>OZ023217.1:15096232-15304119 GCA_963995525.1 Escarpia spicata
GCAACAAGCAGGCAGCAGATATGCAGACATACTGGCAGGCACACAGACAGACAAACTGACAGGCAGGCACACAGACATACTGGCAGGCAGACAGACAGAGAGACAGACAGAGAGACAGACAGAGAGACAGACAGAGAGACAGACAGGCAGGCAGGCAGGCAGGCAGGCAGGCAGGCAGGCAGGCAGGCACGCAGGCACGCAGGCACGCAGGCAGGCACGCAGGCAGGCAGGCAGGCAGGCAGGCAGGCACGCAGGCAGGCAGGCAGGCAGGCACGCAGGCACGCACGCACGCACGCAGAAAGACAGGCAGACAGAAGGGCAGTCAGGCAGGCTGGCAGGCAGACAAACGGATAGGCAGAGGCAAACAATCAGAGAAACATTCAGGCAGAGAAGTAGGCAGGCCGGTAGGCAGCCATATATGCACTCAGACAGGCAAACAGACACAAACTGACGTACGTGCTGTGTAACAGACTTATAGACTGACATTCGAACAGACAAATATAGAAGATGGAGGATAGGGAGAAAGAGATTCGGGGAGAGAGGGAGAATTGAAGAAGGGGAGACAGAGACAAAAACAAACATAATTGTTATAGAGAGAGATGCGGGCATGAATACAGACAGACAGCGTGCTAGTTGCGATTACAACATAGTCAATCAACCAACGCTGCATTACTAAATTGCGTCGGCTTTTCTAATATATCATACGTGTTAAACCGCATGTAATAATCGGTAACCCTATAGATACTTGTCTGAACTTGTTCAGACAATGAATCGGAGAAACTTGTTTTAGCTAAGTACTACTTTTAACTAATAACTATCACATTATCTAAAGTCAAACGTATGCACACGATGTACTTATACACCACAATAACTAGTTAAAATGCATGTTAGATATGTAAGTAGTCTGTAAACACAATTTAACATTATACGACACAACACTCCTACAATCGTCATATTATAGCTGGCATGCCCGAAGAGACGGGTAATGGAGCAACAAGAAGCAACTTAAGTTTCGCATGATTCGAATAATTTCACTACTATATATGACATATAAACATGAAAAAAATCACTGACCAGGCCGTGAATATTGATACTCGCAATACGGAGCCGAGAGAACTGTAGGTATATCTTTGTGGATACGTCCATGATCCCTAGTAAACTGCGACTGGGTGTGGCTCGAGCTACATTACCCGCGTCTGGCGCATGACATAACAATAGCCTATACAACCGCTTGCACGAAACAATTCCACCAGGGTTACATAATATAGTATACTTGTTGTGTTACAGATTCTGTGTCGGGTCATACATGTCAACCGGCCCAAAACACGAACGGATTATATGCCCACGAACATTATTATTTGTAAGTCATTTTCGAGCAAGCGTAAAAGGAAGCGTAATGCAACAAGGTCATAAAATATTGTGTTACCTGTAAACACGCTGTTAAGGATGAAGGCACAGCTCATAAACTATCAAAGTGTTTATTGATGATTTGTGCAATATAACATCGTAATATTTTGTATATTCATAACATCATA
The DNA here is from genome assembly GCA_963995525.1 of Escarpia spicata. Taxonomy (NCBI): domain Eukaryota; kingdom Metazoa; phylum Annelida; class Polychaeta; order Sabellida; family Siboglinidae; genus Escarpia; species Escarpia spicata. The sequence continues at coordinate 15,097,768 of OZ023217.1, forward strand.
ATTGTTAACTCTAACCAAATTGCATACTACCGGACATGACATCGGAAGACGGGGGAAGGTTCACATTTTGTGGACCCTTTGTTTTAGCGGAGTGTGTATCGCTACCTGTGCACTGTTCTAATGGCATATCAGCTCAACATGTTAACAGGCCTGAAGTATCCACACCGCAAGATATGAGCATAGTATGTCGATAGTTGATGTAGACCGTCAGATTACATGTCCGACGACTGGGAACTGCAAAATAAAGCAACTTGATATTGATCGTGTATCCAAGTGGAAGGTATGCTATTAAGATATAGTTTAGAAAGAAGTTATTTTGTTTTAAGACGACCATGAAATATGATTTTGTTTCAAAAACTAGTTTGGCCCTGCTTGACAGATATATATATATAACCTCAATTATACGCACGCAATCACGCACGAACGCTGGATACGTGACATAACCTTTACTTTAATAAGGTACAACGCATATATTCTAGCTGGTGATGAACCATTTCTGCTAAAAGGATTTGGCGTCGATAATTAATTGGTATGTTAACAAGTTCAAAAGTCAATATCGCATCTTCGATATCACCTGGCAGGACCGTGTCCTTACAACGTCATTCTGTACCGTGCTAGGATCCCCAGCATGTAGACCTACTCACTGCTGAGCCAGAAACGTCTCCGCTCGCTGGACCTGGCATGGACGATGGCCGCATGCCGAACGTCATCCTCACCTCTATGGTCAACTCGTCAGTGAGCGAAAACAGTTGGATGCACAGCCCTCAGATTCAAGGACGTCTGTAAATTAAGCGCGACCTGTAGGCCTGCAACATATCAGCTCTGAAGATTGGGAGGCAGAGGCCGACAATCACACTGCTTTATGCCCTAACAAAAATTGAGATGATAAAACTAAGTCTAACGTACGTGTGTATTTGCTTGTGTGTGGTGTGTGTGTGGTGTGTGTGGTGTGTGTGGTGTGTGTGTGGTGTGTGTGGTGTGTGTGGTGTGTGTGGTGTGTGTGTGTGTGTGTGTGTGTGTGTGTGTGTGTGTGTGTGTGTGTGTGTGTGTGTGTGTGTGTGTGTGTGTGTGTGTGTGTGTGTGTGTGTGTGTGTGTGTGTGTGTGTGTGTGTGTGTGTGTGTGTGTGTGTGTGTGTGTGTGTGTGTGATTTGATAAGGATGTGGATGGAATAATTAAGTGCAGGAGCTGTGAATGAGGCAGTGGTGTATTTAGGGTCTCGGGAAATGGGTCTACGGGCAGTGCCGCATATCTTCACATCTTCCCTCACCTTTTTGTCTCGGTTGGCTCGACTTTAACATCAGAAGACGGGGAGAGGGAGAGGGGATGGGTGCTGAAATTTACCTTCTCCACTTTCTCTCCGCTGTCTCCGCTGACATGATGAAATCCGAACACGGGGGGGGGGTGGATGCTTTCAACAAATTGTTATGCCGTCTATTACTGGGGGCAGAAAACAATATGTCTGCCCTCTAATTGCACACACCTTTCACAGTTAACAAAAACACATTAATCGTCTCATAAAATTTACATTTCCACCCGCCATTGACACTCGCCACAAAAAACCAACAATCACGCTCACATTTAATGGGGGGCAGAACCATATGTCTGCCCCCCAGATAAATTCCAGGGGCAGCTGCTCTTATACCCAAACGTGGCGCAGCTGATAATATACAAACAAATACCAAAATATGAGGGAGGCCATTGCCCAAATGTACTTCATCGTTCCTGTATTCACCCTTGATTTTAGCGACGAATGCTGCTTATACAAAAAGGATAACAAAAACATGGTAATATTTTATTATGTTCTCCAGAAAATGTGTCTCAGAAACGTAGATAGACATATGTGTCTCATACGAGATTTACACCCAGTGGTAATGACGCACGGCTAGGCAAAAGGTGTAAAAATAATTTTCTGTAATGGTGTAATTGTGATATGACCATGACTTTTAATCGTTGTTTTGCTAACAGCTGAATAAAAAGCAAAGATTTATGATACCATGAACAGTATACACAATTGTGTGTGTGAGTAAAATAAATAAATAAATCATATACCGAAGACAACGTGTATTCCTCATAAACATCCTAGCAGTGTTGCAGCTAACACGAAGGACGAAGCGCTTTTTGGAAAGTAGCGTCTCAGTGAATTTCGCTGGTGCCTAGTTAAATAATACATCTGAGTCCGATCTTTTCAACTTTGAAATGAGTCTGAGGGGTGTGGCAACAGGTGCCAAGAACAGTCTGCTTCATATTACGATGAAACCATATCTGCAATGACATTGAGTGCTAGGACCACGTGCCCGGACAACATTCCCCGAGATGCCACCACGTATGGGATGACACCTATATGTTCAGAAATAAAATCAAATGGAATTTACTAGCGACACGGCATGAAAACAGTTAAAAGAACATGAAACAGAAGGCACTCTCGTGAACTGCGGTGCAGAAACACAGTTCATATTGCCAGAGTGTAACAAAAAACAATTTTTTTTTACACTACGTCACAATCATAATTATTTGTCAAATCATAGAAGAAAACGTAGTGGTTTATTTGTGTCCGTATTGCACCTGGAAGCTTCTCAGATAGGTGGCTAATAAGTAAATGCTGAGTCTGTTATAGCAACATGTTGTCGGTGGAATACACTCTACTGCATGTAATGTTTGTTTCTTATATAACGCAGAATCCAGTCCTCAGGACTGCTCAAAGCGCTTTACTCCTCTACCCACATACAACATACGTTCAAATATCTCATTGACAAAGGCAACTTGCGTGGCATAGTTTTAGTAGATCTGAGAAAGGCTTTTGACTTGGGTGACCATGATCTGATTTTACTCAAACTGGAGTTGTATGGTTGCCATGAAAATGAGCTAGCCTGGTTCCGATCTTATCTTAGCGAACGCTACCATTGCGTGAAATATGACCGTGGTGTTGTCAGACCCTCTCCCCTGTACCGATAGGTATGCCGCAATGCTCAATACTTGACCGTTGCTTTTTATTATGTTATGAACGAAGCCATTGTCGAAGTAGCAAACACGCGGATTGACATGTATGCCGATGACTATATATATATATATATATATATATACAGCCGGCAAATGTGTTGCAGACATAAACCGATCAGTAACAACTCACTCAAAACCATTTTACACCTGGATAAACGAAAATCGAGTTATTCTAAAAGCCGATAAGACAGAGTGCATGCTATTTGGCAGCAGGCAGAAATTACAACGTGCAAGTCCAAACTTCTGCGTACATGGCAACAACTGTATCTTGACACCCGTCCAGACCAACAGAGTACGTGGTATATACGTCGACAGTAAACCAAACTGGAATGCAAATATGACAAAGCTATGTCCCAAGCTGCGCAGTCTGTATTTCTTAGGAATGGTGCAATCGTTGGTTGATTACGGCTGCGTCATTTGGGGCAGATGCCCACACGTTTTGCTGTCGAACATTCATAAGATGATAAAGCAGTATTCACGTGTAATTTTGAATATGAAAGACCGGCGACAAGTGTCAACAGTGACACTATTTCGTTCTTTAGGAAGGTTGCCAATCGATGTTCGCATACATTACTTCACTGCCATAGAAATGTATAATATGATGCACGGACAAGTCGCAGCTTACCTTACAGACCTATTCATATTAAACAGTAGTTTACATGATCATTACACCCCGGCATTAGACCCGCAGCTGCACAAACATTCGTGTTCACAGGTACAACCTGGTCACATTTGCTTATAGGGGTGCGAAACTATGGGTCGATATCCCGGAATCTATACATAATGTAGTGTAGGTACCTTTAAAACAATCTTTTAAACATTTCTCAAGAAGGATATATACACTTGTTTGTACTTTTCAATTGATCTGCCGGAAAGATTGTTTACTTTTAAATGGTAAATTGTTTTAATTGATTCTTTTTGATTTCATTTACTATTATTATTGAATTTCTTTATGTCTAGAATTGGTAAATATTATTGATTCATGGTGTTGTTATATGTGTAGTGTCATATTAATCGTTTATTATTTAATTAATTTATTTTAATTTATTTATTTAATTGATTATTATTTCTATTTTTTTATAATATAAATAGTAATTAAATTTGTTAGAGTGGCAATTGGCGTCGATTTCTGCATTCAAGAAAAACCCATCTATTCCTCATAAACATCCCAGCAGTGTTGCTGCGAACACTTACGTTGTACAAACCAAAATGAAGCCGAAAGGTCACCGGGTTGATTAGGGGATTCTGACTTCTACGTCAATATTATATCAACTATATAATTGTTAATTATGTTTTAATGAGAACTGTCTTTAATTACTCAATATATGCTTTTGGAGTAGATTACCGTCAGGCGAACACATAAATATTCAAGTCTTCATAGCATGAATTGTCCTAACTGTTTTTGTTTTGTTTTCAGGGTTGAAAACTCAACGCTATCGCACAGCACAATTACAGTAATGGCCACGCGCAAAGTATCGTCTGTTTTGCCGTCCCATCAAAAGGCTTTGGTTTACACGTTCGCCCCGTTCTTCTGGCTCTAATTAATCATTTTGGGGTATGCTAACAGGTGCAAAGTCGTCGTCATGCACGTACATAAGTCAATCCATTCCAATTCCATTTAGCTGCTTCAGTACCTTTGCGAGGAACAGTCTGCTTCATATTGCGGTCTGACCATTATCTGTAATGACCCTGAGTGCTAGGACCAAGTTCTCGGTCAACACTCTATGAGATGCCTCCACGTATGGGATGACACCTATCTGTTCAGAAATCATACAAAATGGTTTATTAACCATACGCCGTGAAAACAGATAAATCAACATTAAACAGAAGGCACGTGTGAACCGCGGTGCAAAAACGCAGTTCATATTGCCAGAATGTAATAAAACATTTTGCTAGAGTGCGTCACAGTCATAATTAGTAAAATCATAGAAGAAAACGTGGTGATTTATTTGTGTCGGGGTTGCACCTGGAAGCTTCTGAGGTGGTTAATAAGTAAATGCTGAATCTGTTATAGCAACATGTTGTGTATAGAGTACACGCTACGTTATTTTTATGTTGTGTACAATTGTTACAATGTGTAGCTGCAAAGTTAATGACGGCATTCAGGTACACGTTGTTATAATCTCTATTCGACACAAACTATTTTCGATGTCACATTCGGTTGTTATAAAGTATCTGCGTCCATAAGAAAAACTACTGAATTAGTGCAGTTATTTCATCCACATACAAACGTACTGATTTTCACATCCCTTGTACACGATTCCCTCATCCACGTACAAAAACCATTTTCACATCCCTTGTATACGATCCTCCATTCCATGAACACAAACCACTTCCACGTCCCTTGTACACGATTCTCCCATCCACAAACACAAACCACTTTCATATCCCTTGTGTACGATTCTCCCATCTACATACATAAACCACTTTCACACCCTTTGTATACGATTCTCCCGTCCACGTTCGCAAACCACTTTCACATCCCATGTACACGATTCTCCCTTCCACGTACACAAACCACTTTCACACCCCTTGTACACGATTCTCCCATCCACGTACACAAACAACTCTCACATCCCTTGAACATGATTCTCCCATCCACGTACACAAACCATATTCACACCCCTTGTATACAATACTCCCATCCACGGACACAAACCACTTTCACATCCCATGTACACGATTCTCCCTTCACATACACAAACCACTTTCACAACCCTTGTGTACGATTCTTCCATCTACGTACATAAACCACTTTCATATCCCTTGTACAAGATTCTCCCACCCACGTACACAAACCACTTTCTCATTCCTTGTACACGATTCTCCCATCCACGTAAACAAACCACTTTCACAACCCTGGTACACGATTCTCCCTTCCAAGTACACAAACCACTTTCACATCCCTTGTATACGCGAACGCTACCAATGCGTGATATATGACCGTGGTGTTGTCAGACCCTCTTCCCGGTACCGATAGGTATGCCGCAAGGCTCAATACTTGGGCCCTTGCTTTTTATTATTTTATGAACGAAGCCATTCTCGAAGTAGCAAACACGCGGATTGACATGTATGCCAATGACTCGACGTATATATATATATATATATATATATATATACAGCCGGCATAAACCGATCATTAACAATTCACTCAAAACCACGTTACACCTGGTTAAACGAAAATCGAATGATTCTAAAAGCCGATAAGACAGAGTGCATGCTATTTGGCAGCAGGCAGAAATTACAACGTGTAAGTCCGAACTGCGTACATGGCAACAACTGTATCGTGACACCCGTCCAGACCAACAGAGTAATTGGTATATATGTCGACAGTAAACCAACCTGGATTGCACATGTGACCAAGCTATGCCCCAAGCTGCGCAGTCTGTATTTCTTAGGGATGGTGCAATCGTTGGTTGATTACGGCTGCGTCATATGGGACAGTTGCGGACACGTTTTGCTGTCGAACATTCATAAGATGTTAAAGCAGTATGCACGTGTAATTTTGAATGTGAAAAACCGGCGACAAGTTTCAACAGTGGCACTATTTCGTTCTTTAGGATGGATGCCAATCGATGTTCGCATACATTACTTCACTGCCACAGTAATGTATAATATGATGCATGGGCAAGTCCCAGCTTACCTTACAGACCTATTTATATTAAGCAGTAGTTTACATGATCAGTACACCCGACATTACACCCGCGGCTGCACAAACGTTCGTGATCATAAGTACAACTTGGTCACATTTGGTTATACGGGTACGAAACTATGGGACGCTATTCCGGAATCTAAACAGAATGCAGTGTAGAGACCTTTAAAACAGTCTTTTTAAAATGTCTCAAGAAGGATATAAACAATTGTTTGCACTTTTCAATTGATCTGCCGGAATGATTGTTTACTGTTAAATGGTAAATTGTTTTAATTGATTCTTTTTGATTTTATTTACTATTAGTATTTCATGTTTGTTATTAAACCTGCTGATAAAGGCTCGGCCACAATAATCATGTCTACAGAAGACTATGTCGCAGAAGCGAATCGACAGCTTGCGAACAAAACATTTCGGCAACACTAGACAAATTACGACAAACAGGTTACATATCCAAGAAGCAATGAGATTATTTTAGAGCCACCAGATACACCTTGACCACGTTTCCTCTAACTATTACCCAAGCTTCATAAGGCTAAAGAAAAATGGCCTCAGCATCAAATGCCTCCAGGACGACCGATCATATCCGATTGCATCAGCGAATCATATTAAACAGCTGAGTATATTGACTATTTTTAGCCCCATTGGCAGTAACACATGCTTCGTATGTTAAAAACCTACAGACTTCATTGATAAAGTGACTTACCAATATTGACACTATTTCGGGGACTGAAGCAGTAAGATAGGCTTTTTTAACGAAACCCGGATTTTTACTGCCCAGACGCAGACATTTTAGAACTACTTAAAATTCCCTTTGAACACAACGACTTTTTATTCGGATCAAACTGGTACCTTCAAATTTTCGGCACTGCAATGGGGAAACGATTGGCCCCCAACTATGCCAATAATTTTATGGCTAAGTGGGAGAAACAAGCACTAAGGAAATGCAACAAATTACCATTAATCTATCTACGATATTTGAACGATATTTTCGGAATCTGGACACATGGGAATGATGAATTCCTACTTTTCTTGGACATACTAAATAGCCATCAAAATTGCGTAAAATTAACGTCAGTTACGAGTAAACACTCAATAGATTTCTTGGACAATACGATCTTTAAAGGCGAACGCTTTAATTCGACGGGGCATCTTGACAGCAAGGTTTACTTTTAACCAACATATACACACCAACTACTGTACAAAGACTCGTTCCATCCGAAACATACCTTCTCTGGTATACTCAAGTCGCAACAATTATGATTTCACAGGATTTGCAGCAATAAATAAGACTTTGAGGAAGCCGTACAAACACTTTTTCATAGCCTGAGGCAAAGGAATTATACATAGCTTTTCTTAAGGCACATTAAAAGCACCACACTAGCGGACATTAAAAATCAGAACAGGAAAGAACAAGCTGTGAAATGTCAGGTGAAAAGGTATCTAGCCTGTACGGTATTAGTAGACTTCACACCTATTAACAACACAAGAAGGCCACCACAGGGAAAAATCAACAATTGCGGTATATCCAGCGTGGTTTACCTTATTACCTGCAACGCCTGCCCCGCAAGATACGTGGGTGAGACTGGCAATCAACTCCGAACACGTCTAAATAATCACAGATCGGACATACGGCATCACGACGACACACAAGTGGCCAAGCATTTTAACGGAGCCGGTCACTCAATATCCGATTTGCTTATTACAATCTTGGAATCAGGGCCATTTTCTGACGTCGCCTCACTGGAAACCATTTACAGACGAAATTGTGAATCAAAATGGACTACAAGACTTAAAAATACGCTGCCAGGGGGACTGAATGTTAGAGAGGACTCTTTTGATATTATACCTTTTGTGATTCGCTTCTCCCACCAGGGACGAACAATTGCTAAGCTAGCTAAAGCCACATGTAAACTGCTACAAACCGCGTATCCAGAAATATACACGCCGATATTAATAACAGCATTCTGAAAGAACAAGAACCTGAAAGATATGCTGGTGGTCACCAAATTACAATGAACAATGGACTTCTACAGAACAATGACCTTAGCGCTTAGGACACTGTGAGACGTCGTAGTGTTAGTGCAATTGGGTAGTTGTTGGGGGGGTTTAGGCTGCATGTGGGGTTGTCGGGTTGCAGCAGTGCTGGCTCGTACGTCTTCACATGTTTCCGTCTCCTGTACAACTATGATAGGATATATATATTTCATGCACAATTTAATGGCTTATTTTGTTTTTACAGGTTTACCATCCGAAATAAGTACTGAACACCCATGTAGTAATTATTAATAACAGGACACGTGTTGGTGGAGGTGTAGGGTGGTCAGCAATAGCGGCTCTGTGGACAGCACCACAACTTCGCAATCCCGTGTTTACTTTAATTTCACGGCATACCTTCGTACGGCTACCGTATGTTTTTTTTAAAAATACAGCATCGTCCCCCTCTCATTCAGATGAACACCATCGTGTCGCAATTTTTCTATCTTGTTGCGAACCCTCTGTGATTGTATATGTATGTTTAAAAAAACCAAACAAAAATAAGTATTCATCTATGTTATTTAACAGGAGAGAGGAGGGTAACCCCCGGTTACCATCCTCAGCCTTGTCCAATTTGTCATTGTTTAATGTTTAGTGGCATGGGAATGTAACGGCTGAATGCATCCCTGTGCCATGACTGGATAATCACGCATTCTCGTCTCCGTTGTAGATCGATAGTCGTTATTTAGATGTACCATTAGTCATACATGTTTTTCTTTTTTAGGTTTTATTTACAAAAATTGTTTTGCAGAGAAGACCATCTACATGAAAGGACTAAACTGATTTTATCAGATATCTGGGTTTATGATTCACCTTCGCCACCTATAATCCGTTGCTAGTGCATTAGGGTCTTCGTTCATGTTCCAAATCCTTAACAGTGGACACGTGAGCCCAGTACACCCATTTTCCTAAAATACTTACTTATTGTAAACGATTCTCCCATCATTGTACACGAGTTCCCTGTTCATATCTGTTTTGGCAATATTATAATATGTACTGATAATCATAGCACGATCAGAATGCATCTTATCACTAGAATTCTTTTCAGATGTAAACACACTATTCTTAGCACGCGCGCCGCAACGCCGAATGCACGAGCAAACATATGCGTCGTACAACAGTAACAATCTACGGGACCGCGCCTTTTAAAAAAAAAAGCTAGTAGAAAATGACATCCCTGTGGCGAAACTGTATCCTGTAAATGTGGAAAGATACTCGAATACATAGTTAATACAGTGGCTGCAATATCGCGGCTTTCCTTCGAGCGAAGTTTGTTTGAACCTGGCAGAAAAATGGTCGTCTAGTTTGGTTATGCTTGCAGCAACAATATGACCAGCAATTTGTATTTTTTATAATTATGCCTGATACTTATATAATGCATACTCTCACTCACTGACGTGCCTTTTTGTATTTTAATGATGGGGGAAAAAAACACCAGGCGGGTTCAGTAAATGAGCGTATGTTGAATCATTGTTGCTAGTTCCATACCTGCAATGCTTGTTAACCATGCTGGACAACCAGTGTTATACAGGCGACCTAGAATACGTGAATACAGTAACGTTTACGCTAATGATCCAACATGTAAACGATGTCGAAACGTCAATGTTTGCCCGTCTTTTCCGGTTTTTGTTCGCTTACGCGCAAAAGCATTACACGCCATGTACTATATTTAGCGCTACGCCTCAATGCTGGCGAGTGCTATTATAAAACATCATATAAATGGGCATCCGCGATACACAAAGAAACACGTGTATGTATGTCCTCCTGTATAAGTTTTGGACAGACTGCCAGCGGGTGAAATTGCCCAGAAAACTAATAATTAACTTTGTATCACGCAATGAGCACGATGTTTGAAATGTTGTCATTAGAGTAGCCAAAAACATAGCCTAGCCCTAGGCCTCACAATGAAAGCACAGATGACAAATTAAATATTTCGACTGATGACTCGGTGATTGCATATATAAATTGCCCCATATTGGTTATGACGCATGAACAAATAAAAAGAAGTAATTGGATTGTATTTTATGATGCATTAATTATATACATATATATAGCGTGTCAAGTAGTCGTTGTTGTGCAAACCGCAGAAGAAACAACCGTCACCTCGCACGCAAGCACACTCCAGAGCTTACTATATAAAGGCGCTTCGTCTTCCTAGTTCATCATCTCTTGCCATAATCCTCCAGTAAGACAGCGAAGAAGATCGTATAATGTAAGTATACCAGTATACCAATATACTAGTGCTTGAGTTAAGGTTACAAGCAAGTGTCGTAATAAATGTGTTAATTACTCTTCTGCGGATGTTACAAATCGAAGGACATTCGAGTTATCAGAGGTATCGTGTATATATACGTGTATGTGTACATGTTTGTATGTGTGTATGTATGCATACATGCAAGCATTATTGTGAACTGCTGCATGTTGCACTTATTAACAAATTCCGTAGCTCACGAGATAGTTAATTCTGACAATGTTCTATCACACTTGCTGTTAGTAAATTTATGGTATCGGTTGATATGACATTTTGTTAACTTGTGGTGTTGTTATGTGTGTGTTTGTGTGTTCGCGTGCCCGTGCGTACGTGAGTGGGTGCGTGTGTGTGTCGTTGTAAGCACCATATAAATCACCTTGTGTAAACTTCCTGAATGCAAAGATAAGCCTTTCATGTTGCAGCATGAACGCTCTGAAGTGGACGGTCTTTTTGCTCGTCGTGTGCGCCGCTTTGGCCACGCTCATTGACGCTTTAGAAGAAGACGAGGTACGATACTGGAAACTGAATCTGATATGTACAGTGGTGAAATAACATTAGTCGATACAACGAGAAAATCAAACCACAAGAGTAGTATTAAATATGATCTATACGGACCGTCTTGCTGCAGTTGGGCATCATTTACTATAATGCGGAGAGAAAGAAAATAAAGAAAAACAAAACGGAGACAGGAGCACAGGAAAGAAAAGGTAGTCATGCAAATAGATAGTAAGATATTGTGTGAGCAAAAACAGATACAGATTTGGTAAGACAGAGTCAGTCAAAAGGTACATACAATGAAATACAGGAAAGCATGGCATAATATGTTATTAAGTGTGTGGTGTTTTATTATCGAATTTCTTCAGATTTAATCATCAATACATTTGAAATATGTTTACGTCTTTCTTTTATTTGTTTCAGGAGTCACTCTCTGTGGAAACGCGTAAGTGTGCTTTCGTACGGTTTATACAATTCTTTAAATATAGTTTCATCAGCGCTCTGAGACGTGTAACAATGACAAACATTTGCTCATGGCCTTAAGCTTTGCCTTGTGTTTTCGCTTCTGTGGTCATTTTCAGTGTCACCAAATGCACAGACAAATTATCGTGTTAATACTGACGTTTGTTCCAATTGACAAATGCTTTCCATTCTTTTTTGGGGGATCTTTATATTCCGTTGCATTGACATAGCGGCTCTTAAGGATACCAATTTAGTCTTTATTCGATTTCTTCTCCATTGTACGGGTATTGTTGATGGGTTTCCATGGATTAATGTACCGATTGTGTGAGTATCAATTATCGGTATGTATGTTGACGGCAGCAGGCTCTCGAAGAAGGGATAAAAAAAATAAGGATTAATAGGTAATAACGTAGTGGTCACGTAATTACGTTACTGTTACTCACATAATGTTGATCCATAATGTAATATATGTTAATTTCTGTGTTTGTTTTAGGGGATCTTCAACGTTACCGTCGCCAATTCAATCCCGGTCACGGACGCCCTCGTCCTCGCCCTCGTCCTCGTCCTCGCCCTCGCCCTCGGAACTGCCGTGAGTGTTTGCATTATCGCCTACGTACACGCATGTTAAGTTACCCATGCAAATGATGTTTTCATTTTAAATTAAAAGATCTTCTCTACCACAAGCGCTCTCATTTGTTGGTATCTCTCTAGAGGTTTATAACCATTAAAACTATATTTAACATGATCAATTAAGGTTTGACTTGTAACAAGTCCCCACGCAAATAGATCGTGGACGACACACACGCACATTCTTGACATATTATTTTGGATCATTGCGGACTGATGCGATGTCCCATACTGAATCAAAATTGCTGTATGGTTCCAGAGAAAAGATGCAGAGTGAGATGCAGGTACGGGTCGTGCACTTGCCGGATCTCTCGCATGTTCTTCCCGTTCGGTCGCCGTCGCTGTCCCCTCTGTTGCTACTGCAGATGTGACCGACGTGGCTTCGCTAACTGCTTCATACGAGTCAAACGCAACCGGTGCCAGTAAACATTCGGCAGATTGTATGAGATGGCTGAGTTGTATTAAATAATAAACCTTTACCATCGAATACTACAGTTCTCTTATTACATTTCAGACAATGTATTATGCATAATTAATTTTATTTCAATTTGGCACAAACTACTGCGTCTCTGTTGCCATGGTTGAGGGAAACATGTTGTTTCCGTTTATACTCTTCTCCGATTCTCTTTCTTCACAGTTGCTGAAATAGCGCAACATATACTGTGTTTAGTATGTTAGTTTTTGGCAGCTTTTTTGTGGCCATGTTGAGTTCGTGGATCGGCATAGTCAAATATATATGTGTGTGCGTGTGTGCGTGTGTGCGTGTGTGCGTGTGTGCGTGTGTGCGTGTGTGCGTGTGTGCGTGTGTGCGTGTGTGCGTGTGTGCGTGTGTGCGTGTGTGCGTGTGTGCGTGTGTGCGTGTGTGCGTGTGTGCGTGCGTGCGTGCGTGCGTGCGTGTGTGCGTGCGTGCGTGTGTGCCACTTCGAACCGGGCATTAAGTTACACTGGTCCGTTTCGGACATGAAGCAAAAGTAGCCGTCTACATCACGTTCCACAAATGTCGTGATTTTGTGAGAACTGCACATCTTATAATGACATCTTCCAATGTCCAGTTGATTCTCTTCGACAAATAATCCAAATATAATCAAATGCATACATTTACGAAAAGATTAAAAAATCGACAATATAAGTTTAAATTACCTCGATTCTCAAAACGTTGATTTTTCATAAATTGTTCCTATAAATCAGAAGCTACTGAAGGTATTTCAACAAATCCTTTAATTGCTGATGATCTGTAGATTCCAAAAAAGGTAGAACACTCAATTTTGCGACTTAATGCCCATTTTACTGTATTTATTTACGTAATTATGTAATGTTATGATAAATGCATACAACCTGACAGGGTTATAGGTTTTCCTTTTTCAATACGTTTTGGATATGGGTTCTCCGGGAAACCGGCCGGTTCATGCCATTTTATATAAACAAATATCGCCGCCATTTTACACATATTCTATCATTTCTCAGCGTCTATGTCCCGTAAATTGTAGATTCTAATGAATAATGCTACTCTATTTTAGGTAAAGAATCCAATTTCAACGCGAATGGATAGTCATGTGGAGAGGGTCTTTAAACATAGGAACATCTAATTAAATGCCAACTTCTGTCAGAGGTGTGCACATCAGATGAACTGAGTATTGCAACTCCATTGACTGAGCATGAAGACACAGAATAATTCCAGTGGATGAAAGTGGTAATAATTCATATTACAGAGAAAAGTAATTCTTTAGCAATGTGCGGGTGGCAGGTAACGTTACATTGCTTCCGTGTATTGATCTAGCTGTTTTTTTCTTCAAAAGAAGACTCGGGTGACAACATAGAATAAAACAAGCAGGTGATCCCAGACAATGTATTATAGATTTTGGTGTTGTCCGCCATTAACAATGCACGGAAGGCATGCAGTCTTCAGCCACCAACAATGCACGGAAGGCGTGCAAACTTCTTCAATACACGGTGCTCTCCTTCACTATGTCCTAATAATCCATCACCATGTCAAGATAAAGGGTCTTGTCGCCACCGCTTAGAATGAGTTCGTGGATCTTCTGCAGGATGGATTGATAAGGGAATATACGATATATTTAACAAGATTTAACAAGATTGCCATCCAGAAAATTACTCTGGATGGCAGGTGGACAAGGAAGCCTTTTGGCTTATCGAGAGTCCAATACTTTTTATCTACATGTATCCCGCCTTTTTAAGGTGTGTGTCGATTTTATTTTTAAACATATTCACGCTACTAGCACCAACACAATCAGGAGATAATCTGTTCCATTCATTTACAGTCCTTTGTGAGAATGAGAACTTTCTTATATCTAATCTACACTGCTCCTTTACTAATGTAGCTTCATGTCCTCTGGTCCTTCTATCTTTCTTAACTGAGAAAAAAATGTTTCTATCAATATTTTCATAACCATTCAATATTTTAAACACTTCTATATGATCTCCTCTCAATCTCCTGGTCTCTAGTGTTGTTAAACCACATTCTTTTAGGCGTATTTCGTAACTAAGATCCCTCAGATTTGGTATCATTTTAGTCGCTCTCCTCTGTACTCTTTCTAGCATATCTATGTCCTTCTTGCGATATGGCCTCCATGCTTGTATACAATATTCTAAATGAGGCCTCACTATTGTTTTGTACAGCGGTACTATTAATTCTTTTTTCTTATACGCTATATTTCGCCTAATTAATCCAAGGATTTGATTTCCCTTTAGGCTACGACTACTGCTTCTTCTTTTTACCCGAAGATGGGTCTCGTAAAAGGCATTCCCGAAAGTTCCACTACCTTACCTTTTCTCTTTGGGCCTCGTGCCCGCAGAGCTGCAGTGTACCTTCTACAGTTTGCCTTGTCTCTGACTTCGTTTGGCTTCTTTCCACATTTATAATCATGTTGCTGAATTTATATGACAATTTCACAAATCACTAAAAAGTGGGACAACGGCGTATATAATACGTATGTATATAAGAAGGTTTAGAGATTATTAGGTTTGTTTGCATGCTACTGAAATAGCACGAAAAGTCCAGTAGAAAATATACCAATTCTGGGTTAGAGTCAAATAGTGCTCGTCTTGGTGCTACATTTGGGTTGATGTGAATTGTGGTGGTCAAATTGGCTGTAAAGCCTAAAGCAGGGCTGCTTACCTAACAACAACAATTTCCGTGATGACCCCCCGTCGCATCCTGCCCCGCTCCCCGGTCCACAAGGTTGCCAATTAAACTTTTTTCTGAAGTAGAAACTGATACTTTGTGTGATGAAGCTGAACATTTTATTTTTGTTCTAAGCAAGTTAAAAATAAGTTATTCTCCTGCTATTGTAATAATGTGTGTTTGTGCTCATTATGGGTTAAAGGGATTCTTTGTAAGCTAATATACATTCGAGATGTACCGTATCAAAACGTATTAATTTCCCATAAGTACTTTCTCCGCTACTTATATCTTGCTTGTTTCAGCATAATTTGGGTGTTATCTGCGCAAAAAGCCGATAAACAATTGTGTTTATGCGAATAATTTTGAGCTTGTTGCCACATGGATGATTAATTCTGCAGCCCGAGTATAATCAAAGCATTTAAATTACCAAGCAGAGTTCAATTCAATTCAATTCAATTCAAATTAAAAATACCTTTATTGTCCCTCATGGGGAAATTCTCTTGTGTTGTTCGCTATTTAAGAACGCAATAAATTAATAAATTAATAAATAAGTACACATGTGTAACTGAGAACACTGATTCAATTAATTACATATGATTAAAATAAAATAGCAGTTACTCAGTGATACGCCATTTTGAATTTGAACTGGTAGCGTATACAATAACATTATCATTACATTCACACATGAATAACAGAGGACGCTGCGCGAGTGACTATGCTTGGTTTTTTTAATGCTTTGGTATAATGAATATTCACGCACGCGCAGTGATCCACACAAAGACCGTTGACGTCACACACACAACTAACATGTCTGATTCCGAGGTGAGTTGAATCAAGCAGTGGCATTGTAAATAAGCTGTGGACATATGTATATTGACAGCTATTTTTTTATAAGTGTAGGAAGCGTATGCATTGTTTATTGATCCTGCTTCCCAATGCCGTCAGCCGAGTAACGTTTCGATTAAATATAATTATAACGTCCGCCGACGCGGACGGCTGCAGTCGGTGTCAGCTGCGGGTCGCTGGGAGTGTCACTGAGTCTGTCGAGCCTCTACTACAGTAAATAACATAGACTTAGGCAAGGGTCTCGCCTTTCTAGTTAGTAAAACTGCATTGTCCGGTATTTGACATGCATTGAACGAAAATGCACACTAAAATATCAGTATATGCAACCATAGCAAGAGGAATAACCTGGTCGTGGATGTATTTTTTTGCATAAATCTGGGATTTCGGTATGTGTGTCTACAGATCTTGCCTTTCCAAATTCCAGTCAGCCGCTTTTGAAAAGTCTCCGTTTCCCCACTTATTTGAACCGAAACATAAAAATGTGAGATTCGTATATTCACCCACTTTAATGCTACAGTTACAATTTTAGTAAACCTGGCTGGCATGTCATCATTCTATGTAAACGTTTTAGGTTTGTTAAAAAGTACACAATACCATGTTGCCACGGAATTTGCGATGCACGATTTTTGGACACCAGCAGATCTGCACTCTAGTTTTTATACATAAGTTTTTATCCATGATTATATTAAAACAATCTAATAATAGATCAGATCAAGTTGTGCTGCTTCATGTGAATAGTACACTTGATAATAATAGTACTCGCTAAAAACAAATTAAACATTTATTTTTGACATGTTACTTTAACGTTACTGTTCACTTTTCACGAGAATGGCCCATACGTATAATTATATACAACATTAATTATTGGAGCAAGAATAAAGGAAAATTTAAAGTGCACTCTGGATAAGGTCGAACTTCCAGGGACCCATGAAAATACTGATAAGTGGAATTTCTGATAACTAGAAAGTTATCAGTAGGTCCCCTTATTGGGACCTTTGCCCTTGACCGAGGAAAATATTGACTTAACTTAGCAGAAATTCACTTATGTGAGTTCGAGTTATCTGGAATACACTGTATATGACCAATGCATACAGGTAATTGTGTAGAAGCAAATTAAAAGTTGACCAAAGTAATGGATTGTGATGTTAGTGTGACTGAATCAACATAACACAGTTCTATTGTATTTCTTTTCCATTTAGCCAGCTGTACACTTGGTGATAAGTCCCACAATCCAGTACCTAACCTGAATTAATATGCACAGTGTTGAGTTAGTTAACTCATATTTAGGCTCAGTTTCCTAAATTCAACTTTGTTTATTTGCAGGAACATTGGAAATAGCTGAGCTGATGGAAAGGGGAAATTTAAGAGCTCTATTTAACAGTGTCATTAATTGGACAATGGGTCACCTGACATAAGATGATGTCTGACTTTGTTCTGCCCCATTCTGTTCTGTGCGACATCTACTGGGAAGTTGTACCTCACTTCGCGTTTCAAATGGATGTGTGCATCTGATAGCTTTGTGTATTAACATGCATAGCAGTGCTATTAATACGACAATATGTTAACTGACACAGTAGTGAAGAAGATGTCTGACTTTTTTCTGCCACATCAGTACCGCACACTGAAGAATAAGACAGCAACAAAATGCTGGAATATCTTAGAGAGTGAAATTGAGTGCATCGTCGATAAATTTTTCCCCTTGAAAAACACGGGAAACAGTCCAGAAAGAAATACTTATCGAAAGAAGCCATTAGATAAATTAAGTACAAACAAATGATGTGGAAGTCCAAGCTACAACTTAAATTAGACATTCGAATAGAAGCTACGAACAAAAATTAGCTTGTAATATAAAACAAGGCAGTAAGAGTTTTTGTGCATATGTTCAGAGCAATCAGAAAGTTCAGGATAAGGTCGGTCCACTATAAGATAGTGCTGGAAATATAATATCAGAGGGATTCGTAATGGCAGAAGACCTGAATGAGTATTTTAGTTCGGTGTTTACCACGGAAGATATTAGTTCACTGCCAATACCAGAGGATAAGTTCAAGGAGGCGAAATAAGACTATTTAGAACAGTTAATTGTAACCCCGGAAATGGTAGCTAAGAAATAAGGGCTATGAAGAATAGTACTTACCTGGAGTGGATGGGATTCTGCCCAAATTAATACTGGAAATTGTAGAACAAATTAGCACACCACTTGCAACAGTTACCAACTTGTCATTAGAAGAGGGAGTGGTTCCTTTAGAATGGAAAGAAGCAAACATTATACCTTTATTTAAAAAAGGTTCCAGAAACAAGTCAGGTAATTACAGACCAATGAGTTTAACATCACTGATTTGCAAATTATTAGAAAAACTAATTAAAGACCACATGGTGGATTTTCCTTTAAAACATAACTTGTTAAATCTACCGCAACATGGTTTTCTAAAAGCGAGGTCATGCTTAAGAAATATGTTATGTTTTTTGAAAGATATCACTAAGTGGGTAGACTAGGGATCACCAGTAGATATCATCTACTTAGATTTTCAGAAAGCTTTTGAAAAAGTGTCACATCAAAGATTACTGCTTA
This sequence comes from Escarpia spicata, assembly GCA_963995525.1. Classification (NCBI taxonomy): domain Eukaryota; kingdom Metazoa; phylum Annelida; class Polychaeta; order Sabellida; family Siboglinidae; genus Escarpia; species Escarpia spicata. The sequence continues at coordinate 15,116,844 of OZ023217.1, forward strand.
AACTAAAGGCAATGACAGAAGACAACGGGTAGTAGTTGATGGGGAGGCTTCAAACTGGAAATCACTTTTGAGTGGGGTATCACAGGGATCAGTACTGGGACCTATGTTATTCTTAATAAATATCAACGATTTGGATGATGATATAACAAGCAAGGCGTTGAAATTTGCGGATGATACAAAAGTGTTTAGAAGGATTAAACATGATAGAGATAGACAGCATTTACAAGACGATCTTGACAGGTTGATAAAATGATCTGAAAAAATGGCAAATGTTGTTCAATTTTGGGAATGTAAATGCCTTCACACAGGGCATGGGAAAGAAGATGTAGAATATACAATGGGGGTACTGTACTAAATACTACTGTAAAAGAAAAGGACTTAGGGTTGACCGTTGGTGCTGATATGAAGGTTTCAGAGCAAAGCGATATTGCCGCTTCAAAGGGAAATAAAATCCTTCGATTGATTAGGCGAAATATAACGTATAAGGAAAAAGAGCTGATAATATCGCTGTACAAAACAATAGTTAAGCCTCATTTAGAATATTGTATTCAAGCGTGGAGGCTATGTCGCAGGAAGGACATATATATGCTAGAAAGAGTACAGAGCAGAGCAACTAAAATGATACAAAAACAGAGAGATCTTAGTTACGAAATACGCCTAAAAGAATGTGGTTTGACAACACTAGAGACCAGGATATTGAGAGGAGATCAGATAGAAGTGTTAAAAATATTGAATGGTTATGAAAATATTGATAAAATATTTTTTGTCAGTTAAGAAAGGATAGAAGGACTGGAGGACATGAAGTTACATTCGCAAAGGAGCAGTGTTGATTATATATAAGAAAGTGTTCTAATTTTCACAAAGGACTGTAAATGAATGGAACAGATTATCTCCTGATTGTGTTGGTGCTAGTAGCGTGAATATGTTTAAAAATAAAATACCTTAAAAAGGCGGGATACACGTAGTTAAAATGTATTGGACTCTCGATAAGCCAAGAGGCTTCCTTGTCCACCTACCATCTAGAGTTAATTTTCTGGATGGCAATCTTATCTGTATATCTTATAACTTCATCTTCCAATGTCCAGTTAATTCTCCTCGACAAATAATCCATATGTAATCATATGCATGCATTTACGACAACATAAAAATATAGAGAATAATAACTAAAATTACCTCGTATCTCAAAACGTTTATTTTTCAACGTTATCATACATTTTTGACATACATAAAAAAACACTGAAGATATTTCAACAAATGGGGTATTTATTTTAAAAATATGATCTGTAGATTCCAAACAAGGCAGAAAACTCAATTTTACAATTTTGCGACTTTATACCCACTTTACTGTGAGAGATCACCTAATTATGTAATGTTATTGTAAATGCATGCAACCTGACATGGTTATTGTTTTTCCCTTTTCAATACGGTTGTCCAGAAAACCATTCGGTTAATACCATCTGATATAAACAAACATGGCCGCCATTTTAGACACATTCTATGATTTCTCAGCGCCTACATCACATATAATTTAGATTCTAAAGTAAAATGCAACACTATTTTGGGTAAGGAATCTAATTTCAACGCGAGTGGGTGGTTATGTGGAGAGAGTCTTCAAACATAGGAACATCTCCTTGAATGTCAACGTCTGTCAGAGATAAGCACACAAGGACAAAACAACCAGGTGATCCCACACAATGTATTATAGATTTTTGCTTGGTCCACCATTAACACTGCGCGGAAGCCATGCATTCTTCAGCCGCAAACAATGCACGGAAGGCATGCAGTCCCCAATACACGGTGCTCTCCTTCACTACGTCCAAATAATCCACCACCGTGTCAAGGTAACGGGTCTGGTCGCCACCGCTTAGAATGAGTCCGTGGATATGCTGCAGGATGGATTCTATAAGGGAATAGACGGTATATTAAGGCTACGACTACTATTTCTTCTTTATACCCGAAGATGGGTCTCGTAAAAGTTATTCACGAAAATACTCCCTACCTTACCCTCGTGCCCGTAAAGCTGCTGTGTATCTTCTACGGGGGCCAAGGGGGCGGCTGATGCTCGAAATTTCGCAGAGAGGCAGACACATGGTTCTACCCCTTGTAAATGTAAGGATGAATGTGGGGGTTTTAACGAGCATCTAGAGGATGCTACTGGGGGTTTCTGGTAAGCTTCAACAATCTGGAACGCCGCCGCGATAAAATTCAACAGCATCCCCCCGACTCCCGATGTCATGATCCATCAGAGACGTTCTAAACCTCCGGTTCTCAGCTCCCCCAACATTATTTTAGTTCCCCGTCAGTGCGTGTTCACGATTTTGTATATGTTTTTGCAGTGGGGGGGGGGGTCAGTAATAACGGTATAGCCACGTACATTGTTGTTACTTTATAGCCTCATTTCCGTGAATGTGGTCTTTGACAAACCCCATCCAAACACATGTCATTAAAAAAATCAAGTCTGGTTTAGATTAAAGGGTTAACAGCATCAAGCGATAGTATCCGGGAAAATATTAAGACAAAGGGAGGCCATTGTCTAGATGTATTTCATCGTTCCTGTATTCGCCCTTGATTTTATTGTCGAATGCTGTTGATACAACAAGAATAACAAAAACATGATAATGTTTTGTCATGTGCTCCAGAAAATGTGTCTCACAAAAGTAGGTAGACATCTATGTCTCAAACGAGATTTACACTCAGTGGTAATGACTCATGCCTACGCGAAAAGTGTAAATAAAGTATTTTCTGTAACAGTGTAATTGTGATATAGCGTGACTTTTAGTCGTTGCTTTGCTAACAGCCGAAGAAATAAAAACCAAGGTTTTTCATATCATGCACAGTATACACAGTGACTAAGCTGAGTAAGATCAATCATATGCATAGCTGACGACGAGTAGTCGAAGACAATGTCTTTTCCTCATAAACATCCCAGCAATGTTGCAGCCAAAACGAAGGAAGAAGCGCTTTTTGGAAAGTATTGTCTGCTTCAATTTCGTTTGTGCCTAGTTAACAAAAATACAGCTGAGTTCGATTCTTTGACCTTTGCAATGAGTCTGACAGCACCAACACGTACGTTGTGATACAGGCCAAAATGAAGCCGAGAGGTCAACTGGTTGGGGAGGGATTTTGACTTCTTCGTCATCATTATATCAACTATATTTATACCCTGCTGATGCTCAATGGCAGAACCCTGAGCTCGTTTGCTATATAAATTAAACAAGAGTGGATGTAGTTGGTAAAGGTAATTTAATAATTGTACCAACAGGAATTAAATCATATACACGATGAGATAAAGCAGAACAAATCATATTCTCATCGAGGTACTACACAAACAATTATCAAATGACAATCAGATTAGCAAAGGTGGGGCGACCATTTCCCCCCCCCCACCATGTATAATCGATAAATTGGACAACAGTATACAGTACTATACTGGAATCACGGTAGGTAATACATCAAAACCTACTTTAAACATGCCTCTCAAACATTACGACAACTAAAACAACTACTTATCAATCTTACTTTATTTTCCGCCCTAAAAACCCTGCGTACACTTGCTGCTGTGTCATCAATAAGGAGGAAAAAGCCTTCAGGCAAAACCTCGGGTACAATATATGAGCAGGGAAAAGCGTCACATAAAAATTACCGGTACATAGACCGACGTGTTACGCTGTCGAATTCCAACACAAAGGGAACGGTCCCAGCTCGGCCTCGTTTTGAGTCCGGGTAAGTATTTACGTAATCCGGACCGTTGTTAGACTATCATTGAACAAAATGTTTATAGGCATCTTCGCCTCACATTGCATAAATACAATTTTTACGTATGTAAAAATAATCATATTTGTTAATTATGTTTTACTGAGAACTGTCTTTGATATATCAGTATATATTCTTTTGGAGTAGATTACCGTCAGGCGAACTCATAAATGTTCAAGCCTTCTTAGCATGATTTTTCATAACTGTTTTTTGTTTTCAGGGTTCTAAACACAACGATATCGCGCAGCATGATGATATTAATGCCCATGCGCAAAATATCGTCTGTTTTGCCGTCTTATTAAAGGGGGTGACGTCACAACAGTATATCGAACGGGTATAGCAGGTTCCTAAATATTACACACTCCATGTCAACAGTCATTGAATTACATTTCTACGCGTATTACGAGGTTAGATTTACTTATCGCATAGACTTCCCAGTCTTCTAAGGCAACCTTCGTTAGTATGTAAGTTGTCCAAATCAGATGACGGCATAATATGCATGTGACGGTTCAAAGTTCTCCTCGTCACGGTTGATAGGTTTTCTGTTTTTTGTAGTCTTGTAAATGTTATTCACAACAGTTCTCCCTACCTTACCTTTTCTCTTTGGGCCTCGTGCCCGTAAATATGTAGTGTATCTTCTACAGGGGCCAAGGGGGAGGCCGAAGCTCATAATTTCGCAGAGAGACAGACGTACGGTTCTGTCCCCGTGTAAATATAAGCATGAATGTGGGGGTTTTGACGAGCGTCTAGGGGATGTCACTGGATGTTTCTGGGTAGCTTCAACAAGTTTGAACGCCGTCGCGACAAAATTCAGCAGCATTCCCCAGTCTTCCGATGTCATGATCCGACAGCTGAGAGGTTTAGAACCTCCGGTTCTCAGCTCCCCCGATGCTAATTTTGTTCCCGCGTCAGTGCGTCGTTGTCGTATTCGTCTTCGCCGTTGCTGTCGTCACCGTCGTCACCGTCGCCGTAGTCTTCACTGTCGTCGTTGTTGCCGTCGTCGCGTCGTCGCCGTAGTCTTCACTGTCGTCGTTGTTGCCGTCGTCGCGTCGTCGCCGTCGCCTTCGTCTTCATTGTCGTCGTCGTCGCCGTCGTCGCCGCCGTTGGCGTCATTGTTATCGTTGTCGTCGGGGTTGCCATAGTCGCCGTCGTTGTCGCCGTCGCCGCCGTCGCCTTCATCTTCGTTGTTGTCATGATCAGAAGTGCTACCTACGCGCACGAAAGGTCTAATCAGTTTCTTTATTGCGTGCCAGGCGCGGTAAACCGTGGGCTTCTTTCTTTGGCTCCTTGCAGAAGAAGAGATCAATGGACCCGCTATGTGACAGAGCGTGTTTGCTTGTCATAACATTCAGGGAGTAAATATCATTCCAGGACCCGCATTTACAAAAGTGTTTCAAGCGGGCGGTTATTCACCTCCACTCTATAGTGTAGTACTAATTTATAGGCGTTTACTCGAGATTGTAAGTAGTTGACTCCATTCTGGAATAGAGATCACCTGCTGGTATCTTGCTGTATTACCGACATGTATTGTTGACAACAATTGGCCCCCATCAGCGATTTCCTCGTGTTCAATAACATGTCCAGAAGTATGCATCGTATCGAGTTGCGTGTTGCATCCACAACATGTAAAGTCAATAAAGTTATCTTTCAGCCACTAATAAATATATTGTTTTATTAAAGAGCCAAGGTGATTGGAATTAATGACTTCTCGAAACAGTTTTTTCCTGAGTGAAGACTGAAACATTAACAGTACGAAATGTACTTTATTTGCTAGTATTCTTCGTGAATTTTCCGATTATTAAATAAATAAATAAAAGTACTTATATAGCGCCCGATCAATTAAAATTGCTCTCGGGCGCTTTATATACATGCACATCATTGTGCGGTCGGTCGGATATCATAGAACCATTCCGTCTGCAAATCCGCAAATTGTGCCGATATCAGATTGTTCTTGTGTATTTTTTATTATAGATCGAATCCCAGTTCTCCTCGCAATATTATTATTATGGATTGCCCTACTTTAGTAACTTAAGTTAATGTCCCCCCCCCCCCCCCCTCAGCTTAGTACCGTGTACACTGTGAATGATATAATAAACTGTGGTTTTGTTTCTTCAGCTCCTACCAGAATAACGCTATATCTCCACTACAGTTTGCCTTTTACAGATCCTGCGTCAATGTGACTGTGAGTACATTTCATATAAGACTTAGATGTCTACCTATTAAGTGTGATTAATTTGCGTGTGTGTGAGTGTGTGTGTGTGTGTGTGTGTGTGTGTGTGTGTGTGTGTGTGTGTGTGTGTGTGTGTGTGTGTGTGTGTGTGTGTGTGTGAGTGTGTGTGTAGTGTGTATATGTGTGTGTTTGTGTGTGTGTGTGTGTGTGTGTGTGTGTGTGTGTGTGTGTGTGTGTGTGTGTGTGTGTGTGTGTGTGTGTGTGTGTGTGTGTGTGTGTGTGTGTGTGTGTGTGTGTGTGTGAGTGTGTGTGTAGTGTGTATGTGTGTGAGTGTGTGTGTGTGTGTGTGTGTGTGTGAGTGTGAGTGTGTGTATGTGTGTGTGTTTGTGTTTGTGTGTGTGTGTGTGTGTGTGTGTGTGTGTGTGTGTGTGTGTGTGTGTGTGTGTGTGTGTGTGTGTGTGTGTGTGTGTGTGTGTGTGTGTATGTGTGTGATTTATGATTTGATAAGGATGTGGATGGAGTAATGATGTGCAGGAGCTGTGAATGAGGCAGTGGTGTATTTAGGGTCTCGGGAAATGGATCTACGGGCAGTGACGCAGAAACGAAATTCATATTGGGGGTTTAACGGAGCTTCAGCACCACTAAACAATTTTTTCTCCAGCATATCTTCACATTTTCCGGTTGGCTCGACTTTGACATCAGAAGACGGGGAGCGGGAGAGGGGAGGGTGCTGAAATTTACCTTCTCCACCTTCTCTCCGCTGTCTCCGCTTACATGATGTAATCCGAACACGGGGGGGGGGGGATGCTTTCAAAAAATTGTTATGCCGCCTATTACTGCTGTGGGGGGGGGGGGCAGAAAACAATGTGTCTACCCTCTAACTGCACACACCTTTCGCAGTTAACAAAAACACATTAATTGTCTCATAAAATTTACATTTCCACCCGCCATTGACACTCGCCACAAAAAACCAACAATCACGCTCACATTTAATGGGGGGCAGAACCACATGTCTGCCCACCAGAGAAATTCCAGGGGGCAGCTGCTCTTATACCCAAACGTGGCGCAGCTGATAATATACAAACAAATACCAACATATGAGGGAGGCCATTGCCCAAACGTACTTCATCGTTCCTGTATTCACCCTTGATTTTAGCGTCGAATGCTGCTTATACAAGAAGAATAACAAAAACATGGTAATGTTTTATTATGTTCTCCAGAAAATGTGTCTCAGAAACGTAGATAGACATATGTGTCTCATACGAGATTTACACCCAGTGGTAATGACGCACGGCTAGGCAAAAGGTGTAAACATTATTTTCTGTAATGGTGTAATAATGATATGACCGTGACTTTTAATCGTTGTTTTGCTAACAGCTGAATAAAAAGCAAAGATTTATGATACCATGAACAGTATACACAATTGTGTGTGTGAGTAAAATAAATAAATAAATCATATACGTAGTTGACGACTAGTTATCGAAGAAAACGTGTATTCCTCATAAACATCTTAGCAGTGTTGCAGCCAACACGAAGGACGAAGCGCTTTTTGGAAAGTAGCGTCTCCGTGAATTTCGCTGGTGCCTAGTTAAATAATACATCTGAGTCCGATCTTTTCAACTTTGAAATGAGTCTAAGGGGTGTGGCAACAGGTGCCAAGAACAGTCTGCTTCATATTACGATGAAACCATATCTGCATTGACACTGAGTGCGATGACCACGTGCCTGGACAACATTCCCCGATATGCCACCACGTATGGGATGACACCTATATGTTCAGAAATCAGATCAAATGGAATTTACTAGCGACACGGCATCAAAACAGTTAAAAGAACATGAAACAGAAGGCACTCGCGTGAACTGCGGTGCAGAAACACAGTTCATATTGCCAGAGTGTAAAAACACAATTCGTTGTTACACTACGTCACAATCATAATTATTTGTCAAATCATAGAAGGAAACGTAGTAGTTTATTTGTGTCCGTGTTGCACCTGGAAGCTTCTCAGATAGGTGGCTAATAAGTAAATGCTGAGTCTGTTATAGCAACATGTTGTCAGTGGAATACACTCTACTACACCCACATACAACATACGTTCAAATATCTCATTGACAAAGGCAACTTGTGTGGCATAGTTTTAGTAGATTTGAGAAAGGTTTTTGACTTGGATGACCATGATCTTATTTTACTCAAACTGGAGTTGTATGGTTGCCATGAAAATAAGCTAGCCTGGTTCCGATCTTATCTTAGCGGACACTACCAATGCGTGAAATATGACCCTCTTCCCTGTACCGATAGGTATGGCGCAATACTCAATACTTGGCCCTTGCTTTTTATTATTTTATGAACGAAGCCATTGTCGAAGTAGCAAACACGCGGATTGACATGTATGTCGATGACTCGACGTATATATATATATATATATAGCCAGCAAATGTGTTGCAGACATAAACCGACCAGTAACAACTCACTCAAAACCACTTTACACCTGGATAAACGAAAATCGAGTTATTCTAAAAGCCGATAAGACAGAGTGCATGCTATTTGGCAGCAGGCAGAAATTACAACGTGCAAGTCCAAACTTCTGCGTACATGGCAACAACTGTATCTTGACATCCGTCCAGACCAACAGAGTACGTGGTATATACGTCGAGAGTAAACCAACCTGGAATGCACATGTGACAAAGTTATGTCCCAAGCTGCGCAGTCTGTATTTCTTAGGAATGGTGCAATCGTTGGCTGATTACGGCTGCGTCATATGGGACAGTTACAGACACGTTTTGCTGTCGAACATTCATTAGATGAAAAAGCAGTATGCACGTATAATTTTGAATGTGAAAGGCCGGCGACAAGTTTCAACAGTGACATTATTTCGTTCTTAGGATGGATGCCAATTGATGTTCGCATACATTACTTCACTATCATAGTAATGTATAATATGATGCACGGACAAGTCCCAGCTTACCTTACAGACCTATTCATATTAAACAGTAGTTTACATGATCATTACACCCCGGCATTACACCCACGGCTGCACAAACATTCGTGTTCACAGGTACAACCTGGTCACATTTGCTTATACGGGTGCGAAACTATGGGACGGTATCCCGGAATCTAAACAGAATGCAGTGTTGAGACCTTTAAAACAGTCTTTTTTAAATTTCTCAAGAAGGATATAAACAATTGTTTGAACTTTTTAATTGATCTGCCGTAATGATTGTTTACTGTTAAATGGTAAATTGTTTTCATTGATTCTTTTTGATTTTATTTACTATTATTATTGAATTTCTTTATGTCTAGAATTGGTCAATATTATTGATTCAGTTGTTATATTTGTAGTGTCATATTAAATGTTTGTTATTTAATTGATTTATTTAATTGATTATTATTGATGTTTAAAAAAGTATATAAATAATAATCAAATTTGTCAGAGTCGCAATTGGCGTCGATTTCGGCACTCAAGAGAAACCCATATATTATTATTAAGCATGCTGATAAAGGCTCGGCCACAGTAATCATGTCTAAAGAAGACCATGTCGCAGAAGCGAATCGACAGCTTGCGAACAAAAAAAACATTATTTTAAACTAGACAAACCGGTCTATCCACAAGCCGCAGTCCGCATTTCGGCAACAATAGACAGATTACGATAAACAGGTTACATATCCAAGAAGCAACGAGATTATTTAGAGCCACCGGATACACCTCGACCACGTCTGCTCTAACTATTACCCAAGATTCATAAGGCTCAAGATAAATGGCCTCAGCCTCAAATGCCTCCAGGACGACCGATCATATCCGATTGCAACAACGAATCATATAATATAGCTGCGTATGTTGACTATTTTTTAGCCCCATGCTTCGTATGTTAAAACCACTACACACTTAATTGATAAAGTGACTAAAATCGAAATTCCCAGTGATGCGCTACTGTTGTCCGTGGATGCAGAAAGCCTGTATACCAATAGTGACAATATTTCAGGGACTGAAGCAGTAAGACAGGTTTTTTACGAAACCCGGATTTTGACCGCCCAGACGCAGACATTTTAGAACTACTTCAAATTTCATTAGAACACAACGACTTTTTATTCGGATCAAACTGGTACCTTCAAATTTTCAGAACTGCAATGGGGAAACGATTTGCACCCAACTATGACAATCGTTTTATGGCTGAGTGGGAGAAACAAACACTAAGGAAATGCAACAAATTACCATTAATCTATCTACGATATTTGGACGATATTTTCGGAATCTGGACACATGGGAATGATGAATTCCGAGTTTTCTTGGACATACTAAATAACCATCAAAATTGCGTAAATTATCTTCATTTACGAGTAAACACTCAATAGATTTCTTGGACACTACGATCTGTAAAGGCGAACGCTTTAATTCAACGGGGCATCTTGCCAGCAAGGTTTACTTTAAACCAACATATACACATCAACTACTGTACAAAGACTCGTTCCATCCGAAACATACCTTCTCTGGTATACTCAAGTCGCAACAATTATGATTTCACAGGATTTGCAGCAATAAATAAGACTTTGAGGAAGCCGTACAAATTTTTTTTCATAGCCTGAGGCAAAGGAATTATACATCGCGTTTCTTAAGGCACATTAAAAGCACTACACTAGCGGACATTAAAAACCAGAACAGGAAAGAACAAGCTGTGAAATATCAGGTGAAAAGGTATCTAGCCTGTACGGTATTTGTAGACTTCACACCTATTAACAACACAAGAAGGCCACCACAGGGACAAATCAACAATTGCGGTACACCCAGCGTGGTTTACCTAATTACCTGCAACGACTGCCCCGCAAGATACGTGGGTGAGACTGGCAATCAACTCCGAACACGTCTAAATAATCACAGATCGGACATACGACATCACAACGACACACAAGTGGCCAAGCATTTTAACGGAGCCGGTCACTCAATATTCGATTTGCGTATTACAATCTTGGAATCAGGACCATTTTCTGACGTCGCCTCACTGGAAACCATTTACAGAAGAAATTGTGAATCAAAATGGATTTCAAGACTTAAAACTACGCAGCCAGGGGGTCTGAATGTTAGAGAGGGTTCTTTTGATATTATATCTTTTGTGATTCGCTTCTCCCACCAGGGAAGAACAATTGCTAAACTAGCTATAGCCACATATAAACTGCTACAAACCGCGTATCCAGAAATATACACGCCAACATTTATAACAGCATTCTCAAAGAACAAGAACCTGAAAGATATGCTGGTGGCCACCAAATTACAATGAACAATGGACTTCTACAGAACAATGACCTTAGCGCTTAGGACACTGTAAGACGTCGTAGTGTTAGTGCAATTGTGCAGTTGTTAGGGGGATTAGGCTGCATGTGGAGTTGTCGGGTTGCAGCAGTGCTGGCTCGTACGGCTTCACAAGAACAAGAACAAGAACAAGAACAAGAAAGTTTTATTTAGACCCCAATTACAATATGTGTATAATATGAAATTAACGTAACATGAACAGGCATATATATACAAATGCAGTGTAATTTCAAATGAGATGGGGTCTGTGACTCATATTAAGACAATAACAGTCGCTCTCATAGGAGCCTCAGTAATAATTTGTTTCAATTCAATTTTACCGAAGGAAGTGCAAATGCAATGCACATGTTTCCGTCTCCTGTACAATATGATAGGATATATATATATATTTCATGCACAATTTAATGGCTTATTTTGTTTTTATAGGTTTACCATCCGAAATAAATACTGAACACCCATGTAGTAATTATTAATAACAGGACACGTGTTTGTGGAGGTGTGGGGTGGTCAGCAGTAGCGGCCCTGTGGACAGCACCACAACTTCGCAATCCCGTGTTTACTTTAATTTCAGGTCATACCTTCGTACGGCCACCGTATGTTTTTTTTTAAATACAGCATCGTCCCCCTCTGATTCAGATGAACACCATCGTGTCGCAATTACTTTTTTGTCTTGTAGCGAACCCTCTGTGATTGTATATGTATGTTAAAAAAAATATATATTCATCTATGTTATTTAACAGGAGAGAGGAGGGTATCCCCCGGTTACTATCCTCAGCCTTGTCCAATTGGTCATTGTTTAATGTTCAGTGGCATGGAAATGTAACGGCTGAATGCATCCCTGTGCCATGACTGGATAATCACGCATTCTCGTCTCCGTTGTAGACCGATAGTCGTTATTTAGATGTACCATTAATCATACATGTTTTTCTTTTTTAGGTTTAATTTACTAAACTTGTTTTGCAGAGAAGACCATCTACCCGAAAGGACTAAACTGATTTAATCAGATGTCTACGTTTATGGTTCACATTCGCCACCTATACACCGTTGCCAGTACATTAGTGTCTTAGTTCATGTTCCAAATCCTTAACAGTGAACATTTGACCCCAGTACACCCATTTTACTAAAATACTTACTTACTTACTTATTGTAAACGATTCCCCCATCATTGTACACGAGTTCCCTGTTCACATCTGTTTTGGCAATATTAGAATATGTGCTGATAATCAAAGCACGATCAGAATGCATCTTAGTACTACAATTCTGTTCAGATGCAAACACACATTATTCTATTCTTAGCACGCGCGCCGCAACGCCGAATGCACGAGCAAATATATGCGTCGTACAACAGTAACAATCTACGGGACCATGCCTTTTCCAAAAAAATAAGCTATTAGAAAATGACATCCCTGTGGCGAAACTGTATCCTGCAAATGTGGAAAGATACTCGAATACATAGTTAATACAGTGGCTGCAATATCGCGGCGTTCCTTCGAGCGAAGTTTGGTTGAAACTGGCAGAAAAATGGTCGTCTAGTTTGGTTATGCTTGCAGCAACGATATTACCAGCAATTTGTATTTTTAATAATTATGCCTGATACTTATATAATACATACTGTCACTCACTGACGTGCCTTTTTGCATTTTAATTATATATTTGTTATGATTTTAGGGAAAGGGGAGAAATAAACACCCCGCGGGTTCTGTAAATGAGCGTATCTTGAATCATTGTTGCTAGTTCAATAACTGCAATGGTTGTTAATCATGCTGGACAATCAGTGTTATACTGGCGACCTAGAATACATGAATACAATAGCGTTTACGCCAATGATCCAACATGTAAACGATGTCGAAACGTCAAGGTTTGCCCGTCTTTTTTTGGATAGACTGTCAGCGGGTGAAATTGCCCAGAAAACTAATAATTAACTTCGTATCACGCAATGAGCACGATGTTTGAAATGTGGTCTTTTGAGTAGCCAGACACATAGCCTAGCCCTAGGCCTCGCAATGAAAGTACAGATGACCAATACAATATTTCCACTTGTGACTCGGTGATTGCATATATAAATTGCCCTGTATTAGTTATGACGCGTGGACAAATAAAAAGAAGTACTTGGATTGTATTTTATGATGCATTAATTATATATATATAGCGTGTCAAGCAGTCGTTGTTCTGCAAGCCGCAGAAGAAACAACCGTCACCTCGCACGCAAGCACACACCAGAGATTACTATATAAAGGCGCTTCGTCTTCCTAGTTCATCATCTCTTGCCACAGTCCGCCAGTAAGACAGCGAAGAAGATCGTATAATGTAAGTATACCAGTATACCAGTATACTAGTGCTTGGGTTAAGGTTACAAGCAAGTATCGTAGTAAATGTGTTAATTACTCTTCTGCGGATGTTACAATACGAAGGAAAATCGAGTTAGCAGAGGTATGGTGTATATACGTGTTTGTGTACATGTTTGTATGTGTGTGTGTGTGTGTGTGTGTGTGTGTGTGTGTGTGTGTGTGTGTGTGTGTGTGTGTGTGTGTGTGTGTGTGTGTGTGTGTGTGTCTGTGTGTGTGTGTGTGTGTGTGTGTGTGTGTGTGTGTGTGTGTGTGTGTGTGTGTGTGTGTGTGTGTGTGTGTGTGTGTGTGTGTGTGTGTGTGTGTGTGTGTGTGTGTGTGTGTGTGTGTGTGTGTGTGTGTGTATGTGTGTATGCATGCATGCATGCATGAAGCATTATTGTGAACTGCTGCATGTTGCACTTATGAACAAATTCCGTAGCTCACGAGATAGTTCATTCTGAAAATGTTCTATCACACTTGCTGTTGGTAAATTTATGGCATCAGTTAATATGACATTTGGTTAACTTGTGGTGTTTTTATGTGTGTGTTTGTGTGTTCGCGTGCCCGTGCGTACGTGAGGGGGTGCGTGTGTATGTCGTTGTAAGCACCATATAAATAATCCTGTGTAAACTGCCTGAATGCAAAGATAAGCCTTTCATGTTGCAGCATGAACGCTCTGAAGTGGACGGTCTTTTTGCTCGTCGTGTGCGCTGCTTTGGCCACACTCATTGACGCTTTAGAAGAAGACGAGGTACGATACTGGAAACTGAATCTGATATGTACAGTGCTGAAATAACATTAGTCCATACAACGAGAAAATCAAACCACAAGAGTAGTTTTAAATATGATCTATACGGACCGTCTTGCTGCAGTTGGGCATCATTTACTATAATGCGGAAAGAAAGAAAATAAAGAAAAACAAAACGGAGACAGGAGCACAGGAAAGAAAAGATAGTCATGCAAATAGATAATTAGATATTGTGAGAGCAAAAACAGATACAGATTTGGTAAGACAGAGTCAGTCAAAAGATACATACAATGAAATACAGGAAAGCATGGCATAATATGTTATTAAGTGTGTGGTGTTTTATTATCGAATTTCTTCAAATTTAATGACCAATACATTTGAAATATGTTCACGTCTTTCTTTTGTTTGTTTCAGGAGTCACTCTCTGTGGAAACACGTAAGTGTGTATTCGTACGCTTTATACAATTAATTAAATATAGTTTCATCAGCGCTCTGAGACATGTAACAATGACAATCATTTGCTCATGGCCTAAAGATTTGCATTGCGTTTTCGCTTCTATGGTCATTTTCAGTGTCACCAAAAGCACAGACAAATTATAGTGTTAATACTGACATTTGTTACGATTGACAAATGCTTTGCTTTCTTTTTTTGGATCTTTAAGTTCCGCTGCATTGACATGACTTCTCTTATGGATAGAATTAACTTTTTTTTCGATTTCTTCTCCATTGTACGGGTATTGTTGATGAGTTTCCATGGATTAATGTACCGATTGAGCGAGTATAAATTATCGGTATGTATGTTGACAGCAGCAGGCAGTCGAAGAAGGAATAAAAAAAGGATTAATAGGTAATAACGAAATGGTCACGTAATTAGGTTATAGTGTTACTTACATAATGTTGATACATAATGTAATATATGTTCATTTCCGTGTTTGTTTTAGGGGATCTTGAACGTTACCGTCGCCAAGGCAATCCCGGTCACGGGCGCCCTCGTCCTCGCCCTCGTCCTCGCCCTCGGCCTCGGAACTGCCGTGAGTGTTTGCATTATCGCCTAGGTACACGCATATTAACCATGCAAATTATGTTTTCATTTTAAATTAAAAGATCTTCTCTACCAGAAGCGCTCTCCTTTGTTGGTATCTCTCTAGAAGTTTACAACCATTAAAACTATATTTAACATGATCAATTAAGGTTTGACTTGTAACAAGTCCCCACGCAAATACCTCGTGGACGACACACTCGCGCGCGCACACATTGTTGACATATTGTTTTGGATCATTGCGGACTGATGCGACGTCCCATGCTGAATCCAAATTGCTGTATGGTTCCAGAGAGAAGGTGCAGAGTGAGATGCAGGTACGGGTCGTGCACTTGCCGGATCTCTCGCATGTTCTTCCCGTTCGGTCGCCGTCGCTGTCCCCTCTGTTGCTACTGCAGGTGTGACCGACGTGGCTTCGCTAACTGCTTCATACGAGTCAAACGCAACCGGTGCCAGTAAACATCCGGCAGAGTGTACGAGATGGCTGAGTTGTATTAAATAATAAACCTTTACCACCGAATACTACAGTTCTGTTATTATATTTCAGACAATTTATTATGCATAATTAATTTTATTTCAATTTGGCACAAACTACTGCGTCTCTGTTGCCATGGTTGTGGGAAACATGTTGTTTCCGTTTATACTCTTCTCCGGTTCTCTTCCTTACCAGTTGCTGAAATAGCGCAACACATACTGTGTTTAGTATGTTAGTTTACTTTTTGGTAGCCATCTTTGATTAATGGCGGCCATGTTGAGTTCGTGGATCCGTGTAATCAAATATATATGTGTCGGTGTGTGTGTGTGTGTGTGTGTGTGTGTGTGTGTGTGTGTGTGTGTGTGTGTGTGTGTGTGTGTGTGTGTGTGTGTGTGTGTGTGTGTGTGTGTGTGTGTGTGCGTGTGTATGTGCTAAAGCCAATCAGGTATTAAGTGGCACTCGTCCGTTTTGGACATGAACAAAAAATAACCGTCTACATCATTATCCAAAAATGTTGTGAATAACTTTATTTTACAATGTCCAGTTGAGTCTCCATTTATTTCATGCCATTTTGTATAAACAGATATAGCCGCCATTTTAAACATAATATATGAATTTTGTAGCGTCTAAGTCCCGTACAATGTAGAATAATGCTACAATATTTTGGGCAAGGAATCCCATGTCAACGCTGGATGGTTATGTGGAGAGGGTCTTAAAACATAGGAACATCTCATTGAATGTCAACTTCTGTCAGAGCTGTGCACACCAGATCATAGGAATATTTCAACTTCATTGAAGACATAGAAGAATTCCAGTGGATGAAAGTGGTATTAATTCACATTACAGAGAAAAATAATTATCTAGCAATGTGCGAGTGGCAAGTAACGTTACATTGCTTCCGTGTTTTGATCTAGGTCTTTCGTGAAAAGGAGTCTCGGCTGACAACATAGGATAACACAACCAGGTGATCCTAGACAACGTATTATATATTTTGGTGTTGTCCGCCATTAGCATGCACGAAAGGCGTGCAATATTCCCCAATACACGGTGCTCTCCTTCACTACGTCCAAACAATCCACCACCGTGTCAAGGTAACGGGTCTGGTCGCACAGTGTGAATTCGTGGATCTTCTGCAGGATGAATTCTATAAGGGAATAGACGGTATATTAAGGCTACTACTAATACTTCTTCTTTATACCCGAAGATGGGTCTCGTAAAAGTTAATCACGAAAATACTCCCTACCTTACCCTCGTGCCCGTAAAGCTGCTGTGTATCTTCTACGGGGGCCAAGGGGGCGGCTGATGCCCGAAATTATTTTGCAGAGAGGCAGACACATGGTTCTGCCCCTTGTAAATCTAAGGGTGAATGTGGGGTTTTTAACGAGCATCTAGAGGATGCCAATGGGTGCTCTCCTACACTACGTCCAAATAATCCAACACCATGTCAAGGTAACGGGTCTGGTCGCCACCGCACGTTGTGAATTCGTGGATCTGCTGCAGGATGGATTCTATAAGGGAATAGACGGTATATTTAGGCAACGACCTCTACTTATTCTTTTTAAACCGAATATGGGTCTCGTAAAATTATTCACAAAGGTTATCCCTACCTTACCTTTTCTCTATCGGCCACTTTCCCGTAAACCTGCAGTGTATCTTCTACAGGGGCCAAGGGGGCGGCTTATGTCCATAATTTCGCCGATTGGCACTTGGTTCTGCCCCCTTGTAAATCGAAGCCTGAATGTGGGGGTTTTGACGATGGGATGCCACTGGAGGTTTCTGGTGAGCTTCAACAATTATGAACGCCGTCGCGAAAAAAAATCAACAGTATCCCCCGACTTCCGATGTCATGATCTGACAGCGGAGTGGTTCTGAAGATCCGGTTCTCTTCTCCCCCAATATTAATTTCGTTCCTGCGCCAGTGCGTCGTCGCCGTCGTCGTCGTCATTGTCATCGTCATCGTCGTTGCCGTCATCGTTGCCGTCGTCGTCGTCATCGTCGTCGTCGCCGTCGTCACCGTTGCCGTCCCCGTCGCCGTCGTCGTTGTCGTCATCAGAAGTGCCACTACAACAACGGTCACGGTGACCTGACAGACAACACAAACATTTTAGACAGTTGTTTGAGATAATCACAAATTTTCATTTTGCATATCTAAACGTATTTTACCTGGTAAAGGTTTTCCTCGAACGTATCACATTGACTTCATCAATACCCTCGACGCTGAATGACGACATTGTACACGTTAGGCAGAGCGTAATTGCCCTTGTCTCTGTTAATGGTTGTTCTGGTCGTCCTGATCCTGATGGCTTGATG
The DNA here is from genome assembly GCA_963995525.1 of Escarpia spicata. NCBI lineage: Eukaryota > Metazoa > Annelida > Polychaeta > Sabellida > Siboglinidae > Escarpia > Escarpia spicata. The sequence goes on from OZ023217.1 coordinate 15,134,966, forward strand.
TGCCGGATTATTCGGTTGGGTTCCTTGTCTACAATTTTCGCTCCTTTCTCGTGTTGTCTACATTCTTTCTGTGTTCCTCCAGTCGTGTTTTAAGTAGACTTCCTGTCTCCCAATGTACCCAGCAACACAGTTCGTGCATGGTATTTGGTACACCAGTTCGCCCTATTTTTGTAGCTATACCTTCTCCTTGGATGTACCAACAGGCGCTTGAGGGTGGTGTGGGGACGCATGGCTGTTGCTACTCCATACTTCTTCAGTACTCGATGTGCTCCTCTCAAGTGTTCCACCTCTTCCTTCTTGTCTCCTGAAGTGATCGTCTCACAGCTGTTCATAAGGGTACTCCTAACTTATGATGTTAGGAGTGCTGGGACGCATAGTTCAGGTATTGGTCAGTGTGCGTATTATTCCTGTATACTGTGGACTTCACATTACCATCTTCCTTTCTTGTGAACTTCACCTCCAAGAAGGGCATGCTGTTGTTCTGTTCGTCTTCTCTCGTGGACATTATGCTACCCGTGGGATCTACAGGTCTATGTGTTGTTGTAATTTCGTTGCGTTTACTGTGTGTACCAGGTAAATTACATCGTCCACATATCTCTTCCAGTTTCTCGGCTGGCAATCGTCTGGTGCTGTGGCTATGATTTTCTGCTCCAAGTCCTCCATGTATAAGACCACAACAATGGTAGATACCAGACTGCCCATGGCTACCCCAAACTTCTGTTGGTAAATTTCTCCTCCAAATCTGAAGTACGTAGTCCCCAAGAAATAATTTTATAGCAGTGACTAATTGTATTTTTATTTACAGCACTATCAACATTAATGGATATGGCGCTGCATAAACAAAACAATTATATAATACAAGTTAATAATGCACTTTAGTCAGTACAGCTTGGTATACTTATTTGTCCGATTCTTTATTTCACATAATGTACGTTATTTTTTTCCAAAGGTATATTTTATATTACATATTATAGTTTTATTCGTTCTTAAATTGTTATGATAGTGATTATGTTTTATCAATTAATTCGATAGCAACACATACCATACTAAATTAAAACCAAATAGGCCATTACATCATTACACCATAGACGTAGTTTAACACATTAGCTGATTAATAGAGTAGGTAGGGTGTTCTGTGGTAAGGATGTCAACAAACAGAACACTGTTTGGGCGATTTTATTCATGTTATATCGTTTCGACGCGACATTCCGTTGTAACGGTGTATTGTTATATTTCTCAAACCTAATACTTGCACTGAATGATGACACACCAACCAGGTTTATTCAGATTCAGATTCAGATTGTTTATGTAAAATGTACGAGGAATTCTTGGCGGTGTGGCGTCAACATACATACACGCTTGTCTCCCCTGCCCCCCGCAAAATATACAATCAAATACACCATGAAACTATGGTAGAACTAGTATTAATTTAAATATATTTTAGGACAGTCGTACGTCTACATGTACATACATGTAGTCAAGTTAGTAATTAAAAAAATAATTAATATAAACAATTACAAAACAATTTTTTTGTTAATAAAATAATTTAGCATGGCGACATAAAATCTAAACCGACAAAAAACAATATCATGGCATCTCGCAGTTCAAATGACTCACAGCCTGCGGATAAAACGTATTTTTAAGTCTAGGGGTCCTTGTCTTAATACTTCTATAGCGCTTGCCAGAGGGAAGAAGTTCAAAGAGATGGTTGGCTGAGTGGGTAGTATCCCGTACAATGCTCTTGGATTTTCGCGCACAGCGAGCATGGTAACTATATTCAATGGATAGCAACTCGCGCCCAATGATTCTAGATGCGCCCTTCACGATAACTTCTAGCCGTTGTTTCTCCTCCTGACTGGCGCGGCCAAACCACACTACAATCGAGAAAGTGAGGTACTTTCAATGATTGCGCGGTAGAATCGTATCATAATCTCCTGAGCAATGCCGAATTTCCTGAGCTGCCCCAGTAAGAACAGGCGTTGTTGTGCCTTTTTTGTAATGCACCAGCTGAGATCGCTTGAAATTGTTGTTCCAAGGAACCTAAAATATTCAACCTGCTCGACCTCCACGCCATTTATCGAAAGAGGGTGGATGGGAGTCTTCTTTTTACGAAAATCAACAATCATTTCTTTAGTCTTTGAAACGTTTAATTCGAGATTGTTATCCGCACACCAGCCAACCATTCTCTAAACTTCCTCCCTGTATGACGTCTCATCCGCATTCTCAATGCAGCCCTCCACAGTAGTGCCATCGGAAAACTTGATCACAAGGACCGATTGGTCCACGGAGACACAGTCATTTGTGAAGATAGTAAACAGGAAGGGGGATAGCACACAACCTTGTGGGGCACCTGTATTTAGGATAAGAGGTCTGGAGATAGAGTTGTTGACTCTGACAGATTGAGGCCTGTGAAGAAGAAAGTTAAGGACCCAGTGACACATGGCAGGATGAACATTCAACAATGAAAGTTTATCGAACAGCCTGAATGGGATGATGGTGTTGAATGCTGCGCTGAAGTCAGTGAACAGGATCCTGGCGTAAGTTCCTGGCCTTTCTAGGTGCTTCAGAATGTGATGCAGACCTAAAGCTACCGCATCGTCTACTGATCTGTTTGCTTGATATGTAAACTGGTGTGAGTCCAGGGGCCGTCGGTGGCCGACTTCAGGTACTTGAGTACTATTCGTTCGAACACTTTCATGGCGACTGAGGTCAGTGCCACTGGACGGTAATCGTTCAGCCCAGTGATGTTGGACTTCTTGGGAATGGGTATGATAGTGGAAGTTTTGAAGCAGACTGGAACTCTGCACTGCTGGAGAAAGGAATTGTAGATGTGTAGCAGTGATCCAGGACCTTGCAATTGCGTGTGGCACAGTCTACGTGCTGCTTGTAACTGGGCAGTACTTTCTTCAAATTGGTGTGATTAAAGTCACCCAGAATGACGACTACGCTGTCAGGATGAGTCAATTCTGCTGCCACCACCTGAGCAGCCAACTGGCTGACTGCCTCTGTAGCACTGGCATCAGGGGGGGGGTGTAAACACCTAACAGCACGACCGAAGGAGAATAGAACGGCTTGCAATTGATAGTTAGAGTTTCCAGTTCACGAGAACACGAAGAAGAGACAAGCTGAGTGTAATTACACCACCGCTGATTCACAAGAAACACACGCCACCACCCCGCTGCTTGTCAGTCAGTTCGCGCGATCGGTCCGCTCTAAACAGAGCATGGCCAAGCGGTGTCACTGCCGCGTCAGGGGTCGTGGCATCTAACCACGTTTCCGTAAAACACAGTATATAGGCGTCTCTTAGTTCTCGTTTGTAAGTCTCTGTTTTGTTCCTCAGTGATCGCACAGGCCGGTGGGTTGAGAGCGGTGTCTCTTCTATTACCGAGACTGGTGCATGCAATGATCAAATATATTTTCGTGACAGTGATGATGCCATTTGAGAGATTAATGTTGTTTCTGCTGACGTTAGATTGCCTGGTGTCGGTGCGGTGCTAAGTATACATGCCGACGCATGAACCTGTCGAGAGAGTCCGGCAACTCACTGACGGCTGGCTGTTGAGTTTGTTGTGGTGAAATGGCCAGTGGTGTTCTTGTGGTATTCGTTCGCATCTTGACGCTTCTTTTGAGTCATTTTAAGGACTGTTGATTTATTGACATCTAACTATATTTTGACACCCATCTGCCACCTCATAAGATATATTCATCGGCAGATCCGAACCACAAGTGACTTTATTCGCCGTAACCGTAGGCGTAACATGGTCCCCGTCCATTACATACAAAATGTTTCATTTTCTGCCGACAAATTGGGTCTTTGGGGAAGATGTCCACCGAATTTCCATTCAAACCTTGAATTGCCACTGTTTCGCACAACACATATCTTCATCAATTATTCATGTTAATGAAAAAATCAGCTGAAATATAATTATAATGAAATAACATTTAGCCGCGTAGACCGTGTGACCGTGTGACCGTGTGACCGTGTAACCGGTTCCACGAGTGACGTCACGTATCTGCGCCTTCGGACGTTTCCGGAAAACAGACATTTCTAGGTTTGCACTTTGACCGGTCACCGTTTAAGACCAATGTTATCAATGTTTTGGCAAACATGTGGCTTCAGATTAGTAACATTGGATAACACACACACGTACAAGTATATTTATATAGTTCTGTGGAAAAAAAACATTTGAACAACATATGGCCTTTAAGTTTAGCTAAGTCTAAGACCTAATTTTAGGGAAAAGGGAGAAATAAACACCCCGCGGGTGCTGTCAATGAGCGTATCTTGAATCATAACTGCAATGCTTATTAACCATGCCGAACAATCAGTGTTACACTGGCGACCTAAAATATATGAATACAACAGCGTTTATGCCAATGATCCAACATGTAAACAATGTCGAAACGTCAATGTTTGCCCGTCTTTTCCGTTTTTTGTTCGCGCACGCGCAAAAGCACTACACGCCATGTACTATATTTAGCGCTACGCCTCAATGCTGACGAGTGCTATTATAAAACATCATATAAATGGGCATCCGCGATACACAAAGAAACACGTGTATGTATGTCCTCCTGTATAAGTTTTGGACAGACTGCCAGCGGGTGAAATTGCCCAGAAAACTAATAATTAACTTTGTATCACGCAATGAGCACGATGTTTGAAATGTGGTCATTAGAGTAGCCAAAACATAGCCTAGCCCTCGGCCTCGCAATGAAAGCACAGATGACAAATACAATATTTCGACTGATGACTCGGTGATTGCATATATAAATTGCCCCATATTGGTTATGACGCATGAACAAATAAAAAGAAGTAATTGGATTGTTTTTTATGATGCATTAATTATATACATATATATAGCGTGTCAAGTAGTCGTTGTTGTCCAAACCGCAGAAGAAACAACCGTCACCTCGCACGCAAGCACACACCAGAGCTATATTTAGCGCTAAGCCTCAATGCTGGCGAGTGCTATTATAAAACATCATATAATTGGATATCCGCTATACACAACGAAACACATGTATGTATGTTCCCCTGTACACGTTTTGCATAGTCTGTCAGTGGGTGAAATCGGCCAGAAAACTATTAATTAACTTCGTATCACGCAATGGGAACGATGTTTGAAATGTGATCATTAGAGTAGCCAGATACAGAACTTAAGCCTCACAATGAAAATACAGATCACCAATAAAAATATTTCGACTTGTGACTCGGTGCTTGCATATGTCAATTGCCCCATATTGGTTATGACGCATGGACAAATAAAAAGAAGTAATTGGATTGTATTTTATGATGTATTAATTATATATATATAGCGTGTCAAGTAATCCGCAGAAGAAACGACCGTCACCTGTTCTATCAAACTCGCTGTTGGTAAATTTATGGCATCGGTTGATATTACATTTTCTTAACTTGTGTTGTTACGTGTGTGTTTGTGTGTTCGCGTACGCGTGCGCGTGCGTACGTGCGTGCGTGCGTGTGTGTGCCTGTCGTTGTAAGCACCATATCAATCACCTTGTGTAGACTGCCTGAATGCAAAGATAAGCCTTTCATGTTGCAGCATGAACGCTCTGAAGTGGTCGTTCCTTTTGCTCGTCCTGTGCGTCGCTTTGGCCCCATTCGTTGACGCTTTAGAAGAAGAAGAGGTACGATACTGGAAACTGAATCTGATATGTACAGTGCTGAAATAACATTAGTCCATATCTACAATGAAAAATTAAACCAGAACGTGGTGTAAAACAAGGGTGTGTCCTATCACCCGATCTCTTTTCTCTATACAGTGAGAGTATCTTATGCACATTAGAAGATATGCCAGGCATTCAAGTAGGGGGATACAACATGAATTATTTACAATATGCAGACGACACGGTACTGATTGCTGAGAACGAAATAGATCTACAACAGATGCTAGATACAGTAATAAGGGAAAGCGAGAAAAAAGGTCTGTCCCTGAACAAAAAGAAAACAGAAATCATGGTCATCTCAAAGAAAAATTACACTCCAACATGCAACATGGTAGCATATGGCACGTTTTGAAGCAAGTCCGAACGTCTAACTATCTGGGATCACTAATAACATCCGACGGTCGATGCAACGATGAGATAAAGAGAAGAATTGCTCAAGCCAAAACAGTTTTTCACCACATGAAAAACATTTTAACAAATAAAAATATATCAATTGAAGTGAGAAAACGTGTACTGCAATGCTACATAGAGCCCATATTGCTATATGGATGTGAATCCTGGACAATAACTAAAAGTTCACAAAAAAACCATAGAAGCCACTGAAATGTGGTTCTTAAGAAGAATGCTGCGAGTGCCATGGACTGCAAAGCAAAGCAATGAAGCTAAATGAATGACAGCTAAATCAAAAAGAAAGATCATCAAATCATCAACAAAGTCAGAACACAACAAGCACGATTTATAGGCCATGTCATGAGAAAGAAAAAATTAGAACAAATAGTAACAACAGGAAAGATAGAAGGAAAAAGATCCAGAGGACGCCAGAGAATAAAAATAATAGATAGTCTCTCAACATGGTGTGGAAGAAGCACAACAGAACTGCTACAAACTACACACGACCGTGCGGTTTGGAGGCCCATGATCGCCAACGCCTGTGACAGACATGGCACATAGAAGAAGATGATACCAGAAGAGTAGTATTATAGATGGCTACGGACCGTATATGTGTCTTGCTGCAGTTGGGCATCATTTACTACAATGGGGCGAGAAAGAAAGACAATATAGAAAAACAAAACAGAGACAAAGAGCACAGGAAAGAAACAGATAGTCATAGAAATGAATAATAAGATATAGTGAGAGCAAAACAGATACAGATTCGGAAAGACAGAGTCAGACAAAAGATACATTCAGTGAAATACAGGAAAGCATGACTCAACATGTCATTAATTGTGTTGTGTTTTGTTATCGAATTTCGTCAAATTTAATCCCCAACACATTTGAAATATGTTAACGGATTTGTTTTATTTGTTTCTGGAGTCACTCTCTGTGGAAACGCGTACGTGTGCTTTCGTACGCTTTATACAATTCATTAAAATAGTTTCATCAGCGCTCGCAGACTGTAACAATGACAAGCATTTGCTCATGGCCTAAAGCTTTGCATTGTGTTTTCGCTTCTATGGTGTCACCAAATGCACAGACAAATTATTGTGTTAATACTTACGTTTGTTACGATACTGAATCATAACTGCTGTATGGTTTCAGAGAGAAGATGCAGAGTGAGATGCAGGTACGGGTCGTGCACTTGCCGGACCTCTCGCATGTTCTTCCCGTTCGGTCGCCGTCGCTGACGCTTCTGTTGTTACTGCAGATGTGACCGACGTGGCTTCGCTAACTGCTTCGTACGAGTCAAACGCAACCAGTGCCAGTAAACATCCGGCAGATTGTACGAGATGGCCGAGTTGTATTAAATAATAAACCTGTTTCCGTTTCCACTCTTCTCTTTCTTCCCAGTTGCTGAAATAGCATAACACATACCGCGTTTAGTATGTTAGTTTAGCTTTTGGGAGCTATCTTTGATTAATGGCGGCTGTGTTGAGTTCGTGGATCGGCATAGTCAAATATGTGTGTGTGTGTGTGTGTGTGTGTGTGTGTGTGTGTGTGTGTGTGTGTGTGTGTGTGTGTGTGTGTGTGTGTGTGTGTGTATGTGTGTATATGTGTGTGTGTGTGTATTGTGTGTGTGTGTGTGTGTGTATGTATGTGTGTGTATGCGTGTGTGTATGTGTGAATATGTGTGTGTGTATTGTGTGTGTGTGTGTGATGTATGTGTGTGTATGTATGTGTGTATGTGTGTGTTTATGTGTGAGTGTGTGTGTTGTGTGTGTGTTGTGTGTGTGTTGTGTGTGTGTTGTGTGTGTGTGTATGTGTGTGTATTGTGTGGGTGTATATATGTGTGTGTATGTGTGTGTGTTTGTGTGAATATATGTGTGTGTGTATTGTGTGTGTGTGTGTGTGTGTGTGTGTGTGTGTGTGTGTGTGTGTGTGTATGTGTGTGTGTGTGTACGCGCGCGCCACAGCGAACCGGGTATTAAGTCGCTCTGGCCCGTTTTGGACATGAACCAAAAATAGCCGTCTACGTCACGTTCCATAAATGTTGTGATTTTGGCAGAACTGCATATCTTATAACTTCATCTTCCAATGTCCAGTTGATTCTCCTCGACAAATAATCCAAGTGTAATCAAATGCACACATATACGAAAAAATTAAAACAATAGACAATATCAGTTAACTCGTTTCTCAAAACGTTGATTTTTCAAAGTTATCATACATTTTTGCCATAAATCAAAAACCACTGAAGATATTTGAATAAGTGGGGTATTAATTAGAGGCTTATGATCTGTAGATTCCAATCAGGGTAGAAAACTCTATTTTACAATTGTGCGACTTAATTCTCACTTTACTGTTATATATCACATAATTATGTAATGTTATTATAAATGCAGGCTTATAGTTTTTCCTTTTTCAATATGTTTTGATATGGGTTCTTCAGGAAACCATTTGATTAATGCCATCTTGTATAAACAAACATGTCCGCCATTTTAAGCATATTCTATGATTTATCAGCGTTTATCTCACATAGAATGCAGATTCTAAATTGTAATGCTACACTATTTTGGGTAAAGAATCTAATTTCAACGCGAGTGGGTGGTCATGTGGGGAGGTCTTCAAACATAGGAAATCTCCTCGAATGCAAACTTCTGTCAGAGCTATGCACACCAGGCGATCAGAATATTTCAACTCCATTAACTGTGCAGGAAGACATAGAATAATTCCAGTGGATGGAATTGGTAATACTTCACATTACAGAGAAAAGTAATTCTCTAGCAATGTGCGGGTGACAGCAAACGTTACATTGCTTCCGTGTATTGATTTAGCTCTTTCGTCAAAAGGAGTCTCGGGTGACAACATAGGATAAAACAACCAGGTGATCCCACACAATACATTATAGATTGTGGTGTCCATCATTAGCAATGCGCGGAATGTATGCAATCTTCCCCAATATACGGTGCTCTCCTTCACTATGTCCAAATAATCCACCACCATGTCAAGATAACGGGTCTGGTCGCCACCGCTCAGTGTGAGTTCGTGGATCTGCTGCAGGATGGATTATATAAGGGGAATAGACTGTATATTTAGGCTACGACTACTATTTCTTCTTTTTACCCGAAGATCGGTCTCGTAAACGTTATTCACGAACGTTCTCCCTGCCTTACCTTTTCTCTTTGGGCCTCGTGCCCATAAAGCTGCAGTTTATCTTCTACAGTGGGCCAAGGAGGCGGCCCAGAATTTCGTAGAGAGGCAGACATATGGTTCTGTTCCCTTGTAAATTTAAGCCTGAATATGGGTGTTTTGACGAACGTCTAGAGGATGCCACTGAAGGTTTCTGGTGAGCTTTAACAATTTTGAACGCCGACGCAAAAAAAAAATCAGCACCATCCCCTCGTCTTCCGATGTCATGATCCGACAGCGGAATGGTTCTGAAGCTCCAGTTCTCAGCTCCCCCAATATTACTTTTGTTCCCGCGCCAGTGTGTCGTCTCCGTCGTCGCCGTCGTCGCCGTCGCATTCATCTTTGTCGTTGTTGTCATAGCTTGTTTCTTTGGCTCCTTGCAAAAAAGAGATAAATGGACACGCTATGCCACACAGCGTTTTTGCTTGTCATAACATTCAGGGAGTAAATATCATTCCAGGACACGCATTTACAAAAGTGTTATAAAGGGGCGGTTACTCGCCGGCCACACCGTGGTGTAGTACTCATTTATAAGTTGATTCCTTTCTAAAAAAAGAGGTTAACTGCTGATATCTTGCTGTATGTACCGACATATAATATTCTTGTTGACAACAATTAGCCCCCCGTAAAACCCAATTTTTGACGAAGTTATATACGTTTGTGCGGTATTTTTGATCCATTTGCGCAATATTATATGTTTCATAAAGTGAGTTACATTTCGATATTCCCAAGACGATTACGTAAACGTTATACACTGCCCGTACCTGCTATGCGGCGGTCAACAAGTAATTTTCCAGCGATTTTCCTCAGCGATTTCCTCGTATACAATAATATGACCAGAAGTAAGTGCCGTTTCGATTTGCGTGATTCATCCACAACCTGTAAAGTAAATAAAGTTATCTTTCAGTCATTACTAAATATGTTATGTTTACTAAGGAGCAAAGGTGATTGAAATTAAGGACCTTCTCGAAAGAGTCTCTTCCTCAGTGAAGACTGAAACATTAACAGTAAGAAATATACTTTTTTTCCAGTATCCCTCGTGAATGTTCCAATCATTGTGGGGTCGGTCGGATATGATAGAACAATTCCGTCTGCAAATCCGCAAATGGTGCCGATTTCAGATTTTTCTTGTGTATTTTTCATGATAGATCTAATCCCAGTTCTCGTCGCAATATTACTACTACGGATTGGCCTACTTTAGATACTTAAGTTAAAGCCCCCCACGTAATTCATATTGGGGGGGGGGGTGACGGAGCTTCAGCACCATTGAACAATTTTCGCCGCCACATATCTTCACATTTTCCCTCACCTTCTTGTCTCTGTTGGCTCAGCTGATAATATACAAACAAATACCAAAATATGAAGCCAAAGGAGGCCATTGCCCAAATGTACTTCATCGTTCCTGTATTTGCCCTTGATTTTAGCGTCGAATGCTATTGGCTTTGGGTGGGGTGGCCCGGCTACCTAGTAGCAGAGCCTTTGGCGGTTAACACCCCTCACCTTTGATGTTTGTTTGAATGTCATGTTTAGTTATGCATTGAATTGTTTGTCCAGTCTTGAACAATAATCGGTTCTTGGCGTCAATACAATTGCACCGACGTAATTTTTGCCATGACATTTGAGCATAGGCAATAAATATTGTCCATTTACAACTCGCACACTGTTTCTGTTATTGTATACATCAAACTAGCTGCGGCCATTATGACTGTACACGCAGTATACCAATTAATTATAGTGATAGTAATAGCCCGACAGAAGACATAAATACAAACTTCTGTAAACAGACAGAAGTTCGTTTATGTCTTTGCTAGCAAAATGATTTAATGTCAGTACTCCATGCACGGCTGGCAGCAAAGATATGAGACAACCCCTTAACGGTCCGACACCTCACGATCACGTGAGAGGACCGTCGCATCGCCATTCTCAATCGAAACAGATGTGCATTTCTTCGTAACCCACCTCCTCCTCTCCTCCTCTCCATCACGCCATCTTGAGCTTCCCCGATGTGCATGGAGATCTCCGTTCTTTTTCGAGGCGATGCTATGCATAATCTATATCATATTTTACTCTTGCTCTTTGTTAGTTCGTGGTCAGGTAATGATGACTAGTTGTTTACAATTGGTGTACTCTACTGAACTATCACCCATTAAGGTTTCAGTATATTAATAGACGGGCGGTTAACGAAGGTAGTTATTTATAGGTATATGTTACCACCCACCCTCGTGATATTGGGTTAACAGTGATTGTATATTTGATCAGCTCGTGCACTGTTCGTAGGGAGACATTGTGAAACACTGAACACAGAATGGTAGTTCTCAACGTTTTCTTAAAATGTTGACGCTTTTCCCTGCATTAGTTTGGTACACGAGGTTTTGCATTATTGCTTTTTCCTCCACTGAACGTTCAGTAGTGTACGCAGGGTTTTTAGTGCGGGTACTTTTTATAAGTATGTTTCGTGTTGCGGTTAGCCCCTGCCTTTCTGTGTGAAGTGTTACTAGTTTGTGGTTTTGTCATATATTTATTAACACCTTTATTAATTATGTGTTGTTACCATAAATTGCATTATGGTTTGTTTACCTATATTGGGGCGATTAGCCTATTTCCTTTATGTATTACGCCCTGCTGGGGGGATCGAGTACCCCAGGCTTTCTGTTTATAGGGCGGTTAACACCCCTCACGGCGGTTAACACCCCTTACCTTTGACGTTTGTTTGAATGTCAAATCAAATCAAATTTTATTTTGCAAAAACAACAGACAGCAACATAATCGAATACACAAAACAATTGTTTAAAAAAAGTAATATTGTGTTGCATGGGGTCACGTGGCATGTTAGATGTCTTCCTGTCACCCCACAAGTATATATTTAAATTACGACTCACATATCCACGTGCACGGTAACTATATTACAACGATGACCGTGTAACAGCGGACTGGGGGTGGGATGGAATGAATAATAATAAAAAAACATTATAGAAAATAATTGTATGAGATTTATCCGGATCCAACGTAGATATAAAACACCTCTAACTGCACTCCACACATCTGGGATTTAGGCAATGTACATAGTTGAGATAGCTGTCTATATATTGTTTGCATAATTTAAAAAAACTTAGAATTTTGGTCTAGATTTAATGTTTTGTATTTTATCATCAATACTGCTCCATATTTTAAGGAAATTATGTTTAGGTAACCTAGATGAAAAATGTGTTCTGGGTTTCTCTGTATGTAAAAGGTTATATTCTCTGGTAGGTCTGATGTTAGTGACTAAGTACTTTTTTGGTATATAATATTTAAAGGATTTAGGCAGTGTGTTATGTTGATAGTCATACATAAATAGTAAGACATGCAACCTGTATGTATCTTGTATCGGACCTGCATATACATTGATCTTGTGGTCGAATGTACCATATATTATACGAAATATTCCAAAGTGATCAGCTAAATCAGTTATAGTAATCCCAGATTGATAACTAGGATGAGTGTGATTTGAATATAAGTGATCCATAAGTGTTGCCGAACATTATGTTATTGTCGCTGGTTTGGTTATATGCGGAATAAATCCTTGGGATATTACGTTATTTATGAAGTCGTTGGTCTTTTGATGGGTGACAAAATTGAGCAAATTAATGTTATAATCACCCATTAAATAAGCAGTTTTATTTTCATTTGAAATGTTATTCTGGATTTATATAATATTGCTTATAAATAGAACGATATCTGCATGGGGACGAGTGTTAGGTCGATACATTATACCTACTATAATAGGTTTATTATGATTAATTTGACCTTAAAAATATAGACTCAAATACATGAGGAATAAAAAAGGAAAGATCATCTCGTTTAAAGTAGGTCAAACTTTCGTTTATATATCTTCCAACTCCACCGTGTCCATCATCATTTTGTAGTCTTGTATTAAAAAGTAAACTGCGGTACCCACATATATTGTAATGTTGGGAATCACATGTCATGTTTTATTGTTTGTCCAGTCTTGAACAATAATCGGTTCTTGACGCCAATACAATTGCACCGATTTATGCCATGACATTTGAGCATAGGCAATAAATATTGCCCATTTATGAAACAGAACCTAGAAATGTACTCACCGTCGAGGCGCAGATGTGCAGCATGTAACGCAAAGCGTATAAAATGTGATAGCACACCGCATGAATAGAACCGAAGAAGAAGAATGATAAAGTAACGTAAAGACAAACGAATGGCGATGTGACGGTCCTCTCACGTGATCGTGTGGTGTCGGACCGTTAAGGGGTTATCCCATATCTTTGCTGCCAGCCGCGCACGGAATACTGACATTAAAGTATTCCCTAGCAAAGACATAAACGCACTTCTGTCTGTTTACAGAAGTTTGTATACATGTTTTATCACGTGCTCCATAAAATGTGTCTCACAAAAGTAGGTAGACATTTATGTCTCATACGAGATTTACACTCAGTGGTAATGACGCACAACTATGCAACAGGTGTAGAACAAATATTTTCTGTAATGGTGTAATTGTGATATCGCATGATTATTAATCGTTATTTTGTTAACGGCCGAATAAAAAACCAAAGGTTTTTCATACCATGAACAGTATAAACAGTTGTGTGTGTGCGTAAAATAAATCATATGCGTATTTGAAGACGAATTATCAAAGACAACGCCTGTATTCCTCATAAACATCCCAGCAGTGTTGCAGCCAACACGAAGGTCGAAGCGCTTTGTGGAGAGTATCGTCTACTTCAATTTCGCTGGTGCCTAGTTTAAAAATACAGCTGAGTCCGATCTTTTCACCTTTGAAATGAGTCTGAAGGGTATGCCAACAGGAGCCAAGATGTCATCATGCACGTACACAAGTCAATCCATGCCAATTCCCTTTAGCTGCTTCAGTATCTTTGCGAGTAGCAATCTGCTTCATATTGCAATCAGACCATGTCTGCAATGACACTGAGTGCTAGGACCACGTGCTCGGTTAACACTATCTGAGATGCCATCACGTATAGGATGACACCTATCTGTTCATAAATCATATCAAATGGTATTAGCTAGCCACACGGCGTGAAAGCAGTTAAAACAACATGAAACAGAAGGCACTTGTGTGAACCGCGGTGCAGAAACGCAGTTCATATTGCCAGAGTGAACAAAAACAACTTTTTTTTAGAATACGTCACAATCATAATTTGTCAAATCATCAGTGTATCTTCTACAGGGGGCCAAGGGGACGGCTGATGTCCAGAATTTCGCAGAGGGGCAGACATATGGTTCTGCCCCCTTGTTAATATAAACCTGAATGTGGGGGGTTTTGACCAGCGTCTAGAAGATGCCACTGGAGGTTTCTGGTGAGATTGACATTTTTGTACACGCCGCAACGAAAAAAATCAACAGTATCCCTCGTCTTCCGATGTCATGATCCGACAGCGGAATGGGTCTGAATCTCAGGTTCTCTGCTCCCCCAATATTAATATCGTTCCTACGCCATTGTTTCGTCGCCGTCGTTGTCGTCATCGTCATCCTCGTCGTCGTCGCCGTCGCCGTCAACGTCGTAATCGTCGTCGTCGTCGACACCGTCGCCGTCGTCGTCGTAGCCGTTGTCGCCGTCGTCATCGCCGTCATCGCCGTCGTCGTTGTTGTCATCAGAAACAACGACAACGGTCACGGTGACCTGAAAGACGACACAAACGATTTAGACAGTTGCTTGAGGTAATCAAAAACTTTCATGTTGCATATCCAAACGTATTTTACCTGGTAAACGCTTTCGTCGAACGTTTCACGTTGACTTCATCAGTACCGATGACGCTGAATGACGTCATTGCACACGTTAGGCAGTTCGTAATTGCCCTTGTCTCTGTCGATGGGTATTCTGGTCTTCCTGATCCAATGGCTTCCTTGATGTGCCGTTTTATTCGGTTGGGTTCTACCATTTTCGCTCCCTCCCACTCTATGATATGGTTTTCCGTTGTCGCATGGTCAGTAAAGGCGGATTTATTGATTGTTGACATCAATCTTTTTCCCGCTCCTTGTGTATTTCTAATTTTTCGTTTTGTCTACGTCCTTTCTGTGTTCCTCCATTCGTGTTTTAAGTAGTCTTCCTGTCTCCCCAGTGTACTCAGCACCACAGTTCTTGCATGGTATTCGGTACACCAGTTCACCATGTTCTTCTATCTCAACCTTCTCTTTGGGATGTACAAACAGGCGCCTGAGGGTGGTGTGGGGACGCATGGTTTTTGTTGCTCCATGCTTCTTAAGGACTCGATGTACTTTCTCTGAGAGCCCCTCCGCGTATGGGATGACTACTTGCTTCCTGTAGCTTCTGTCCTTCGCTTTTTGTTGGTCTTGTTTTCTTCCTGCTATCCGTCACCTTTTTCAAGGCCCAGGACGGATCGCCACATACTGAGCTCCTCTCAAGTGGTCCACCTCATCCTTGTTGCCCCCCTCCTCTGAAATTATCGTCTCACACCTGTTCATAAGGATTCTGACAACTCCTAACTTCTGATGTTTGGGGAGGTGGGATACAAAGTTCAAAGGTCAGTGTGCGTTTTCTTCCTGTACACTGTGGACTTCACACTGCCATCTTTCTTTCTGGTGAACTTCGCATCCATGAAGGGCATGCTGTTGTTCTCTTCGTCTTCTCTCGTGAAAATTATGTTACCCGTGGTGTCTACAGTGTTCATGTGTTGTTGTAATTTCGTTGCCTTTCCTGTGTGTACCAGGTCAATTACATCGTCAACATATCTCTTCCAGTTTCTCGGCTGGCAATCATCTGGTGCTGTGGTTATGAGTTTCTGCTTCAAGTCTTCCATGTACAAGATCACAACAATGAAGGATACCATATTGCCCATGGCTATCCTAAACTTATGTTGGTAAATTTCTCCTCCAATTCTACAGTACGTAGTCCCGAAGACCAATTTCAACTACTCCATGATGTCGTTTACGTTTAGGTTTGTTCTCTTCTTTAGTGTCTTGTAATTCTCTAGTATTTTTACGAACTGCCTCACGTGTAGGATGACGTCATTCAGCGTCATCGGTACTGGTGAAGTCAATGTGATATGCTCGAAGAAAGCCTTTACCAGTTAAATACGTTTTGGATATACAACAGTTTTTATTTGGAAAGAACTATCCTGAAGAATGTTAAGTAAGTTACTTGAGGTGTCTTTCGTGCGTGAAAATATGTGTTGTTTAACAGAAACAAAAAAATAAGCCGACGACATATTCCAATAAATTTTTCCCTTAGTGTCGACATTGTTGGGGTGTTTGTGAGAGAACCAATTTGTCTTAGAAATATTCAACTTCAGTTCTACCATCGCGCACGAAATATACAATCAGTTTTTTTTATTGCGTGCCAGACGCGGCTAACCGTTGGCTTGTTTCTTTGGCTCCTTGCAGAAGAAGAGATCGATGAACACGGTATGTGACAGAGCTTTTTTGCTTGCCATAACATTCAGGGAGTAAATATCATTCCAGGGCACGCATTTGCAAAAGTGTTATAAGCGTTATGCGCAGTCCACACTAAATTATAAGCGTTTACTCGAGATTGTCACAAGTTGACTCCCTTCTGGAAAAGAGATCACCGGCTGGTATGATGCTGTACGTAACGACATATATTACTGACACCAATTGGTCCACCATAAACCCAATTTTTCAAGATGTTGTATATGTTTTATAGTCTTTTCGTCCAGATGCGCAATATAATATGTTTCTTAAAGTGAGTAACATTTTGATATTTCCAAGGCGATTAAGTGAAGGTTATAAACTGCCCGTTTGTGTTGTGCAGTTTTCATGACAGATTGAACACGAATTCTCCTCGTAGTATTACCATTATGGATTGGCCGACTTTAGTTATTTACATTAAAGTCCCCCACGTAATTAGACAAGCTTAAGTAATATTCGTCATCAACTACACCTACAAGGTTCTTATCTGAGTTTCTAGGTGCAAATATATAATTTATTCAGCTTAGAACTGTGTACACTGTGAATTATATAATAAACCGCGAGTTTGTTTCTTCGGCTCCTTAACGATAAAAAATTACGCTATGTCACCATTACAGAACATTATTTTTACGGTTTGCCTTTTGTATATCCTTGTATCGATGTGACTGTGACTATATCTCGTACAACACAAATATGTCTACTTACTTTTCTTAGATTAATTTGCCGGAGCGCATGGCAAAATAGTGCCTCTTTTATTAGCAACAAATTCGACATTTTGATGTGTGTGTATGTGTGTGTGTGTGTGTGTGTGTTTGTGTGTGTGGGGGGGGTCAGCAATACCGATACAGCCACTACATTGTTGGCACTATATTTTATAGCCTTGTTTCCGAGAATGTGGTCTCTGACAAATCCCATCCAAACACATCTCATTTATGAAAAATCCAGTCTGGTTTAGACTAAAGGGCTAACAGCATCAACCGATAGTATCCGGGAAATATGAAGCCAAACGGAGGCCATCGCCCAAACGTACTTCATCGTTCCTGTATTCGCACTTGAATTTCTCTTCGAATGCTGCTTATACAAAAAGCATAACAGAAAACATGGTAATGTTTTACCATGTGCTCCAGAAAATGTGTCTCACAAAAGTAGGTCGAAATCTTCATCTCATATGAGATTTATACCCAGTGGTAATGATACATGTCTACACAAAAACAGTAAAAAAAGTATTTTTGTAGCGGTGTAATTTTGATATCGCGTGACTTTTAGTAGTTGCTTTGCTAACAGCCGAAGAAACAATAAACACAGTTTTTCATATAATGCACAGTACACACAGTGACTAAGCTGAGTAAAACCAATCATATGCATAGCTGACGACGAGTAGTCGAAGGCAACGTCTATTCCTCATAAACGTCTACTTCAATTTCATGGGTGCCTAGTTAAAAAGTACAGTACAAACCAAAACGATGCCGAGAGGGCAACGTGTTGATTTGGGGATTTTGACTTCTACGTCATTATTATGTCAACTATGTATTTGTTAATTATGTTTTAGTAAGAACTGTCTTTAATATATCAATAGAATTGATTATGCTTTTGTAGTAGATTATCATCAGGCGAACATGAATTTTCGTATCTGTTCTTTGTTTTCGTGGTTCTAAGCACAACAGTATGGTGTAGCATGAGGATATTAATGCCCATGCGCAAAGTGTCGTCTGTTTTTCCTTCTTATCAAAAGGGGTTCCGTTATAACAGTATATCGAATGAGTATAGCAGGTTCCTAAAAATACACACTCCATATCAACAGTTATTGAATTAAATGTCTACGCATATTACGAGGTTAGATTTACTTGTCGCATTGTCTTCCCTTTCTTGTAAGGCAGCTTTCGTCAGTACGTAAGTTGCTCCAGTCGGATGACGTCATAATATGCATGTGACGGTTCAACGCCTCCTCAGCACGGTTTATTGGTTTTCTCTATCCATCTTTTCCTTCTATTTATTTCACTTCCACATGGTACTCTGCAGTTTTATGGTATGTGAAGACTGGTTTATTGTGGTGGGTTTTAATCTTTTCTTTCAGTTCCTCGTGTAGTGTTCATTTGGTGTGTTGTCCACACCCTTCTTATGCTCGTCCAGTTTTGTCTTGAATAGTCTTCCCGTCCTCAATATATGCGGTACCGCAGCTCTGGCGTGTTATTTGGTATACAAGTTCTCCCCGTTCTTCTGGCACAATTTTTTCTGTTTGGGGTTATGCCAACAGGGGCCAAGTCGTCACCATGCACGCATGTAAGTCGATCCATGCCAATTCCCTTTATCTGCTTCAGTACCTTTGCGAGGAACAGTCTACTTCATATGGTGATCTGACCATATTTGCAATGACACCGAATGCTAGGACCACGTGTTCGGTCAACACTCTATGAGATGCCTCCACGTATGGGATGACACGTATCTGTTCAGAAATCATACCAAATGGTATTTACTAGCCACACAGCGTGAACACAGTTAAAAGAAACGCGATGCAAAAACGGAAAAAGTTGTGATTTTTATTTGTGTCCGGGTTGCACCTAGAAGCTTCTCAGATAATAAATAAATGCAGAATCTGTTACAGCAACTTGTTGTGAGTGGAATACATGTTACTTTATGTTATGTTGTGAACAGTTGTCACAATGTGTAACTACAAGGCTATTGACGGTTTCGCATTCAGGCACACGGTGTTATTCTGTATTCGACACAAACTCTTGTCGGTGTCGTACTCGTTTGGTACAAAGTATCTGCGTCCATTAGAAAAACTACTGAATTGGTGCAGTTATTTCATCCACATACAAAATTACCTATGTTCACATCCCTTGTACACGATTCCCCCATCCACGTACACGAACCACTTCCATATCATGTTGGGTATATTTTCCTCTCAAGAAACTTTTTTGTTTTTTCTTTGTATAATTTCGACCGCAGACTGAATTTACGGTCGAGTCACGTGACCTACGTGAGGCTTTCCCCTGTAGATGTTTTCTCGTCTGCCAGTTCTCCTCGAGGTCTAAGATGTTTACATCTTTCATCGAACACTGGTGGCCTGTGTTCAACTTGTGTTCGCTTATCGGTGATAGGGGTTAGCGTCACGATAGATGTTCTTTAAATCGTGTGCCCAGTGCCCTCGCTGTTTCTCCTATGTAGTGTTGATCGCATTCTGGGCATTGGGTGTCATATACCACCCCACACTTTGCTGCCTTGTCTGTTTTGTCTTTTGGCTGTACCAGCAGGGACCTCAAGGTGTTGATCGGTTTATGGTACACTGGTACGTTATAGGCCTTGAAAACCGTTGCCAATTATTCGGACAGCTTACTGATATAGAGTAGAACGATGACATGTTGTCTTCTGTTGGTTTCTTTGGTGTTGACGTTCTCATTATTTCAACCAGACGTCTGGCGGGTGAGGTGTTTCTCTGATGGCACATTCTTCAAAATGTTCCATGTACAGGTTCGTCTTTATCTGGAACACCGGTGAACCCATGGCCGCTCCCTTCTTCTGCTTGTAGAACACTCCATTATAACTTAACAATGTGGAGTTTAGACATATTTCTAATAATGTGGTGATCTGGTCTACTGATAGTTCACATTTGCCTTTTAATGTCGTGTCCTCGTTGAATGGGTCCTTTATCACTGATACTGGATCTGTCACTGGGATTCTAATGAACAGGGCTGTCACATCGAATGATTCCATTTTCCTACCTTGTGGAACTTCCCGTTCGGTCGCCGACGCTGTCTCCTCTGTTGCTACTGCACGTGTGAGGTATTGGTTATGACGCATGGACACAAAAAATGAAGTACCTGGAATGTATTTTATGATGTGTTAATTATATAGCGTGTCAATTAGTCGTTGTTGTGCAAGCAGCAGAAGAAATAACCGTCACCTCGCACGCAAGCACACACCAGAGTTTACTATATAAAGACGCTTAGTCTTCACAGATCATCATCTCTTGCCACAATCCGCCAGTAAGACAGCGAAGAAGATCGTATAATGTAAGTGTACCAGTATACCAGTATACTAGTGTTTGGGTTTAGGTTAAAAGCAAGTGTCGTAGTAAATGTGTTAATTACAGTTCTGCGGGTGCTACAAATCGAAGTACAATCGAGTTAGCATATATATATATATATAAGTTGTGTATGCGTGTATGTGTACATGTTTGTATGTATGCATGCATGCATGCATGCATTACTATGAACTGCTGCATGTTGCACTGATGAACATATTCCATAGCTCACGAGAAAGTTAATTCTAAAAATGTTCTATCAAACTTGCTGTTGGTAAATTTATGCATCGGTTAATATGACATTTTGTTAACTTGTGTTGTTACGTGTGTGTGTGTGTGTTTGTGTATTCGCGTGCGCATGCGTACGTGCGTATGCGTGTGTGTCGGTGTAAGCACCATATAAATCACGTTATGTAAACTTCCTGAGTGCAGAGATGTCACGGATTAGCGAGGTCTCCGTACACTGGATGGCTCAGTCTAGTAGGGTTCTTATATATCAAGGTCAACGCATATGAAAACGGTTATCGTGAACAAGCAACAAAGAACGAGGAACATTTAATAAATTTTATTACCAGATGTATTCATTTTGGTATATATCTCGATTAACAAGAATAAACAGAATAAAGAAATCCCGTAACCAAATCTTAATAGAACATAATAAACAATAACACTGAATCTTTCAATTATCAAATTCCACTTCCTTTCTAAGGTGGATTATACCACTACACGATCAAACACTAGGCGCCAAGTGTTATATAAGAATAACTCCCATAATATAAATACACAGAATATAGCTAGTCCTCGCGAACTCTCGTTACAGTAATCTGTTACAACACAACACAACACACACACACACACACACACACACACACACACACACACACACACACACACACACACACACACACACACACACACACACACACACACACACACACACATAAATATATATATATATGAATACTTCAACAACGATAATATATAGACAAACCCTACACGCATTTGTATTGCCTGATTACACATTTGGAGTGGTCATATACTAAACCAGTATATTTTTGTCGAGATATCCCTTTGTGTTTTGTATTTGTCCGCGTTATAGTCGTGATGCCATCTACCGACCAAATGAGTAGGATATCGTTACATCTAAACATGTCTCTATGAATTTGTAACGTTTACATTCGGTGGTAGATTCTCGAACCAAGTTACGTATGTTTACAGAAATACTTTCGTAATGCACACACACACACACACACACACACACACACACACGCACGCACGCACGCACGCACGCACGCACACACACACACACACACACATATATATTAATATATATATATGAATACTTCAAGGGTAATAATATCTCACTTCAAAACCACAGATATCTATTATTTGCTGTATTATGATTGGTAGTTAAGTTCAATCAGACAAATAGACATTTACACTGGGCTAGTCCCATCTCGAATATATACGAACGTTTGTTGAAGTCAACACGCCGAGCTCAGAATACAATTAGAACGGTGTATCTCGGCCGCACGAGTGAAGATGCCGGGCAATTGACGATTGCCGTCGTACGCCGCGAATTCTCGAGTCGCGTCCGTTCAATGATCGCACGGTCGCAAACGATTGCGAAGTCAGTTGGATACGTTCAACTGAAAGACGAAGCCGGGCAGTAGACGCTTACCGCCGGCCGCTATACATTCGATCAAGAGGTCTTGCCCTGTCGCTAACGATCGAGAAGTCGGATGAACGGGTTCGCGCGAATGACGACGCCTGGCAGTATACGTTTACCACCGGCCGCTACGAGTCGCATTCGGTCAAGCTTTCTGGCGATGTCGCTGTGAGACCGGTGTTCGAGGATGGCCCGAGCTGGGTGAGCGCGTCGCGATTATCGCTCATCGACGCAAATACGTTGGGGCCGACCAGAACGTTGTCTCAATATACCGCTGACGTGGCGGCATGGCTTCTTCGAAATTCGAACAGTCACTCTGGACACTGAATATTACACACACGTTCAACCCTGGATCTGTCCCAGTCCTTCGCCAGCGCCCAGATGGCGAAATGGGTATAACAGACGTTTATATAAGCGGACCTAATTACACATCATATGACAGGTTTCCATCATTTCTGTTGGTTAATGCAATATACAATTCAAACTAGGCATTGTGGAACACCCTCTAAGATTACAGTGAAACCACCTGCTTCCCTAGAAACGCTAGCAACAGTATACCACGCCCCACTGAGCGCATATGCAACCGAGTTGCTGTAATTACGTAACCAAGGCGGTTGGTCAACAAAATGTCTATCTACTGGCTTGACCTTCCTCATTTCCCAAATTAAACCTCAGGAAAGTAGATTTAAACATCCAGAAATAGCAGAAATACTACAAAACATAAGCCTTTCATGTTGCAGCATGAACGCTCTAAAGTGGACGGTCCTTTTGTTCGTCGTGTGCGTCGCTTTGGCCCCACTCATTGACGCTTTAGAAGAGGATGAGGTACGGTGCTAGAAAATGAATATGATCTGTACAGTGCAGAAATAACATTAGTCCACAGCTACAATGCGAAAATCAAACCACAAGAGTAGAATCATAGATCGTTAAGGACCGTAAATGTGTTATGCTGCAGTTGGGTATCATTTATGACAATAGGGAGAGAAAGAAAGAAACTAAAGAAAAACAAAACAGAGCCAAAGGGCACAGGAAAGACAATATAGTTAGGCAAATAGATAATAATATACAGTGAGAGCAAAATCAGTTACTATTTGGTAAGACAGAGTCAGACAAAAGACACGTACAGTGATATGGAGGAAAGCATGACACAATATGTTATTAAGCGTGTTGTGTTTTGTTATCGAATTTATTCAAATTTAATCACCAACACATTTGCAACATGTTGACGTCTTTCTTTAATTTGTTTCAGGAATCACTCTCTGCGGAAACGCGTAAGTGTGCTTACGTACGCTTTATACAATTCATTTAATATAATTTCATCAGCGCTCTCGGACTGTAACAATGACAAACATTTGCTCATGGTCTAAAGCTTTGCATTGTTTTTTCGCTTCTATGGTCATTTTCGTTGTTACCAAATACACACAAAAATTATCTTGTTAATACTGACTTTTGGTATGATTGGCAAAGGCTTTCCCTTCTGTTCTGGATTTTTACGTTCCGTTGCAATGACATCGTCTCTCTTGTGGATAATAATTTACTCTTAGTTCGATTTCTTCTCCATTGTACGGCTATTATTAATGGGTTTCCTTGGATTAATTTACCGATTGTGTGAGTATCAATTATCAGTATGTATATTGACAGCAGCAGGCTGTCGAAGAAGGAACACAAAACAGATAAGGATTAATAGATAATGACGAAGTGGTCACGTAATTCGCTAACTGTTACTCACATAATGTTGATGCATAGTGTAATATGTGTTCATTTCTTTGTTTGTCTTAGGAGATCTTCGACGTTACCGTCGCCAATCCCATTTCAGCAACCGACGCCGTCGTCATCGCACTCGCTCTAGGGACTAGGTGTTTACATTATCGCCGACGTCCGTTAAGTTAGCTATGAAAATGACGTTTTAATTTTAAATTAAAATATCTTCTCTAACTACAAGCGGTCTCATTTGATAGTATTTCTGTAGTGGTTTACGACCATTAAACTATTTAACATGATCAATTCCTGTTTGACTTATAACAAGTCTCCGGGCAAATAGCTCGTTAACAACACACACACACACACACACACACACACACACACACACACACACACACACACACACACACACACACACACACACACACACACACACACACACATATCAATATATATATATGAATACTTCAACAACGATAATATATAGACAAACCCTACACGCATTTGTATTGCCTGATTACACATTTGGAGTGGTCATATACTAAACCAGTATATTTTTGTCGAGATATCCCTTTGTGTTTTGTATTTGTCCGCGTTATAGTCGTGATGCCATCTACCGACCAAATGAGTAGGATATCGTTACATCTACACATGTCTCTATGAATTTGTAACGTTTACATTCGGTGGTAGATTCTCGAACCAAGTTACGTATGTTTACAGAAATACGTTCGTAATGTACACACATACACACACACACACACACACACACACACACACACACACACACACACACACACACACACACACACACACACACACACACACACACACACACACACACACACACACACACACACACGCACACACACACACACACACTCACACACACACACACACACATATATATATGAATATATATATATATGAATACTTCAAGGGTAATAATATCTCACTTCAAAACCACAGATATCTATTATTTGCTGTATTATGATTGGTAGTTAAGTTCAATCAGACAAATATACATTTACACTGGGCTAGTCCCATCTCGAATATATACGAACGTTTGTTGAAGTCAACACGCCGAGCTCAGAATACAATTAGAACGGTGTATCTCGGCCGCACGAGTGAAGATGCCGGGCAATTGAAGATTGCCGTCGTACGCCGCGAATTCTCGAGTCGCGTCCGTTCAATGATCGCACGGTCGCAAACGATTGCGAAGTCAGTTGGATACGTTCAACTGAAAGACGAAGCCGGGCAGTAGACGCTTACCGCCGGCCGCTACACATTCGATCAAGAGGTCTTGCCCAGTCGCTAACGATCGAGAAGTCGGATGAACGGGTTCGCGCGAATGACGACGCCTGGCAGTATACGTTTACCACCGGCCGCTACGAGTCGCATTCGGACAAGCTTTCTGGCGATGTCGCTGT
This sequence comes from Escarpia spicata, assembly GCA_963995525.1. NCBI lineage: Eukaryota > Metazoa > Annelida > Polychaeta > Sabellida > Siboglinidae > Escarpia > Escarpia spicata. Next base: position 15,160,458 of record OZ023217.1, read on the forward strand.
GAGACCGGTGTTCGAGGATGGCCCGAGCTGGGTGAGCGCGTCGCGATTATCGCTCATCGACGCAAATACGTTGGGGCCGACCGGAACGTTGTCTCAATATACCGGTGACGTGGCGGCATGGCTTCTTCGAAATTCGAACAGTCGCTCTGGACACTGAATATTACACACACACACACACACACACACACACACACACACACACACACACACACACACACACACACACACACGCGCACGCACAAAAGCTTGGGAACGTAATCCACGTTAACGATTCCCACCACGCTTCACGACTTGACTTGCCATTCTCTTGGCAGCAGGGCAACCTGTCTCGTTCAACCCTGGATCTGTCCCAGTCCTTCGCCAGCGCCCAGATGGCGAAATGTGTATAACAGACGTTTATATAAGCGGACCTAATTACACAACATATGACAGGTTTCCATCATTTCTGTTGGTTAATGCAATATACAATTCAAACTAGGCATTGTGGAACATTTTTCGAGGCTATATTTGTCGGAGATAGATCGTAGAAATTGGTGGTGTAAAAAAGTGGATAAACAAGTGGAATTACTGATTGATAAGTATTATTGTTGCCTTAATATCATTCATAAAGTTGCAATAAACATAATATTGAGTAGCAGTTGTGCTTAAAGTTAGTTAGTTAAAGTATTTTAGAACACCTTAGTATAGTGAGTGATAAGGCATGGCATGGCAAGGGAGGGTCTATACTAGTACATGTAGGGACAAATAACGCAGAGAGGGAGGGAACAACTGGGATAGTTCAGAAGTACAGACAGTTAGTGAAGAAGTTAAAGAAGACAAGAGTAGAACAGATTATCCTCTCAGGAATTTTGCCAGTAATGGGAGGAAGGGGGCCGACATATAGAAACTGCAAGAGGATGGCGATCAACGCACTAGTTGAGAAGATGTGTAAAGAAGAGGGGGTGGGATTCGTAGATTTATGGGGATACTTTGTTGGGAGGGAAGATATGTACATGAGAGATGGCCTACATCTAAGTGGAAAGGGGGCAGCAGTTTTCTCAGAGAACTTGCTGTAATCTGTTGACAGTGGGACAGGCTGCATCTATTTAAACTAGATTCGCAGGGGGGATTCACAGAGAAGCCTGAAACTGGAGGCATAGATAAAGACAGCAGAAATAAATCGGCAAAGAACAGCCTGGAAAACTGTTCTGAATCAGGATATAAATGCATTTGTTTAAATGCAAGGAGCATAGTAAACAAAAGAAGTGAACTAAACATTATGGTAGAAGATATTGACCCTCACATAATAGGTATAACCGAATCGTGGGCCACCACTGATATATCAGATGCCGAATTGGGACTGACAGGATATGTAATGTTTAGAAAAGATAGAATAGGAAGAAAGGGAGGTGGAGTTATTTTATACATTAAAGAATCTATTCAGGCTTATGAAATAAAATTAGAAAGAGAAGCAGATTGCGAAGAAGCTGTTTGGTTAGTTACAGGAAACTCAACGTTAACAGTTGGGTTAGTTTATCGAAGTCCAAACATAAGCATAGAAGAGAATGAAAAAATACAAAACGCTATAAGGGAAGTAAGCAAACGGGACTGTATTATTATGGGGGATTTTAACCATGGGCATATACAATGGAAATCTCTTCAGAGTATGGGGAGAGAGGACCACAAGTTTTTAGTTTTAGTTCAAGATACATTCCTTTCTCAACATGTGCTAGAACCAACCAGGGGTGAGAATGTGTTAGACATAGTTTTGTCCTCACAGAATGAATTAGTTGACAATGTCAAGATATGTGAGCCACTGGGGAGTAGCGATCACAACCAGATACATTTTACCATCAAAGTAAAATCAGAAAGGAATAGCAAAAAGCAGTATAGGAGAAATTTCCACAAAGGAAGGTATAAGGACATGAGGAAATATTTAGCAAAGATAGACTGGAATAAGACACTGAAAAATAAGACGGCAACAGAATGCTGGAATATATTAATGAGTGAAATTAAGTGCATAATCGATCAATTTGTACCCTTCAAAAAACAAGGAAAACGGTCCAAAAAGAATCACTTATCGAAAGAAGCCATTATAAAAATTAAGTATAAACAAATGATGTGGAAGTCATATAGATGTACTGGAAATGATGAAGACTACAACAATTATAAAGAAGCACTTAACCAAGCTACAGCTGAAATTCGAAATTCAAAGAGAAGCTATGAAAAACAATTAGCTAGTAATATAAAACATGACAGCAAGAGTTTTTATGCGTATGTTCGAAGCAAACAGAAAGTTCAAGATAAGGTCGATCCTCTAGAAGATAGTGCTGGAAATATAATATCAGAGGGATTCATAATGGCAGAAGACCTGAATGAGTACTTTAGTTCAGTGTTTACCAGGGAAGATATTAGTTCACTGCCAATACCAGAGGCTAAGTTCAAGGGGGCAGATTCAGACTATTTAGGACAAGTAATTGTAACCCCGGAAATGGTAGCTAAGAAAATAAGGACTATGAAGGAGAATAAATCACCTGGAGTGGATGGTATTCCACCCAAACTACTATTGGAAATTGTAGAACAAATTAGCATACCACTTGCAACAGTTTTCAACTTGTCATTAGAAGAGGGAGTGGTTCCTTTAGAATGGAAAGAAGCAAACGTTATACCGTTATTCAAAAAAGGTTCGAGAAACAAGTCAGAGAACTATAGACCAGTGAGTTTAACATCAGTGATTTGTAAATTATTAGAAAGACTAATTAAAGATCACATGGTGGATTTTCTTGTTAAACAAAACTTAATAAACCCATCTCAACATGGTTTTTTTAAAGCGAGGTCATGCTTAACAAATATGTTATGTTTTTTGGAAGACATCACTAAGTGGGTAGATGAGGGATCACCAGTAGATATCGTCTACTTAGATTTTCAAAAAGCTTTTGACAAAGTACCACATCAAAGATTACTGCTTAAACTAAAGGCCCATGGCATAGGAAATGGTATAATAAACTGGATAAAACAATGGCTGATTGACAGAAGACAACGTGTAGTAGTTGATGGGGAGGCTTCAAACTGGAAATCTGTATTGAGTGGGGTACCACAGGGATCAGTATTAGGTCCTATATTATTCTTAATATACATCAACGATTTGGATGATGAAATAACAAGCAAGGTGTTGAAATTTGCGGATGATACAAAAGTGTTTAGAAGGATTAAAATTGATGGAGATAAACAGCATTTACAAGATGATCTTGACAGGTTGATCAAATGGTCTGAAAAGTGGCAAATGATGTTCAATTTTGGGAAATGTAAATGCCTCCACATAGGACATGGGAACGAAGAGGTAGAATATACAATGGGGGGTACTGTACTAAGTACTACTGTAAAAGAAAAGGACTTAGGGTTAACCGTTAGTGCTGATATGAAGATTTCAGAGCAGTGCGGAATTGCAGCTTCAAAGGGAAAGCAAATCCTTGGATTAATTAGGCGAAACATAACGTATAAGGAAAAAGAGCTAATAATACCGCTGTACAAAACAATAGTTAGGCCTCATTTAGAATATTGTATTCAAGCGTGGAGGCCATATCGCAGGAAGGACATAGATATGCTAGAAAGAGTGCAGAGGAGAGCAACTAAAATGATACCAAATCTGAGGGATCTTAGTTATGAAATACGCCTAAAAAATGCGGTTTAACAACACTAGAGACCAGGAGATTGAGAGGAGATCAGATAGAAGTGTTTAAAATAGTGAAGGGTTATGAAAATATTGATAGAAATATGTTTTTCTCAGTTAAGAAAGATAGACGGACTAGAGGACATGATCTTGCATTAGCAAAGGAGCAGAGTAGATTGGATATAAGAAAGTTTTCTTTTTCACAAAGGACTGTAAATGAATGGAACAGATTACCTGCTGATTGTGTGGGTGCTAGTAGCGTGAATATGTTTAAAAATAAAATCGACACATACCTCAGACGGGCGGGTTACACATAGATAAAAAGGTCGGACTCTCGATAAGCCAAGGGCTTCCTTGTCCACCTGCTACCTAGAGTTAATTCTCTGGGTGGCAATCTTGTTAAATCTTGTTAAACACCCTCTAAGATTACAGTGAAACCACCTGCTTCCCTAGAAACGCTAGCAACAGTATACCACTCCCCACTGAGCGCATATGCAACCGAGTTGCTGTAATTACGTAACCAAGGCGGTTGGTCAACAATATGTCTATCTACTGGCTTGACCTTCCCCATTTCCCAAATTAAACCTCAGGAAAGTAGATTTAAACATCCAGAAATAGCAGAAATACTACAAAGGATAAGCCTTTCATGTTGCAGCATGAACGCTCTGAAGAGGACGTCGTGTGCGTCGCTTTGGTCCCGCTCATTGACGCTTTAGAAGAAGACGGGGTACGATACTAGAAACTGAATCTGCCATGTACAATGCTGAAATAACATTAGTCCATAGCTACAATGCAAAAATCAAACAACAAGAGTAGTATTATAGATCGCTACGGACCGTAAGTGTGTCTTGCTGCAGTTGGGTATCATTTACTACAGTGGGGAGAGAAAGAAAGAAAATAAAGAAAAACAAAATAGAGACAAAGTGCACAGGAAAGAAAAGATAGTTATGCAAATAGATAAGATATAGAGAGAGCAAAAACAGATACAGATTTGGTAAGAGACAGAGTCAGACAAAAGATATGTACAGTGAAATGCAGGAAAGCATGGCACAATATGTTATTACGTATTATGTTGTATTTTGTTATCGAATTTCTTCAAATTTAATCACCAACACATTTGAAATATGTTTTATTTGTTAAAGAAGTTACTCTCCGTGCAAAGGCGTAAGTGTTCTTTTGATACAATTCATTAAATATAATTTCATCAGCGCTCTCAGACGTCTAACAATGACAAGCATTTGCTGATGGCCTAAAGCTTTGCATTGTGTTTTCGCTTCTATGATCATTTTCAGTGTCACGAAATGCACAGACAAATCATCGTGTTAATACTGACTTAACATTCTTTTTTACGATTCACGAATGTTTCCCTTCTTTTCTGGATATTTATGTTCCGTTGCATTGACGTCGCCATTCTTATGGATACCAATTTACTCTTTGTTCGATTTCTTCTACAATGGACGGGTATTATTTATGGGTTTCCATGGATTAATGTACCGATTGTGTGAGTATCAGTTATATATATGTATGTTGACACAGCAGACGGTCGAAGAAGGGTCTTAAAAAAGATAAGAATTAAATTGTAATAACGAAGTGGTCACGTAATTAGGTAACTGTTATTCATATAATATTGATACATAATGTAATATATGTTCATTTCTGTATTTGTTTTAGGGGGTCATCATACCCCTCCCCTCGTCCCCGGGACTTCCGTGAGTGGTTGCATTATCGTACACGCATGTTAAGTTAACCATGCAAATGATGCTTTCATTTTAAATTAAAAGATCTTCCGTGACCACAAGCGCTCTCATTTGTTTGTACTTCTGTAGAGGTTTACAACCATTACAAACTTTTTAACATGATCAATTAATGTTTTACTTGTAACAAGTCTCCACGCAAATAGCTCGTGAACGACACACGCACACACACACACACACACACACACACACACACACACGCACGCACGCACGCACGCACGCACGCACGCACACACACACACTCACACACACACACACACACACACACTGCAGTGTAGTTCCAGGGAGATGGTGCACAGTGAGATGCAGGTACGGGTCGTGCACTTGCCGGACCTCTCGCAAGTTATTCCTGTTTGGTCGTCGTCGCTATTGCCTCTGTTGCTACTGCAGGTGTGACCGACGTGGCTTCGCTAACTGCTTCGTACGAGTCAAACGCAACCAGTGCTTCTAAACATCCAGCAGATTGCACTAGATGGCTGAGTTGTATTAAATAATAAACCTTTGTCTTCGATTACTGCAGTTCTGTTATTACATTTCAGACAATTTTTTAAGCATAATTCATTTTATTTCAATTTGGCATAAACTACTGCCTCTCTGCCGCCATGGTTGAGGGAAACAGGTTGTTTCCGTTTACACTCTTCTCCGGTGGTTCTCTTCCTTCCCACTTGCTGAAATAGCATAACACATACTGTGTTTAGTATGATACATAGTTTTTGGCAGCCATTTTTGATTAATGGCAGAGTTTGTGGATCGGAATATTGAAATATCTAAGATAAGATAAGATAATGCTTTATTGTCTGAACGAAGGAGTTGAGAAATTGGTCTCGGGTGAGAACAGATATCGCTACAATATGTATATAAAACCATAAAACCATTCGATAAAAACAGCAAATAAATAATACATGCATACACATTACTTATTCAACGACAAGTGACACTGTGGCAGCAGGTGTACTATCGTGACAGTAAAGTGTCGCCACCTATAATACTTAGCTGCTATAATATTTACGAGGACAATTATTACAGTAGGACAGCCCCCGTATAATGGCGGAGTGGAGCATGTTTCTGTTTGCGTTGCCATCAATAAAGTATACAAACCACCTCTGTCTGACAAACTATTACATTGGCGACGAGTAAAAACACCGAACCGATGGCAGTGGCATTGAACGTGCATGCGGTGCAGTCGTTCGATGCATACGGTAACGCAAATAGTATGTGTCAGCGTTGGGAAAGATGGCTTCGCTCATTCGAACTGTACGTAGGTGCATCAGGCGTCACAGATGATAGCCAGAAACGACAATTGTTGTTACACTGCGCTGGTGAAGGCGTGCAGGACATTTTCTTCACAATAGCTAATACGGGCACTACGTACGAAACAGCCAAGGCTAAAATAACAGCTTATTTTACGCCTCGTAAAAACACGTCTTACAACAGACACATGTTTAGGAAGGCTGGACAAAACGATGGGGAGAGTGTGGCGCAGTTCGTTACACGCCTACGTCAACTAGCCAACCTATGTGAATTCGGAGACCAGGTAGAGGACTTCATTGGGGACCAGGTTATCGACAACTGCTGGTCGAAGCGTCTACGGACGAAGCTGCTGGTGGAGAGGGACCTCAAATTGGAGCGTGTCCTTGACCTCGCTGCTGCAATGGAAGGGTCGGAACGGCAAGCGGCACAGATCACTGAAGGGGGTGAGCGTTCGTGTATGGTAGAGGGAGCAAGGCGAAACAGCAGACTCAAACAACTAACCAAACAGCAAAACACGAAGCGCCAACCGCACCCAATGCACTCAGACAACGGCTCGGGGCAACATAATTGTACAAGATGTGGTCGACGGGGACACAGGGCTGAGGCATGTCAGTGCACTCACAACGCGAAGTGCTTCAAATGTGGCAGGACTGGACATTTCAGTAAAATGTGCGGCTACCACAATAAGCATGCTCAGCCACGTGCGCAGTCACGTGCACAGCCCCAATCGAAACATAATGTCAGACACGTCAGTGAGCAGACGAGTGGCTCTGAGGAGGACTATGACGATGAATATACGTTCTCAACTACAAATGGTGAAACAGTGACAGTGACAATTGACAACATCAAAACAACCATGCTGATCGATTCTGGGTCGACATGCAACATCATCAACACAGCATGCAAAGAACAGCTTGTTGAGCAGGGTGTTCCACTAACTGCATCTCGTCGCAAGATTCATCCGTACAGCTCGCCGCCGATTCATGTACGTCAGTTAGTAAATGCTAACATCACGCTAGACGATGGCCGAGCAGTTCTCAGCGAATTCTTGATCGTCGAGGGGGACGCTACGCCATTGCTGGGCAAGGCGACAGCAGAGTCGCTGGGTCTTCTACGAGTCGGCGTGTGTCGAGTCATAGGCTCGGACGAGTACGGTCAGAACGTGATCAATCGCTTTCCCAAATTGTGGGCTGGCATTGGTTGTCTGAAGGGCGTGGAGGTAAAACTTCACATCGACAAATCGGTACCTCCTGTCGCAGTGAGACACAATCGTGTTCCGTTTCACCAACAGCAGAAGGTCGCGAAGGAAATCGCCAAACTGGAAGCCGCCGATATAATAGAAAAAGTGTCAGGCCCCACAGAGTGGGTATCTAGAGTGGTGACGCCGCCTAAACCAAAGAAACCGGAGGAAATCAGGCTGTGTGTTGACATGAGAGCGGCAAACAAGGCCATTCTGCTTACGCGACACGTGACGCCAACCTTAGACGAGCTGATCACAAAGTTCAATGGCGCGACCGTCTTCAGTAAGATCGATCTGCGGTCAGGATACCATCAATTGGTATTACACCCATCCTGTCGTTACATAACGACATTCTCAACGCATGTGGGCCTGTACCAGTACAAGCGACTCTCGTTCGGAATAAACGCAGCCGCTGAGGTATTTCAGCACGAGATTCAGACAGTCATAGAAGGGGTGGCAGGAGCCGTCAATATCAGCGACGACATCGCGGTATTCGGTGTTGACGAGAGTGCTCACGACAAAGCACTGAATGACGTGCTAGACAGACTTCAGAATGCGGGACTCACAGCGAACCTGGAGAAATGCGAGTTTGGCAAAAGGAAAATTGAGTTTTTCAGGCTTGTATTCTCTAGCGAGGGAGTCTCACCCGACCCGAAGAAGGTAGCTGACCTTCACGAGGTTCGTTCATTCTTGGGCATGGCGCAGTTCAGCGCCAGGTTCATAAAGAACTTTTCAACCATCACTGAGCCCTTGCGTGAGCTCACAAAGAAGACTACGGAATGGAGATGGGGCGCGAAGGAAGCAGCAGCATTCCAGAGGGTGAAAGCTAGTCTAGAGAAGTCAGCAACAACTGCATACTTCGACATGCAGAAGGACATCAAGATCGTGGTCGATGCAAGCCCAGTCGGGTTAGCAGCACTGCTGGTCCAGGAGGAGCGTGTCGTCATATATGCTAGTAGGGCATTGACCAATGTCGAGACGCGCTACAGTCAAACAGAGCGCGAAGCTTTGGCTGTAGTCTGGGCGTGCGAGCACTTCAACAGGTTCATCCAGGGTGCGCCTAGATTCACGGTCATCAGCGACCACAAGCCTCTTGAGGCCATCTGGCAGAAGGCAAGGCCTCCACTGCGGATCGAACGTTGGGGACTACGCCTCCAGCCCTACAACATGATCATAAAGTATCGTCCCGGCGTCAGCAATCCTGCTGATTACATGTCCCGGCACCCGGCCAAATCAAACATCAAACAGAGCCGTGAACAGCAGATGGCAGAACATTAGCTAGCTTCTGTTGCAACACCGATTGCACTGACTGTCGAGGAGGTGAAGCGAGAAACGGCCAAAGACGCAACACTTCAGGCTGTCATCAAGCTAGTGCAGACGAGCAAATGGCATGACGTTGTGCAGTATCAGGGAACCGGCGTCAACTATGAGAGTCTGTGCAGCTACAACAAAGTGAGAGACGCCTTGACAGTCAATGAGAGTGCTGATTTGGTGATGCGAGACTACCAGATTGTCATTCCTAGCACTCTACAGAAACGCGTCATCGAACTAGCGCATGAGGGACACCAAGGAATGTCCGAAACAAAGGCTTTACTACGCTCGAAAGTGTGGTTCCCCGGAATCGACGCGGCGGTAGAAGAAGCAGTTAAAAGATGCATTCCGTGTCAGGCGAATACTACACGTTGAGATACACAACCGCTGACGATGTCGACACTACCAAGAGGTCCATGGCTGGAGATCAGCATAGACTTCTGCGGGCCACTTCCCACTGGAGAATATCTACTAGTAATGGTGGATGAGTTCTCGCGCTTCCCGGTAGTAAAGGTCGTGAGGAGTATCTCAGCAGAGACGGTGATCCCTGTGGTCGACGATGTGTTTAGCCTTCTTGGCTACCCAGAGGTCGTGAAGTCAGACAACGGGCCGCCGTTCAACGGACACGCCTGGAAGTCATTCCTGCAGGAGAACAACGTACGTCATCGCAAGATAACGCCACTCTGGCCTCAGGCAAACGCTTAGGCAGAGGCTTTCAACAAACCACTCATGAAAGCACTGAAGGCAGCCAACATCAGCGGCAGAGCATGGAGGAAAGAGATGCGACAGTTTCTGCGAGCTTATCGATGCACTCCCCATGTGACGACAGCGTTCACTCCGCATTGACTAATGTTCGGACGAAATCCTCGCACCAAACTGCCCGAAGTCAGGCAACACGTGTCTGCTGACGACATGGCCGCGAGACAGAAGGATGCAGCCGCAAAGCGCCGCATGAAAACACGAGCTGACAAGAGATCGAAAGCGAAAACGTCAAACCTCAACGAGGGCGACGTTGTGCTCGTACGACAACACAAGAAGGGCAAACTGTCCACACCGTTTGACCCAAATCCGTTGGTTGTGACCAGTCGGAAGGGTTCAATGGTAACTGCTCGTTGCGCTAACGGATCGCGAGTGACAAGAAACACGTCGATGTTTCGCCTACTTCCGTTCGAGTCACCGTTACTTGAAGACAACGTTGAAGACGACTTTGATGACGAGAGCGAGTTGGCAGGCATTCCAGAGGCAACGCTGCCTGTGGCGGATGACGACATCCCGATGTCGCCTGTCGTGGTAGGCGAACCGAGAAAATCGTCGCGTCTTCGTAAGCCGCCACAACGGCTGCTCGAACTTATGTAGACACTCGCATACATCACTGACTATGCCTTTATTAGACATTAATACTTCTTTAGTTTATTAGTAACAGTCCGTGTTTGTGACATTTCTTATTTTAGGGAGGGATGTACTATCGTGACAGTAAAGTGTCGCCACCTATAATACTTAGCTGCTATAATATTTACGAGGACAATTATTACAGTAGGACAGCCCCCGTATAATGGCGGAGTGGAGCATGTTTCTGTTTGCGTTGCCATCAATAAAGTATACAAACCACCTCTGTCTGACAAACTATTACAGCAGGCATCATGAATTAGGTTGTTTAATGGACAATGGCACGAATGAGTGTTTTTATTTATTTAGCCTGCACCGAGGAGTTCTATGACGTCTGCCAGATGACAGGAGCTGAAATTCATTATGCAGAACATGTTTAGTATCATAAATGATCTTGACTGACTGTCTTCTTAGTGTCTGTTCAAAAATCTCTTGAAGGGAGATCATGGGATATATGGAACATGTGATTTTCATGGCAGTTCTCATCAATCGGGAAAGCTATGATTTTAAGTGAACAGCCAGATTGCCAAACCAAGCAGTAATGGAGCGTCAAAAAAGAACAAGTATTTTCTCATCGACACCGAAAGCTCTCAGTCTGCGGAGAAAGTAAAACCGCTGGTGAACTTTGAAGCACACACTGTGAACATGGACATTCCAGCTAAGTTTGTTATTTAGGTGGACACCTGGGTATTTGTACTGACTGACCTGGGCAATTTCTTCACCATGGATAACAACAGGCAAGTGATAGGCAGCAATACGTTTAGCATCAAAAACCATCTCTTGAGTCTTGTTGACATTGAGTTTGAGGTGGCTGTTGTCACACCAATGTACAAAGCTTTCAACTGACACAACCCTGGGGTGCACCGGCATTTGTTACCACAGTTTGGGAAAGAGTCTGATTTACCTTAACAAGCTGCACTCTGTCTGTTAGAAAAGAATGATACCACTTGATGACATATGGATTGACATTCATTTGTTTCAGCTTAGTGAGCAGAATGTGAGGTTGAATAAGATTGAACGCCGAGCTAAAGTATAAACAATAGTCTAGCATAAGCCTTGGGGTTGTCTAAGTGTTTCAAAATTAAATGAACAACAGTGTTGGCAGCGTCATCTGTTCCTCTGCCACGCCTGTAGGCAATTTGGAATGTGTGTACGTGTGTTTGTGTGTGTGCACCCGCCATACCGAACCGGGTATTAAGTCGCACTGGTCCCAGCGGCGGACAAAATGACGTGGAAAAACGTTGTTTCAACTTCGTGTCAAACGTTGTCATGTTGGAAATTAGTTGGATTTGAAAGTTGATATATCAAATTCGGGTTTCCACGTTGTCTCAATGCCAGTTTCAGCGTTGCATAAACGTCATGTTTCAACGTTGAATCGATGTCGTGTTTCAACGTTATAGCGATGTTGGAAACGTGTTGAATTTGAAAGTTGGATCGACGTCATGTTTATACGGTCTTTCGACGTCATGTTTCGACGTTGTGGCGGTGTAGAAAACGGGTTTTGGGTTTTATATTTGGTCCAGCGGCGGCTTTCCACGTCGTATCGACATCTGGTTTCAACGTCGTAGCGATGTTGATAACGGGTTGGATTTACAAGTTGGACAACGGCATGCTTAGGACGTTCTGATAAGGTAACTTCATTTTATTTGACAGAGTATACAAATTCAATGTAATGTCAAAAATCAGCGGAAATCAGCAGAAATCAGCAGAAATTCTTTCAACATCTGTGCATGTTCTAGACGTTCAAACTACTGTGTGGTCTTCTGTCTGCCGCCGCCACCACTTTTGTCTGGAGCATACCTGAGGCAGACAGAGACAGCTGCGTCTACCTCCGTCTCCGTTGCCGTCTGGTTCTTCAGGATACTCGCTTAAACAAGCAATGCATTATTTTATTGACTGATATTGATAAATCCTACACAACACATTTATCAGATGAACAAAGCATATTTCAAAGGGTCAGAGCAGACTAAGACAAAATTATCAAATTCCTACACTAATGGCACATTTAAAACTACTTTCCCGTGTAACAACACAAAAAAGTACTAAACTGTTTTAATGAGCGATATACTTGTATGCCACAAAAAATCAACAGTCGCAAAAAAATAATTACCTTTTACAACTTTGTGCACTGTTGTATGTCTTGCAAGTACAGAAGAGACAAGCATGCATAAGGACCATTACAGCTATTAAGGAAACGTTGTAGTCAGTTATATTTAAATTCATGCACACAATCAGAGACGCTGACCCGCGAGACCAGACCAAAAATGTAGTATTAAATGTAACCAAACTTATGTTAGTAATTATACAAACAGGGAAGGGCGAGCGACACTTTATATCAGAACGCCAATAAGTATTTGTACAGGTGCATTGTCCGTTTTATTACTCCCTCGGCAGAGTTTCCATCAACTTTTCATCTTTCTCCTCTCATATATCTTCCTACAATATTTCCATCTTAATTGTATTCTCTGTTCTCAAGTGTCATGAGTTGGACAACCTCCAACCTGACTATGTTCTCACGCAAAATATTTGGCCATCACTGTGATAAAACTATGTTGCATTTTAAATAGGATGTTTCAATATCAATCAACTTTGCGTGCAAATGATACAAATTCATCCAAATATACTTGCTGTCCTGGGTTATCCGTCAATGCGTCCTCCAGATGGTTCAACTGCTCTAAACTTGTCACAACATCGACGTGGAAGGGGAATCCTCAGGCTCATACTTTTTTGCCAGGTATTGTAGAGAAGTGCGAATGTCTGTCAGTAGGTAAAGCACTCTCTTCTGGAATTATGTAGATCAGATTATGTAACATATTATAGAATCTGAAATATTTTTTCTAAATGAGTTTATATGATCAAATAGCGATTTCTCCAGTAAAATTAAGTGGCATTTGTGGCAACTCCTGACCGCCTAAATAAAATATAAACATTATATATATCAAAACACTGCTTTGTATAAATTCAGCAAATGGTATAATATGTTTTTAATACAGAAATAATTAACTTGATAACGTTGTATGATATTTTGCTAATGTGCCCCCAAACCTGCATTTTTGGTAACTATTCTGCAATATTTTATGTTGCCATGGAAACCCTGGGGTCAGTAATTTTTTTCTTGTTTTTTACATCTTTATTGTGGCCTATTTTGAATATATTTTTGAAATGGTACTAATGCAAGATTTAGAAGGAAAAAGTGGCCTAGATGAGTGCCTTGCCTTAATAGGGACTCATAATACAAATATCATATTCTACTGTATCATTAGCACAGAATATATCTATGATAAAACCTTTTCGGGTAGAGTATAATTATTTTACATACAATGGCAACTTACTCCCTTCACTGATGGATACGATTTTTGAAGGTCACTTGGCACGCTGCTGGCTGTGCTTGGTATAAAACCTGGAGACTGGTTTCTGCGCAGGCTGATAGAATGACATCTGGACGACTGAATCCGAAGAGACAACGTATGGCGGACGGAGGTGAAACTCGATTTTCGTGGTGATGGACTTGGTCTTTTGTGGTTGATCACCTTGTGCACTGGCGAGGGGGCACGGTCGTGGTCGGAATCGTGGACCACCTATATGCGCCAGGAGTTCCGCCTCAACACCTCTACATACGGTTCCTCAAGCGTATCTTCAGCATCACCTGGCAGCGACATACTAAACTGTGATAGGATCTCCAGCATACACGTTCTCACTGCGGAGCCTGAAACGTCTCCGCTCGCTGGGTCTGGCATGGAGGATGGCGGCTTGCCGAAAGTCATCCTCTATGGACAACTCGCCACTGAGCGAAACTAGTGGGACGCCCAGCCCTCAGATTCAAGGACGTCTGTAATCGCGCCCTGAAGGCCTGCAACATCAGCTCTGAAGACTGGGAGACAGAGGCCGAAAATCACACTGCTTCGCGTCACACTGCTTGACATTAGACTGTATATAGAGGCATTGGATGTGCTGAGGGAAAGATACACTACCATGCAGCTGAGGAGAGTTCTAGGGTGCGGCACAATTAATAAAGGTATATATAATATCAATTCTTCAATATTAAAGATTTTAAAAACCGCCCCACAAATAAAAATGTTAAAAATAACATCATGTGGGATTCAAGCCTGCGACCAAAATAGTTGTGTTTTGGTACATTGTCCACTTGGTCACACAGGTAGCTGCATACAAACCTTCATAATAAATGCAGTGTGGTTTCCAGAGAATCTCCTGCGTTACTCAGCATTTTCATTATATTTCCGCAATTAAGTGAATACATATATCATGTATATGTATATGTGTATATATATATATATATATATATATATATATATATATATATATATATATGTATATATATATATATATATATATACATACAGGTAAGTTCTTGTTTAGCATTGTATCGAGTCTTTAGGACTGCTCAAAATACTTTACATTTTACCCCCTTGTAGATCTATTCAATCGAACATCATCTCGAGATTTCTGGGAAGCATTCAGCCCCGTTGCAATTACTGCACAAAGACTATGTTCATATACAAATATCCACCACTGTGTAGACCCAGGTACTCATTCCTACAGCTGAATTAACTGAATATAACCGACGTTTTACCATTTCGTAAGTTTTGTATTAGCTTATGACAATTTACTCGTAATTGAATAGTTAGTTTGTCAATGATTTTTTTAATCAAAATTCCAGGTAAACGGTGGTACCAGTACTGCAACCTTTTGGATTAATTATCAACTATAGTACCACAACTATCCGATAGGCTGTAGTTGTAATTACCGGTGCGTTTATACGATGTATATTGATGTTATTTTGTATTTTACATCACTTATTCGATGACATTGCTGTCACATCTTCACAATAAAATAAACCGTAATCTAGTAGAATATGATGTATATTGTTTTCATGTTTTTTGTCTTTGCGCAGCCTTTTTTCGAACATGAAGTATGGGGGATATTTGGCCGCTTTACATTGGGCCCAGTGGCTATAGCCTATATAGTCTCGCTTAACCGACTCTCGCCTGGCTGCGTGACTTCGCCTGAACGATAGTCTGGCTCTGAATGGCCCTTCTGAATGTTATGCCATGAGAGCTGCCACCTAGTGACTATGCATGTGATTAAAAGGCATTAAACTACAAAAAAGTTTAATGTCGGTTTACTTTTTGTGTTACATGTTTCAATATAAGTTTAATGTTGAATAGTTGTTATAGTATAGTATTATCTGATAAAAGTGTATCCTTATTGAATTTGTTATTTCATAGTTGGCCTGTGAGCCAATCATCGTCTCTATCCGAATCTGGTGTAAAGCCCCCTACCGGTAACAATGACTGGAGCTTAATAATATAGGCCGTTGTGACGGGCCAATGCTGCCACCTCACGGCGGCTGGATAATCGAGGCTATAGCCTATGGGGACGCATGTGATTCTCGTTTCCGGAACGTTTTGATGCGATAGTTATACTTCCCACCAACAACCCACCTACTCAAACTTGTCTAAGTTTGAGTAGGTGGGTTGTTGACATTGTGTGTGATGACGTCATCGGAGTGGCCCCAAGGGGTTTGTGGGAGTTCCGGTGGGAGCTCGAGGGGCCTCCCTTTGTGAGGCTGACGCTTATACTGGCGCCGCCTTTTGGCGCTGGTTAGTTGATTCCTACGAGATTTCACGAAGAGAGCAAGCGGTTTGACGGTTCAAGCCGAGGGTAGAATGATGTGTCGTGATAAGGTGCGAGCGATGAATGAGAGGTTTAGGAATTCGACGTATCGTTATTTATCTGATGTGGTGTATATGGGGGCTAGAATAGGTATAGAGCGGTGTTACAGTGTATCTCGTTGCCGTATGTGTTTTGACAGCCGTGAGATTTATTCACGATTACAAAGCGTACAGGATACGAGAACGAGTTCTTTATATATAATATAATATGATGAAATAATATTTTTAGAGTCATTATTCCATTAAGAACGACCGATGACCTGTGTTTTTTTAAATGAATATAGAGTGTGGTTTTTAATGTGAGAGATTTATGATGATAAATTCGGGACTTTTCTCTGTGGAAATTTCCCCGCTGAATTAGAATTGGAAAAAACAAACGACGCTCTTATTTCGTGGCATCGTTGGCTGGCGCCCGTGGCGACGATGTAAGCAAGCGCTCTGTCTTGGATGGGGAGACCTTCGGAGAATGAGACGTTTTATATATCGTGTGCATGCATGAAATTTCGAAATCGGCTATTAAATCATTAATCCGAAGTACGTGTTTTTTTGTGTCGTTCTGACTAACACTACGGTGCCTTATTTTCTAAACTTGTAGACTTGATCTGGCGTCTTTTTCCTAACGTCGTTGGCTGACGCACATGGCGACGACGTAAGCCAGCGTTTGGTTTTTGGTGGGGAGACGTATGGAGAATGGGACGTTTTATACATCGTGTGCAAGAGTGAAATATTGAAATCTGCTATTGAATCATTATTTCGAAGTACATGCATCGTCGGCTCGCGCTGACTAACACTATGGTGTGATTTTGTAGTGTGAAAAAAAGATAATTATAAGGCAATTTCAAGAAACACGAAATGCCTTATTTTTGTGAAACTACAGCCAGCGAAAAAAGTGACAGACGCTGGTTTTTGCGTAGCGTCGTCGGCTGACGCGCGCAAGCAAGCGATCGGTCTTGAATCGGGAGACGTTGGGGAAATTATAACATTTTATGTCTCGTGTACAGGGGTGAAATATTGAAATCGGCTAATAAATCATTATTTCGAAGTACATGGTTGATCGGCTCGCGCTGACTATGGTGAATAATTTATTGTGAAAAAAACAAAAACAACGGGTGATGATAAGCGAATTTCACGAAACAAGAAATGCGTTAATTTTCGATCTGATTATAATTTACGCTATAATTTAACGTTTCCTTGTGTGTAGTTAACCGACTATTGTAAAGAAAATGCAATGATGTTAATTCATAAATGAGGGTTGAAAATAAAAACAATGACGATTACAATTTACAACATGAGATCTTCCCTGTTTACTGACGAGTGCTGGGTGACAACCGATCGAGTGAGGGAAGGCCGGCCGAGAGCGGATACAATTTCAAAGGCGACACACCATTAACTTGTAACTTTTGTTTCTCATCGATGTTGCACTCGTCGTCGTATGAGAAACTCGGCACCCGGCTGCAGTTTATTGAACATGTTGATTTTCGTACAAATTCAACATTCCGTGGGATGCAATTTACCCAAAATCGTATTGAAAACGCAATGCCCGTAATCGAATGAGCGATAATTCCGGACAACGAAGTGGGCCCCGGAAGTATATGATCTCGTTAACTATCGCATCAAAACGTTCCGGAAACGAGAATCACATGCGTCCCCATATGCTATAGCCTCGATTATCCAGCCGCCGTGAAGTGGCAGCATAGGCTCGTCACAACGGCCTAGATTATTAAGCTCCAGTCATTGTTACCGGTAGGGGGCTTTACCCCAGATTCGGGTAGAGATGATGATTGGCTCTCAGGCCAACTATGAAATAACAAATTCAATAAGGATACACTTTTATCGGATAATACTGTACCATAACAACTATTCAACATTAAGCTTATATTGAAACATGTAACACAAAAAGTAAACCGACATTAAACTTTTGTTGTAGTTTAATGCCTTTTAATCACATGCATATTCACTAGGTGGCAGCTCTCATGGCATAACATTCAGAAGGGCCATTCAGAGCCAGACTATCGTTCAGGCGAAGTCACGCAGCCAGGCGAGAGTCGTTAAGCGAGACTATATAGGCTATAGCCACTGGGCCCACTGTAAAGCGGCCAAATATCACCCATACTTCATGTTCGAAAAAAGGCTGCCCAAAGACGAAAAACATGAAAATAATAGACATCATATTCTACTAGATTATGGTTTATTTTATTGTGAAGATGTGACTGCACTGTCATCGAATAAGTGATGTAAAATACAAAATAATATCAATAGACATCATATAAACGCACCGGTAATTACAACTACAGCCTATCGGATAGTTGTGGCACTATAGTTGATAATTAATCCAAAATGTTGCAGTACTGGTACAATCGTTTACCTGGAATTTTGATTTTTAAAAATCATTGACAAGTTAACTATTCAGTTACGAGTAAATTGTCATAAGCTAATACAAAACTTACGAAATGGTAAACTTATGTTATAGTCAGTTAATTCAGCTGTAGGAATGAGTACCTGGGTCTACACAGTGGTGGATATTTGTGTATGAACATGGTCGTTGTGCAGTAATTGCAAGGGGGCTGAATTCTTCCCAGAAAATTCGAGATGATGTTCGATTGAACAGATCTACAAGGGGGTAAAATGTAAAGTATTTTGAGCAGTCCTAAAGACTCGATACAATGCTATCCTAGAACTTACCTATATGTATATATATATATATATATACACACACAACTATTTTGGTCGCAGGCTTGAATCCCACATGATATAATTTTTAAGTTTAATATTGAAGAATTTATATTATATATACCTTTATTAATTGTGCCGCACCCTAGAACTCTCCTCAGCCGCATGGTAGTGTATCTATATACCCTCAGCACATCCAATGCCTCTGTATACAGTCTGATGTCAACCAGTGTGATGCCAAGCAGTGTGATTTTCTGCCTCCAGGTCTCCAGAGCTGATGTTGAAGGCCTTCAGGTCGCGCTTACAGACGTCCTTGAATCTGAGGGCTGGGCGTCCCACTGGTTTCGCTCAGTGGCGAGTTGTCCATAGAGGATGACTTTCGCAAAGCGACCATCCTCCGTGCCAGGCCCAAGGAGCGGAGATGTTTCTGGCTCCGCATTGAGGACGTGTATGCTGGAGATCCTATAACGGTTTAGTATGTCGCTGTAAGGGACACGGTCCTGCCAGGTGATGCTGAAGATACGCTTGAGGCACCGCATGTAGAGGTGTTGAGGCGGCACTCCTGGCGCATATAGGTGGTCGACGATTCGCTGCTGTAGAGGACTCACGGTCGATCCAGTCACACAAGTCGATGGTGGCGCCATCTGACGAAACACAGAAAGACACTGTGCACCGCTGCCGTCATGTGCAAGAGACTTCGCGAGAAGATATACCTTGTTACGACACATGAGGAGGTCATGTGACAGGGTACCATCGCAGAAAAGCGATACACACCGCTGTGAGAGTTGTGCACGTGCGTTCACGAGACGTGACCACTTGTTACGTCATATCAAGACGGTATGTAGAACACGTGAAGAGGTCACCGAACATGGCTTCTGGTCACGTCTCGAACGACGTCTCGAAGCTCCCTAGACAGAGTGTCGGCGAAGGAGTCATGGCGGAGGACGTATGGGAACGTCGTCGTCAACGTCGTTGCTAACAC
Source organism: Escarpia spicata (assembly GCA_963995525.1). Lineage (NCBI taxonomy): Eukaryota > Metazoa > Annelida > Polychaeta > Sabellida > Siboglinidae > Escarpia > Escarpia spicata. Next base: position 15,180,394 of record OZ023217.1, read on the forward strand.
GTGGTCGCCCTTCGGGTCTCGGTAGCGATGACCCATAAGCTCACGACCGCTGGCGTGGTGTTCAGTCACCCGCAAGTCATGTCACATCATCATCCACTTGTCTTCAGTTAATAAAACACGGTTTCATGCATGATATCACAGACGTATGGGAACGTCGTCGTCAACGTCGTTGCTAACACGTGGTCGCCCTTCGGGTCTCGGTAGCGATGACCCATAAGCTCACGACCGCTGGCGTGGTGTTCAGTCACCCGCAAGTCATGTCACATCATCATCCACTTGTCTTCAGTTAATAAAACGGTTTCATGCATGATATCACAGACGCATGCATATGCTCATTACGCTTATACCTTTCGTCAATAAAATTCGTGTGCACTCGTATATACTCTTGTGTTTCGTTAGTTCTTTCATAGACACAACCATACACCTCTCTAATTGAATACCTCATTAACCCTAATTACCCCTCTTACCCCACCTTCCCGCACGTGTCACTACCTCCATCACATTCCGGCAGGTGGCATTACTTCCACTTCTTTCCGCTAGGAGGTAGGTCACGTGACAGGCGCCATCTTAGAATTTCTCCATGGGGCACCGGCACCCCCCGGTGGCTTATTACGAAAATCTCTCTCACTACTACCAAAGCAATGTAACGTTAGCTGTCACCCGCAAATTGCTAGAGAATTACTTTTCTCTGTAATGTGAATTAACACCACGTTTATCCACTGGAATGTTCTATATCTTCATGATCAGTCAACGGAGTTGCAATATTCTGACTATCTGGTGTGCACAGCTTTTACAGAAGTTGGCATTCAAGGTTGTTTGTTTAAAGATCCTCTCCACATGACCATCCACTCGCGTTGATATTAGATTCCTTATCTAAAATATTGTAGCATTATACTTTAGAATCTACATTCTATGTGACGTAGACGCTGATAAATCATAGAATATGCTTTAAATGGCGGCGATGTGTATTAATACAAGATGGTATTAACCGAATGGTTTCCCGGAGAACCCATAACAAAAACGTACTGAAAAGAGTAAACGTTCTGTCAGGTTGCATGCATTTATTATAACATTGCATAATTATGTGACCTCTCACAGTAAAGAGGGTATTAAGTCGTAAAATAGTAAAATAGAGTTTTCTACCTTTTTGGAATCTACAGATCATAATCCTTTAAATTATACTACATATGTTGAAATAGCTTCAGTGATTTTTTTAATTATGGCAAACATTGGTGATAACTTTGAAAAAGCAACGTTTTGAGGTACGAGTTAAAGGGAATAAAAACATATATTGCTTGAATTCGTGTTATATTACATCCTGCTATCTATTTCCACGTCCACTAAGCGAAAAAAATCAAAAAAATTCAATGAATTAGAAATTCCACATTTTATGCTGTACATCCGGACATTTTCGAATATGCGCTTTTCGGGATGCCGAGTTGTGACGTCACTTATGACTCAAACTCGCATCAGGCCGACCCTTTCCATGCATTCAGAGCATGTTTACAAGTATAGCTTTTGGGTCGAAACGAGCGTCAGAATGAGTTATTGTGCAATTTTCCAATGTAATACAAACACTAGTCATCATAGAGGAACAAGCAGTTATCTTACGGTTCCACATGAATCCTATTTTATTCAAAACAACGTATGCGAATGGGCCTACAAATCGACTAGGTTCGCCGAGCTTGGGCTCGTTTTTAGAATAATTATATCGAATGCAACCAATGGGAGATAATCTACACCAATAAACATACATAGCAAACATATATCGTTTCCAGCTACATGTATAATCTCATAATATTACTAGATTATCGATATATGAAGGAGTTGTACAAAGCGTTTCCGCTGGTCCCGCTAGCTCAGTGGGTAGCCGCGTTGGTTACTTGTCATTTTTTTACAATCAGGCGCCGGTTCAATCCTGACAGCATGCAAACTATTGATTTTCTTTACACTTTTTTTGTTTATGTTTTCACGAAGTAATATAAACCAAATCATTTAGTATACTATGATGCACTGTTTGTAAATAATTTGGTCATTATATAACGATGTTTCAAAATTTTATTTATCCAAACAAATATAATGTAATGGATATTTAACTTATTAATTGTAACTATATTGTACAGTAATATATTGTAATTATGTATGTGAAAACAGATTGTGATCTGTCTGGATAAATATAATTTAGAAACATCGTTATATATAATGACCATATTTTCATTTTTGTGGCGAATAAATAATTACTACAAAAATAAATTAAAATTATTTACAAACAGTGCATCATAGTATACTAAATGATTTGGTTTATATTACTTCGTGAAAACATTTTTTTTTAAGTGTAAAGAAAATCAATAGTTTGCATGCTGTCAGGATTGAACCAGCGTCGCCCGATTATAAAACAAATGCCAAGGAACCAACGCGTTTACCAACTGGGCTATCAGGGCCAGAAGAAATTCGCTGACTGATTTCAGTTGTTATGATAAATTGTACTGCTCCTCCTTCATACATCGATATTCTAGTGATATTATGAGATTTTACACGTTACTTTCTGTAGCTGGATACGATATATGTTTGCTATGTATGTATATTGGTGTACATTATCTCCCGTTGGTTGCATTCGATATAATTATTCTGAAAACGAGCCCAAGCTCGGCGAAACCTAGTCGACTTGTACAACAAGTTGTAGGCTTATTCGCATTCATTGTTTTGAATAAAATTGAATTCATGTGGAACCGTAAGATAACTGCTTGTTCCTCTATGATGACTAGTGTTTGTATTACATCGGATTATTGCATAACAACTCATTGTGATGCTCGTTTCAACTCCAACATTATCCATGTAAACATGCTCTGAATGCATAGAAAGGGTCGGCCAGCTGCGAGTGTGAGTCATGTGTGACGTTAAGATACCACGTGATCGCCTAGATCATAAATGTTTTATTTTCCACGGGAATCGTTACACAGACGGGTTTAAAATCGAATTTATGCTAGAAATGTATTTTTTTAATGTTCTCGAATGTTACATGCAATATTAAACTTTCTGTACACATGGAAAACGGATTTTAGCTAATGCCTTGTTTTTATTTCCTTTAATTTTAACTTATATTGCTTATTGTTTTAATATTTTTGTAAATGTATGCATTTGATTACATTTGGATTATTTGTTGAGGACAATCAACTGGACTTTGGAAAATGAAGTTATAAGATATGCAGTTCTCCCAATATTACAACATTTATGGAACGTGATATAGACGGCTATTTTGGTTCATGTCCAAAACGGACCAGTGCCACTTAATACCCGGTTCGCTTGGGTACACACACACACACACACACACACACACACACACACACACACACACTCACACACACACACACACACACACACACTCACACACACACACACACACTCATACACACACACACACACACACACACACACACACACACTCACACAAACACACTCACTCACACACAAACACACACATACAAACACCCTCACACACTCACGCGCACACACCCACACATATATATATTTGACTATACCGATACACGAAATCAACATGGCCGCCATTCATAAATGTATGCATTTAACTACATTTTGATTATTTGTCGAGGAGAATTAACTGGACATTGGAAGATGAAGTTACAAGATATGCAGTTCTAGCAAAGTCACAACATTTGTGGAATGTGATGTAGAAGACTATTTTTGGTTCATGTCCAAAACGGACCAGTGCCATTTAATACCCGGTTCGCTGTGGCGAGCAAACGCACACATGCACGCACGCACGCACGCACGCACACACGCACGCGCACACACACACATATATGTGACTATACATATCCATGAACTCAACATGGCCGCCATTATTGAAAGATGGATGCCAAATACTAAACTAACATACTAAACACAGTATGTGTTATGCCATTTCAGCAACTGGGAAGGGAGAGAACCGGAGAAGAGTGTAAACGGAATCAACCTGCTTCCATGAACCATGGCAACAGAGAGGCAGTAGTGTGTGCACCAATTGAAAAAAATTAATTATGTATAACAAATTGTCTGAAATGAAATAACAGGACTGTAGGAATCGATGGTAAAGGTATATTATTTAATACAACTCAGCCATCTCGTACAATCTGCCGGATGTTTACTGGCACTGTCTGAGTGCCATTCGTATGAAACAGTTAGCGAAGCCACGTCGGTCACACCTGCAATGGCAACAGACGGGACAGCGACGGCGACGTATCTGGAAGAAATGTCGAGAGGTCCGGCAAGTGCACGACCCGTACCTGCATCTCACTTTGCAGTTTCTCTCTGGAACCACACAGCAGTTTTGAGTCAGTATGGGACGTCGCATCAGTCCACAATGTTCCAAAATAATATTTCATATGTATGTATGTCAGTGTATGTTTTTTTGTGTGTGTATTTATTTGTGTGTATGTGTGTGTGTGTGTGTTGTGTGCGTGAGTGCGTGCATCGTGTGTGTGTGTGTGTGTGTGTGTGTGTGTGTGTGTGTGTGTGTGTGTGTGTGTGTGTGTGTGTGTGTGTGTGTGTGTGTGTGTGTGTGTGTGTGTGTGTGTGTGTGTGTGTGTGTGTGTGTGTGTGTGTGTGTGTGTGTGTGTGTGTGTGTGTGTGTGTGTGTGTGTGTGTGTGTGTGTGTGTGTCGTCCAGGTGCTATTTGTGTGGGGACGTATTACAAGTCAAACATTAATTGATCATGTTAAACATAGTTTTAATGGTTGCAAACCTCTACAGAAGTATCAACAAATGAGAGCGTTTGTGGTTAGAGAAAATCTTTTAATAAAAAATTAAGATGCAAACATAATTTGCATGGTTGACTTAACATGCGTGTACGTAGGCGATAATGCAAACACTCACTGCAGTCCCCATAGCGAAGAGGAGGGCGTTGGCGACGATAAGGGTGTCCGTGTCCGATATGGGAATAGCGACGATAACGTCCAAGATCCCCTAAGACAAACACAGAAATGAACATACATTATATTATGTATCAACATTACATGAGTAACCGTTACTTAATTACGTGACCACTTCGTTATTATCTTTTAATCCTTATCTTTTTTTGTGTTCCTTCTTCGACAGCCTGCTGCTGTCAACATGGATACCGATAATTGATACTCACATATTCGTTACATTAATCCATGGAAACACATCAACAATACTCGTACAATGGAAAATAAATCGAACAAAGAGTACATTATATTTCATAAGATACGTTATGTCAATGCAACGGAACGTAAAGATCAAAAAAAGAAGGGAAAGCATTTGTCAATCGTAACAAACGTCAGTATTAACTGGATAATTTGTTTGTGCATTTAGTGACAATGAAAATGACATAGAAGGGAGAACGCAATGCAACGCTTTAGGCCATGAACAAATGCTTTTCATTGTTACTCGTGTGAGAGCTGTGATGAAACTATATTTAATTAATTGTATCAAACGTACGAAAGCACACTTACGCGATTCCACAGAGAGTGACTCCTGAAACAAGTAAAAGAAAGACGTTAACATATTTCAAATGTATTGGTGATTAAACTTGAAGAAATTCAACAAGAAAACACAATACACTAAATAATATATTGTTCCGTGCTTTTCTGTATTTCACTATACGTGTCTTTTGTCTGACTCTGACTTACCAAATCTGTATCTGTTTTTGTTCTCACTATATATTATTACCTATTTGCATGACAATCTTTTCTTTCCTGTGCTCTTTGTCTCCGTTTTTCTTTATTTTCTTTCTTTTTCTTCGCATTGACGTAAATGATACCCAACTGCAGCAAGACACATTTACGATCCGTAGCGATCTATAATACTACTCTTGTTGTTTGATTTTTGCATTGTAGCTATGGACTAATGTTATTTCTGCACTGTACGTATCACATTCAGTTTCTAGTATCGTACCTCGTCTTCTTCTAAAGCGTCAATGAGCGTGGCCAAAGCGACGCACAGGACGAGCAAAAGGACCGTCCACTTCAGAGCGTTCATGCTGCAACATGAAAGGCTTATATTTGCATTCAGGAAATTTACACAAGGTGATTTATATGGTGCTTACAACGACACGCACACGGGCGCACATACACACGCGCACGCAAACACACGCACAAGTTAAAAAAATGTCATAACAACCGATGCCATAAATTTACTAACAGCAAGTTTGATAGAACATTTTCCGAATTAACTAGCTCGTGAGCTATGGAATATGTTCATAAGTGCAGCATGCAGCAGTTCGCAATAATGCATGCATGCATATATGCATACACACATACAAACATGCACACATTCACGCATGTGCACATACACCATACATATGCTAACTCGACTGTACTTCGTAACATCAGCGGCATAGTAATTGACACATTTACTACGACACTTGCTTGTAACCTTAACCCAAGCACTAGTATACTGGTATACTAGTATACTGGTATACTGGTATACTGGTATACTTACATTATACGATCTTCTCCGCTGTCTTACTGGCGGACTGTGGCAAAAGATGATGAACTAGGAAGACGAGGCGCCTTTATATAGTAAGCTCTGGTGTGTGCTTGCGTGCGAGGTGACGGTTGTTTCTTCTGCGGCTTGCAGAACAACGACTAGTTGACACGCTATATAATTCATACATCATAAAATACAATCCAGGTACTTAATTTTATTTGTCCATTCGTCTTAACCAATATGGGGCAATTGACATATGCAAGTACCGGGTCACAAATCGAAATGTTTTTATTGGTCATTTCACTGTGCGGCCTACTCTAATTATCACATTTCAAACATCGTACCCATTGTATGATACGAAGTTAATTACTAGGTTTCTGGGCGATTTCACCCGCTGACAGATAACACAAAACTTGTACAGGGGAACATGTATCAATGGGTTTCGTTGTATATAGCGGATACCCATTGCTATGATGTTTTATAATTATTGTTTACCGCTTCTCAAAACATATTGTCAAGTAACACAATGTTTGCATCTTAGTAGACGTGTAGTGCTAAGATACATTCTGATATCTTCCTTTGATTATTAGTTGTATATAGTAAACACAAACTAGTCATTGTATACAGGTCGCCAAGTTATGTGTCCATCGCTTCCACCACAAGCCATGGTTAGCATCTGCGGAGTAGCACATATTCTAGTATTGCCAAAACATGTGTGAAAAAGGAAAACGTGTACAACGGATGTGAAAGTATGTTATGTACGTGGATGGGGGAATCGTGTACAAGAGATTTGAAGTTATGTTGTGTATGTAGGTGAATGCATCGTGTACAAGGTATGTGAAAATAGGTATTTTATATGTGGATGAAATGATTGCACTAATTCAGCATTTTTTTCATGGACGCAGATTCTTTGTAACAAACACGAATACGACAACGACAAGAGTTTGTGTCGAATACAGAATATAACACCGTATGCCTGAATGCAAAACGTCACTAACCGTGTATCTACACTTTGTGACAATTGTATACAACACAACGTGAAGTAGAGTGTATTCCACGCACAACATATTGCTATATCAAACTCAGCATTTACGTATTAACCACGTATTTGAGAAGCTACTAGATGCAACTCGGTCACAAATAAATCACTAGGTTTTCTTCTATGACTTGACAAATTATGATGGTGACGTACTCTAACAAAAAATATTGTTTCTACTCTGGCAATATGAACTGCATTTTTGCACGGCGGTTCACACGAGGGCCTTCTGTTTCATATTGTTTTAACTGTTTTGATGCTGTGTGGCTAGTAAATAACATTTGTCTACGCGACAAGTAAATCTAACCGCGTAATATGCGTAGAGAGTTAAATCAATAACTGTAGACATGGAGTGTGTAATATTTAGGAACCTGCTGTACCCGTTCGATATACTGTTGTGACGTCACTCCTTCTGATAAGACAGCAAAACAGACGATACTTTGCGCATGGGCATTAATATCATCATGCTGCACGATATCGTTGTGTTTAGAACCCTGAAAACAAAAAACGGTTATGAAAAATCATGCTGTGAAGGCTTGAACATTTATGTGTTCACCTGACGGTAATCGTATATATTTATATACTAAAGGCAGTTCACAATAAAACATAATTAACAAATATATAGTTGACATAATAATGACGTAGAAGTCAAAATCGCCAAATCACCCCGTTGACCGCTCGGCTTCATTTTGGCCTGTATCACAACGTACGTGTTGGTGCTATCAAATTAATTGCACAGGTCGAAGGTTCGGACACAGCTGTATTTTTTAACTAGGCAACAACGAAATTGATACAGACGATACTCTCAAAAAACGCTTCTTTCTTCGTTTTGGAGGCAACACTGCTGGGATGTTTGTGAGGAATAAATGTTGTCTTCGATTACTTGTCGTCATCTACGCATATGATTAATTTTTCTCAGCTTACTCACTGTTGTGTATACTGTGCATGTCATGAAAAACCTTGTTTGTTTTTTCTTCGGCTGTTAGCAAACCAACCATTAAAAGACACGCTATATCACAATTACAGAATATTTTTTTAACACTTTTTGTGTAGACATGTATCATTACCACTGGGTGTCAATTTCGTATGAGATATAGATGTCTACCTACTTTTGTGAGACACATTTTCTGGAGCACATGACAAAACGTTATCATGTTTTTGTTATGCTTAAGCAGCATTCGACGCTAAAACCAAGGGCGAATACAGGAACGATGGAGTACATTTGGGCAATGGCCTCCCTTTGGCTTCATATTTGGGTTTGGGTTATGCCCCGTAGACACACTTTCCGAGACCGTAAATACATCACTGCACACAATTATTCCGTTCACATCCTTGTCAAATCACACACACACACACACACACACACACACACACACACACACACACACACACACACACACACACACACACACACACACACACACACACACACACACACACACACACACACACATATATACAAGTACACACACACACAAATACACACACACACACACACACACACACACACACACACACACACACACACACACACACACACACACACACACACACACACACACACACACACACACACACACACACGCACTCACACACCAAAATGTGAAATGTTGCTAATAAAAGAGGCAAAAACGTAGGTAGACATATATGTCTTATATGTGATTTACTCATTGTCACATTGACGCAAGGATATACAAAAAGCAAACCGTCAAAAAGTATGTTCTGTAATGGTAATATAGAGTGACTTTTAAACGTTATTCTGCTCGGACCCGAAGCAACGAAATCACGGTTTATTATATAATTCACAGTGTACACGGTTCTAAGTTGAGTAAATTATATACGTCGGTGTAGCTGATAACGAATGTTATCTAACCTAGTATAATTACGTGGGGGGCTTTAACTTAAGCAACTAAAGTCGGCCAATCCATAATAGTAATATTGTGATGAGAACTGGGATTCGATCTCTCATAAAAAATGCACAAAGACAAATTTGAAATCGGCTCCATTTGCGGATTTGCTGACGGAATTGTTCTATCATATCCGACCGACCGCACAAAGCATTCGGAGCATTCACGAGGAATACCGGAAAACAATTACATTTCGTACTGTTAATTTTTCAGTTTTCACTTCCGAGAAGGTCCTCCTTAATTCCAATCACCTTGGCTCCTTAAAAAACACGACATATTTATTAATGGCTGAAAGATAACTTTATTGACTTTATATGTTGTGGATGTATCACGCAATTCGAAACGGTGCGTACTTCTGGTCGTGTTATTGTATATGATTTAGTCGCTGAGGAAAATCGCTGGAAAATTAGTTGTTGACCGCCGCATGTATCAGGTACGGGCAGTTTATAACGTTCACCTAATCGTCTTGGAAATATAGAAATGTAACTCTCTTTACGAAACATAGTGTATTGCGAAAATGGACAAAAAGACTGCAAAAACGTACACAACATCGTAAAAATTTGGGTTTTATGCGGAGCCAATTGTTGTGAACAATATATGTCGTTACGTACTGCAAGAGGCCAGCAGGTGATCTCTTTTCCAGAAAAGAGTCAACTTCAGAAATTTTCGAGTAAACGCTAATAAATAAGTTCTACAACACAGTGTGGACGGCGACAAACCGCCCCTTTATAACACTTTTGCAAATGCATGTCCTACAATAATATTTACTCCCTGAACGTTATGACAAGCAAAAACGCTCTGTGACATAGCTTGCCCATTCATCTCTTCGTCTGCAAGGAGTCAAAAAAACAAGTCCACAGTTTACCGCTTGTGGTACGCAATCAAAAACGGATTGGATCTTTCGTGCGCGTAGGTAGAACTGAAGTTGACTATTTTAAAACAAAGTGGATTTCTCATAAACACCCCAACAATGTCGACACTAAGTGAAAGGTTTATTGGACTATATCGTCGGCTTATTTTTTATTTATATTAAACAACACGCATTTCAACGAACGACATACACCTCAAGTAACGTACTGAACATTCTTCAGGATAGTTTTTTCCAAATAAAAAACTTTAATTTTGCATATCCGAAACGTATTTTAATTGCTAAAGACTTTCGTCGTGGAACGAAAGGGGGACATGAAGGAAGAGGTGGAACAATTGAGGAGAGCTCTAAGAGTATATGGCTATCCGTCCTGGGACTTCAAAAAGGTGAAGGATAGCAGCAAGAAAACAAGTCCAACAAAAAGACAAAGGACAGAAACTAGATAACGTCAGAGGAGGGGGGACAAGAAGGAAGAGGCGGAACACTTGAGAGGAGCTCAGTATATGGTTAACCGTCCTGGGCCTTGAAAAAGGTGACGGATAGCAGGAAGAAAACAAGACCAACAAAAAGACAAAAGACAGAAGCAATGCTACAAGTGAAAAAATCATCATAGACTGTGAGGGAGCGAAAATTGTAGACAAAGAACCCAACCGAATAATCCGGCATATTAAGGAAGCCATCTGGATCACGAAGACCAGAACACCCATCAACAGAGACGAGGGCAATTACGAACTGCCTAACGTGTACGATGATGTCATTCAGCGTCATCGGTACTGATGAAGTCAACGTTATACGTTCGACGAAAGCCTTTACCAGGTAAAATAAGTTTTGGATATGCAAAATGAAAGTTTTTTATTACCTCAAGTAACTGTCTAAAATGTTTGTGTCGTCTATCAGATCACCGTGACCATTGTCGTTGGCGTCGACGGCGTCAACGACGGCGACGACGACTGATTCAATTAGCGTACGCAAACCGAACTCAAACAGTTTATTACAACACTGTGGCGTGGTGGTGTAGCCGGAACAGGCTCACTACGAATGACATTAATTAGACTAGAGATAGTCGCAGTACTCTATTGTACAGACCTATAATCACGTAGTCCAATATCGTAACATCTCCCTTTTTAACTAAACAATATACAACCTAAATAAAGCAAAATACTTTAACTCTTGATATAGGATCAGAGGTTACTACCACGTGATCCTCCTAGGACTGCGATTTTTACCACCGAGTCCAAATTACTCTTATAGTCTCTAAATGACAAAATATGTCAAGTTGACTACTCTACTTAACACTGTAACTATCGTAAGTCCAAACGTTCACGAGTCTTCTTAGCGAAATCGCAAGGGTTCCATCACTATTTTTCCCGAACGAGTCTGCACTGGTCTGTTTGGGCTCTTGGGCGAAGTCGGAGGTTTTGGTGAGCCTTTTGGGGACCACTGGCGGGTCACGCACTTCCAGATTCCGCGATTCGATGGTATTCTCCACTGTCGGCGTTTCTTCCTTCTCCATCTCCAGTTGAATCTGCGTTTCCGGTGTATGTCGTCCGGTGTGGTATATATTCGCAGGTAACGTCGATTGCGTCGGAGTAGTCTACCTTCTATTTCAACGATGTACGATCGGTTACCACTGTCCCCTATGACCATTTGATTGGAAAATATTTCTTTAACGACTGCACGAAAACAGGTGTTCTTTTTCTGACTGTGGTGAAGTCGCGAGCATTTCGGTTCTAGTAATGTTGGCTCACTTTCTGTTTTATCGTTTTGCGTCTCATCAATTGAGGTGCGTTCGGTACGACTGGTCTCATAAGATGCTCGGCTTGTGGCACTGCCGCTCTTGTGCGTCGCTGCATAAGTCGTTGTACCGGACTGCAGTTGACTTCTGATGTGGGAGTGTTGCGCCATTCTAGCAGTGCTCTGATCGGATCTTTCGATTTGTTCAGCAGATTTTTCGCGGTCTTCCGCTTTTCCGTTGGATTGCGAGTGACATGGAGTGTTTGAATTCCCACGTGTTTGCAAACACCTGGTCCTCCGTCTGATTGCACAATTTGTGGCGCCCCATATCGTGGGGACTGATCCTTGCATGCTTGTATGGTAGTTTCCGCTCTCTAATCGACAAGCCTTGTGAACTCAAAGAAATCTGAGTAATAATCCACCAGGATTATGTATGTGTCGTTGGCATACGTAAACAAGTCGATCCCAATCTTGGCTCATGGCTTTGCTGGAATGTCGTGGCTTCATAGCGTCTCTTTCTGTTGGGACGGTCTTTCTTTGGCACACGCTTGACAACTGTCGATCATCTGCTTGATATTGCTTGTCATTCCAGGCCAGTAGATGCTATCTCGTGCTCTTCGCAATGTTGCTTCGATTCCTTGATGACTGCTGTGTAGTCTTTGTAGCAGGTCTCTCTGACAGTTTTGAGGAATGGTCATTCGTTGCCCTTTGTAAAGGATCCCGTCATGCGCAGAAGTTTCATCTCGAAATGTCCAGTACGGTTTCACGAATTCATCTGTTTGAGCTCCTGTCAGCCTGACATAACCGTCTTCAACAATCGTTGCAATGTCTCATCAGCAGCTGCATGCATGTCGAATTTGTGTGATCCTGGGCTCGCTGACGTTGACGTACATTTGTGGATCAACTGAATCGATCTCTTCTGCTATGTTATCTTGTATATCACAGTGGAAGATATGTTGGTTCGACATCTCCTTGACGGGTCGACGTAACGACGGAGCTCATGACAACATGTTGCTTCGTGCATAATTTTGCTCACATTTCGTCAATGAACGAGATATGTTCGTCATCGGCTTGCCCTCTTGTATCAGAACCGCTTCTAGCCATTGCGTACTAGCATCACATTGCACCACCATCGGCTTTGTCACATCATAGTAGGCAAGTGATTGTTCAGTGGTTGCACTGTCTTTAATTTCCTGGAAAGCATCTTCTTGTGCCAATCCCCATTCGAATTCTGCATCTTTCTCTACCAGCCGTCTCAGTGGTTCACTGATAGCCGCAAGATTTGGTATGAACTTTGTGAGATAGTTGGTGAAACCATGGAATCTGCGCACTTGTTCAACGTCGATGTTGGTGTGGGCATCTTCTTGATGTCCGCCACTTTCTCCGGATCAGCTATCACTCTTGGTGTCAACACGTGACCGATGCAGTTTATTTATGTCATATTTTCGTGTTCTTCAAAGTTGGCAGTACTTCCTCAATTGTTGGAAGCGGGTAGTGATGGGACTTTCGATTATACTACGGTGCCGTCATACATAATCAGCGTGGACTTGACTGGCCTCATAGGTGGACCACCCAGGGTATGGTAGTCGTTTAGACTCAGCAGATAGCATGTAGTTGCTGTGTCAAGCTGCCATGTAGTGGGCCTTGACTTGATATGTCCCTGTGATTGGACGCTGATTGTCGCAAGTAACTTTCTGTCGACATTGTCTATTTGTATATGTAGAATGTCCGAATCGCTGTCCTGGTATTCTCCAATCAGATGTACTTGATTTAGGGCCTTCCTTTTTTGCTCTGCAACATTTTGAGAAATGGTTCTTTCTTCTTTTTACACCTGTAACATTCTTTGCTAAATGCAGGGCATTGTCTCTCTGTGTGGGTGGTGCCACATCTACCACACGTCTTATCGGAACTACTATCCGCCTTTCTTCGCAGGGTGCACCACCCGACATATTTGCATGCGTCTTGGGCTTCGGCTTGTAAACAGCTCTGGCCTCCTCGTTTACGTGCAATTTTCGCATTTCAGCCTCCGTATCTTCGGCCAGTCGGCACATACGTATTGTTTTCTCGAGCGTGAGACTGTCCGTTTCGAACATCCGCCGCCTCTTTCTATCTTGGTCGGGTCCCAGGGTTAGTGCGTGCGGCACCATGTTGTCGGCTAGATCATCAAATGTGCAGTCCCTGACTTGCTTGTTTAGAGCCGTCAGAAACTCATCTATGGGGCGACCGTTCTGCTTCATAGTTAGGAACTGGTGCCGCGCTGCGAACAAGCTAATTCGCGGTTTATAGGACTGGTCAAATTTGTCTATGACTTCATTATACCCACGGTTGATGCGCCGCAGTGTGGCTGCTCCCGGACTCTGCGTGTAAAGTAGTCAAATATTTTATGGTTTTGAATTATATAAAGTGAATTGTGAATATCAAAGTTTAACCCCGCCCGGATATACACTCCAACATGTCGCTCGTGCTTCTGGTCGTGGCCGTGGAGTGGCAATTGTGCATCGCGCTACATACACACAAAAATTGCAACCGAAGTTATCTTTAACAACCATTCAACTGCCCCGCTTGCAGTTCGTTAACCCGCATTGCATGAAATTCAACGTGTGGGTTGTCTACCACCCCCCGGTATCAAGTAAGATATCCGGGTTAACATCGGACTTTTATATCGAACACGAACACTTATTCAGCGAAACGTCTATATCTGCGTACCCACCATCATTGTTGGGGATTCCAATATCCACTTTGATACCGAAATTAAATCTGAACCTCTGCGTGATCTTCTTGAGTCGTTCAACCTAACTCAACATGTACTTTCACCTACGCGCACTCGTGGACATATCCTGGATCTTGTTGTCAGTAATAGTAACAATAACCTCATCTCTGCTGTCACAGTTCTTCCAGGCTAAATGTCTGATCATCATCGTATTGAAATTGCAGTTAAACGCACTGGAGCCACCTTCTATGGCATCGACGACTGCAAAACGTAACTTTCGGGACACTGATAACTGTGCACTGAGAGACGAAATAAAATCTGTTTGTGCTGATTTGACATCGTGCTGTAACGATATGCAAGTGGGTAAATTAGTTGCTACGTACAACACCAACTTAGCGAAGTTTCTGGATAAACACCCTACGCGGCGCATTGTACGCACACGAAACAACTCGATCCACCCATGGTACGACGCAGACATTGACGATGCCCATGAGAAGAAACGGAAATTGGAAAATCTTTGGAGGAAAACCAAATTTGAAATTCATCGCCAGTTGTACGTCACGTGATGAATGCAATGCCTTGATACTGGAGAAAAAAAACATTTTATTTTCAAGATCGTTTAGAAAACGCCAACAACAACACTATGTTTCGTCTGGTGAGATCTTTTGCAAGGTTTTTGTTAAGTGTGCTGATGGCAGGGACCATGACTTACAAAGCACGGACCCCGTAACATACCATGCCCAAGTGACAGCTCGTTGCGGTATCGTGGACCACTACGGATACAATATGATTATAATATAATTTGTTTTGTCTTGTGTAAGTTAAGTTCCATCTATGTTAATTGTTTAAAAAAACATCAGTGTCTAGTTAACATTCAATGTAGGCCTACGTATCTCTGAGTTTGCAGACACTGCTATCTGCAGACACTGCTGTCTGTAGACAGTGTTATGACGGCATTCATTCTCCTAACATTACGGTGGAAATGGACTCCAAGGAATCGCCAGAATTAATCCAGCTCCAAGTCGAAGCACAGGGGGGGGGGGTTTGTGCACATAAGTTGGTTTCATAATATTAATTACTATCAAAATAAATATCTAACATATTATTTAGGTCTTTCACATTGGTATCAGTGGTATCATAAGCTTTATAATTGAAACATGTCCATTGTAAACATAGCTTCTAGCGGAATACCCATCTGTTGTGTATTTACTCGTTTACGTTCGCACGAAGTAAATCTCCAACACGCTTTATTCAAGCTTAACACAAGGACTGTTTATTCTTAGATCTTACATCATTGCCAATGAGCGGTAGTCGCGCTACTCGTAGCCGCGGGACGTGTATATAATATTAAGTATAGACATAACATTCCTTCCGACTTAATTATGAACTCAAATAATGTTCCACAGAAAACTCTTTATTTAAATGTTCATACAATACTCAGTCACTGATACACATCTAGTAATCCGTTCCGGAACGATGGTGTCTGTGAAAAGACCAATGTCTAATTATACGATATTAAACATCTAACGAAATATTCCGTACTTTACGGCTGTATAACTAAATAACTAAACAATCTCTCGGTACAAATTACGTTGATACTAATTTGCAGCACACTACAAGTCCATTTTGGTAGGTGGACGGCGATTTTCACGCACCGGGGAGCGTCGCTCAGCAAGAGGACGAACGAAAGTTTCCGTAGTTCCCACAGGTGTAGTAGAACTGGTTTCAGTTCGTCGTGTTGTCGGCACTGTTACTCCTCGACAGTTCTGGTACGACGTGTGCTGATATCACGGCATCGGTGTTTCTTGTCGATCCCGATACGAAAGGCTCATGTACCTCCGTATCCTCGACCATAATAGGGGTAACATTTGTACCACATGTTTGATCCAGGTGACGCCGCCACATCATTTGTCCCATCTTGATGATGAAACTCACTGGCCCTGTTTGTTATTACAGTTCCTGGAACCCACTTCGGCCCAGAGTGTTAGTTTCTGGTCATCACTGTCTGATCTTCGATGAAATGTCTCATATTCCCCTTTCGTATCGCTGACATCCGCTTCTTCCGGATTGTGCTGTCTAGATCACGCTTTAGCAGATCTAGTCGTGATCTGATGTTGTGGCCTAACATCAGTGTTGCCGGTGCTTGTCCTGTTGTCGCGTGCGGTGTGATACGGTATGCAAGCAGTATGTTGTTGAGTCTGTGTCGAAGGCTGAGCCTAGCATCTGAGCCAGACAATGATGCGCGCAGGGACTTCTTGAAGCTCTGTACGAATCTTTCCGCAAATCCGTTCGTAGCAGGGTGATACGGCGAACTCCTCTGCGACGAATTGAGGCCCGTTATTGCTCACGAGTTGTTCTAGTAGACCCCATCTCGCAAACTGAGATCTCAACACTTCAATTGTATGAACTGAAGTGGTTGTGTTCATTGGAATGACTTCTGGCCATTTTGAATGGGCGTCAACAACTATATATAACCTTTTTCCTAGGAAAGGTCCAGCAAAGTCAATGTGCACGCGTTGCCACCGCCTGGATGGAAATTCCCAAGGATGCAAAGGGGGGCAGTTGTGGTGCCAGCTGTGTTTCTTGGCAACCTTGGCAGTCGTGAAAGACAGTCGGCGTGTTTCGTCGTGCTTCTATACAGGATTGTGTATCTGTATCCACCGAGGAACAATGCCCAGTCTTGCAGCAGCTGTCGATGATACCGATTTGCTGGTTGTTGAGAAAGTAGTGGCGCTTAGAATATCCACACACGTCTCTGATCAGGGAATGAATAACAGCTACCAACCGGCGTATCGAAAACATCATTCGACTGAAACGGCATTATTATACGTTACCAATGCCATGAAATCACCAGTGGACAACAAACAAACCACATCACTGGTTCTCATCGATTTTAGTGCAGCTTTTGAGACAATTAACCATGCCATCTTAATTCGACGGCTTTGTTGACAAAGCATTAGACTGGGTGGTCTCGTACCTGCAGGGACGGATTCAGCGCGTCGTAATTGGTGACACATTTTCGGGTACAACTCCTCTGACGTCAGGTGTCCCGCAAGGCTCCGTCCTAGGCCCACTGCTCTTCTCGTTGTATGTGCAACCAACTGGCGATATCATCAGAAAACATGGCCTTTGCTACCACCGCTACACTGATGACCTACAACTCTACTCCCACTTTGACCTAAGTGCAACCGCTTACGCTGCTGTTTTACGTCGAATGGAAGCATGCCTGGATGACATAAAACATTGGATGGCGCGGAATTACATGTGCCTAAGTCGGCCGCTGCACTTGTGGATGGCAGCGTAAAACGTGTTGGTGACTGTACTTGTTTGTGACTGTCCTCAGTGATCCAGTGGACTTATTTATATTAGTAATATTTTAGAACTATTTATTTATTTATTTGATTTTATACTGCTATATTTTAGTGATTAACTTATTCATTGTAATGTATTAATTATATTGTATTGCACTGTGTTTATTTTAAGTTAACATTTTACTACCATATTCCAAATATGTTGTTGCCTTTTACTTATTTTTTTATATTACTATTACTATTGTATGGCACAATGTTTAGTTTAAATGGCTGTGTTAGTACTACTATTTTTGTTTAATGATCATGACGCATGGTGTATTGTAAAGCGCCACGAACAATTGTGGATCTGGTGCATTAACAAATTAAATATATCATTATTATTATTGAACGTCTGCTGTGCTGTCTGGAATATGAAATTGTCAAATATATCGTTTTCCTTCTCCCTAATTGTTCGCAACTACATGGCAATCTTAACCTTGTCTGTCGATTCTGCCTTTTCACTTGCGTCCAAGAAGTATACTGGACCAAACGGTTTCTGCCTTACACAAGCAAAATATGCAGCTGTCACCAACAGTTTTTTGAAATGGTTCAGCAACGTATCATTATTGTTAATCAGAATCACTTATTTCACCAATGGCATGCAAACGAAGCGTCAAATAAGTTGTTTTAGTTAAATACTTACAATATTTGTAAGACGATAATCACTTCACGCGCCATACGGAAGCACTCGGTTTCTGCCTCATCTTGTTCAAAATCATCACTGTGCGACAAATCGCTATGCATTCACTGTATAAAGTCCACGGGCTGTTCGTTACCTTTCCTGTGGTGATTATATGGTGAATAGTTGCTTACAATTTCGCCGAATAAATTTAAATATTACAGTTGTTTACATCACCGTCACCGACATTGTGCACTGTAGTTACGTGGTCTGCGTTCGCTATCAAAATATATGTCAAAAACTTTTTGCCTCGTTTTAATTTGAGACAAATAACTTTATGGCAATTTTGTATATGTACTTTGCTCACTGTGTCCGATATGTCTGACTAAAGATGTATTTAATATGAGATCCAGCTACATAATCGTAATGAGGCAGAAACTCAGATAGGGCAGAAACTGAGTAGGTGACTATAGTCTATACAGAAATTGCTTCTTGAATCGTCCCCCATTGCTCTGGCACATTTCCCGAGGCGGTAAGTGGATCGGGTAAGATAGACCGATCCATCTCGCAAACTGGCACAGTCAGCTCTGTTTCCCCGTTGTTGTTGTTCCACCGAGTTCCGCTAACACCCGTTAGAAGAACTTTCTGACATCCTGATTGAATTAGCGTACGCAAACCAGCTTTGTACGAACTCAAACAGTTCATTAAAGCGCAGTGGCGTGGTGGTGTAGCCGGAACAGGCTCACTACGCATGACATTAATTAGATTAGAGATAGTCGCGCTACTCTATTCAACAGGCCTATAACCATGTAGTCCAATATCGTAACAACGGCGACAACGACGTCGTCGACGACGACGGCGGGGGCGACGACGATGAGCTGTCAATCTCTTTCAGCTTCATGGCTGCCCATGGAAATCGAGACCTGCCAACGTGTTGGTGCTAGCTATCCAATTTGTTCGGTGTCTGCATTGTTTACTCTTGGATTTCACTGTGTTTGGAAGATGGGTGTTGCGAGGCAGGGGATTTATTGACATAGCCACGCCAACTCAGACAGGATATCTTCATGTTTTGTATGGTCTGTGTATTAAATGCACTTTGTGACAATTGTATACAACACAACTTGAAGTAGAGTGTATTCCACGCACAACATATTGCTATACTAAACTCAGCATTTAAGTATTAACCACGTATTTGAGAAGCTTCTAGGTGCAACTCGGTCACAAATAAATCACTAGGTTTTCTTCTATGACTTGACAAATTATGATTGTGACGTACTCTAACAAAAACTATTTTTTCCACTCTGGCAATATGAACTGCATTGTTGCACGGCGGTTCATATGAGGGCCTTCTGTTTCATGTTATTTTAACTGTTTTGAAGCTGTGTGGCTAGTAAATAACATTTGTCTATGCGACAAGTAAACCTAACCGCGTAATATGCGTAGAGAGTTAATTCAATAACTGTAGACATGGAGTGTGTTATATTTAGGAACCTGCTGTACCCGTTCGATATACTGTTGTGACGTCACCCCTTTTAATAAGACGGCAAAACAGACGATACTTTGCGCATGGGCATTAGTATCATCATGCTGCACGATATCGTTGTGTTTAGAACCCTGAAAACAAAAAACGGTTATGAAAAATCATGCTATGAAGGATTGAACATTTATGAGTTCGCCTGACGGTAATCTATCTAAAAGCATATATTGATATACTAAAGACAGTTCACAGTAAAACATAATTAACAAATATATAGTTGACATAATAATGACGTAGAAGTCAAAATCGCCAAATCAATCCGTTGACCTCTCGACTTCATTTTGGCCTGTATCACAACGTACGTGTTGGTGCTATCAAATTAATTGCACAGGTCGAAGGGTCGGACTCACCTGTATTTTTTCACTAGGCAACAACGAAATTCATACAGACGATACTCTCAAAAAGCGCTTCTTTCTTCGTTTTGGAGGCAACACTGCTGGGATATTTGTGAGGAATAAATGTTGTCTTCGATTACTTGTCGTCATCTACGCATATGATTTATTTTTCTCAGCTTACTCACTGTGCATACTGTGCATGGCGTGAAAAACCTTGTTTGTTTTTTCTTCGGCTGTTAACAAAACAACCATTAAAAGTCACGCTATATCACCATTACACCATTACAGAAAATACTGTTTTTTTTTAAACTTTTTGCATAGACATGTATCATTACAACTGGGTGTAAATTTCGTATGAGATATAGATGTCAACCTATTTTGTGAGACACATTTTCTGGAGCACATGACAAACCATTATTATGTCTTTGTTATGCTTAAGCAGCATTCGACGCTAAAATCAAGGGCCAATACAGGAACGAGCAATGGGCAATGGCCTCCCTTTGGCTTCATATTTGGGTTTGGGTTATGCCCCGTAGACACACTTTCCGAGACCGTAAAGACATCACTGCACACGATTATTCCGTTCACATCCTTGTCAAATCACACACACACGCACACACGCACACACACACACACACACACACACACACACACACACACACATATATATATATACAAGTATACACACACACACACACACACACACACACACACACACACACACACACACACACACACACACACACACACACACACAAATACACACACATACACACACACACTCACACATACACACATATATATATATATATATATACAAGTACACACACACACACACACACACACACACACACACACACACACACACACACACACACACACACACACACACACAAATACACACATACACACACACACACACACACACACACACACACACACACACACACACATACACACACACGCACTCACACACAAAATATGGAATGTTGCTAATGAAAGAGGCAAAAACGTAGGTAGACACATGTCTTATATGTGATTTACTCACAGTCACATTGACGCAAGGATATACAAAAAGTAAACCGTCCAAAAGTATGTTATGTAATGGTCATATAGCGTGACTTTTAATCGTTATTCTGCTAGGACCAGAAGCAACAAAACCACGTTTTATTATATAATTCACAGTGTACACGGTTCTAAGTTGAGTAAATTATATTCGTAGGTGTAGCTGATAACGAATATTATTTAACCTAGAATAATTACGTGGGGGGCTTTAACTTCAGCAACTAAAGTCGGCCAATCCACAATAGTAATATTGTGATGAGAATTGGGATTTGATCTCTCATGAAAAATACACAAAGACAAATTTGAAATTGGCATCATTTGCGGATTTGCAGACGGAATTGTTCTATCATATCCGACCGACCGCACAATGAACGGAGCATTCACGAGGAATACCGGAAAACAAATACATTTCATACTGTGAATTTTTCAGTTTTCACTTCAGGATGAGACTCCTAGATATTTATTAATGGCTGAAATATAATTTTATTGTCTTTATCTTTGTGGATGTATCACGCAATTCGAAACGGTGCGTACTTCTGGTCGTGTTATTGTATATGATGAAGTCGCTGAGGAAAATCGCTGGAAAGTTAGTTGTTGACCGTCGCATGTATCAGGTACGGGCAGTTTATAACGTTCACCTAATCGTCTTGGAAATATCGAAATGTAACTCACTTTACGAAACATAGTATATTGCGAAAATGGACAAAAAGACTGCAAAAACGTACACAACATCGTAAAAATTTGGGTTTTATGCGGAGCCAATTGTTGTGAACAATATATGTCGTTACGTACAGCAAGAGGCCAGCAAGTGATCTCTTTTCCAGAAAGGAGTCAACGTTTGACATTTTCGAGTAAACGCTAATAAATAAGTTCTACACCACAGTGTGGACGGCGACAAAACCGCCCAAATGCGTGGCCTAGAATGATATTTACTCCCTGAGCGTTATGACAAGCAAAAGCGCTCTGTCACATAGCTTGCCCATTCACCTCTTCGTCTGCAAGGAGCCAAAGAAACAAGCCCACGGTTTACCGCTTGTGGTACGCAATCAAAAACGGATTGGATCTTTCGTGCGCGTAGGTAGAACTGAAGTTGACTATTTTAAAACAAAGTGGATTTCTCATAAACACCCCAACAATGTCGACACTAAGTGAAAGGTTTATTGGACTATATCGTCGGCATATTTTTTATTTCTATTAAACAACACGCATTTCAACGAATGACATACACCTCAAGTAACGTACTGAACATTCTTCAGGATAGTTTTTTCCAAATAAAAAACTTTAATTTTGCATATCCGAAACGTATTTTAATTGGTAAACACTTTCGTCGTGGAACGAAAGGGGGACATGAAGGAAGAGGTGGAACAATTGAGGAGAGCTCTAAGAGTATATGGCTATCCGTCCTGGGACTTCAAAAAGGTGAAGGATAGCAGCAAGAAAACAAGACCAACAAAAAGACAAAGGACAGAAGCTACAGGAGCCAAGTAGTCATCCCGCACGTGGAGAGGGTCTGTGAGAGGGTACATCGAGTACTGAAGAAGTATGGAGTAGCAACAGCCATGCGTCCCCACACCACCCTCAGGCGCATGTTGGTACATCCCAAAGAGAAGGTAGAGCTAGAAAGAAGAATAGGAAGAACTGGTGTATCAAATACCATGCAAAAACTGTGGTGCTGGGTACACTGGGGAGAAAGGAAGTCTACTTAAAACACGAATGGAGGAACACAGAAAGGACGGAGACAACACACAACAATTAGAAATACACAAGGACCAGAAAAAAAGATTGATGTCTACCATCAATAAATCCGACCATGCTACAAGTAAAAAAATCATCATAGACTGTGAGGGAGCGAAACTTGTAGACAAAGAACCCAACAGAATAATCCGGCATATTAAGGAAGCCATCTGGATCACGAAGACCAGAACACTCATCAACAGAGACGAGGGCAATTACGAACTGTCTAACGTGTACGATGACGTCATTCAGCGTCATCGGTACTGATGAAGTCAACGTTATACGTTCGACGAAAGCCTTTACCAGGTAAAATAAGTTTTGGATATGCAAAATGAAAGTTTTTTTATTACCTCAAGTAACTGTCTAAAATGTTTGTGTCGTCTATCAGATCACCGTGACCGTTGTCGTTAGCGTCGACGGCGTCAACGACGGCGACGACGGCGTCGACCACTGATTGAATTAGCGTACGCAAACCGAACTCAAACAGTTTATTACAACACTGTGGCGTGGTGGTGTAGCCGGAACAGGCTCACTACGAATGACATTAATTAGACTAGAGATAGTCGCAGTACTCTATTGTACAGGCCTATAATCATGTAGTCCAATATCATAACATCTCCCTTTTTAACTAAACAATATACAACCTAAATAAAGCAAAATACTTTAACTCTTGATATAGGATCAGAGGTTACTACCACGTGATCCTTCTAGGACTGCGATTTTTACCACCGAGTCCAAATTACTCTTATAGTCTCTCAATGACAAAATATGTCAAGTTGACTACTCTACTTAACACTGTAACTATCGTAAGTCCAAACGTTCACGAGTCTTCTTAGCGAAATCGCAAGGGTTCCATCACTATTTTTCCCGAACGAGTCTGCACCGGTCTATTTGGGCTCTTGGGCGAAGTCGGAGGTTTTGGTGAGCCTTTTGGGGACCACTGGCGGGTCACGCACTTCCATATTCCGCGATTCGATGGTATTCTCCACTGTCGGCGTTTCTTCCTTCTCCATCTCCAGTTGAATCTGCGTTTCCGGTGTATGTCGTCCGGTGTGGTATATATTCGCAGGTAACGTCGATTGCGTCGGAGTAGTCGACCTTCTATTTCAACGATGTACGATCGGTTACCACTGTCCCCTATGACCATTTGATTGGATCATATTTCTTTAACGACTGCACGAAAACAGGTGTTCTTTTTCTGACTGTGGTTAAGTCGCGAGCATTTCGGTTGTAGTAATGTTGGCTCACTTTCTGTTTTATCGTTTTGCGTATCATCAATTGAGGTGCGTTCGGTACGACTGGTCCCATAAGATGCTCGGCTTGTGGCACTGCCGCTCTTGTGCGTCGCTGCATAAGTCGTTGTACCGGACTGCAGTTGACTTCTGATGTGGGAGTGTTGCGCCATTCTATCAGTGCTCTGATCGGATCTTTCGATTTCTTCAGCAGATTTTTCGCGGTCTTCCGCTTTTCCGTTGGATTGCGAGTGACATGGAGTGTTTGAATTCCCACGTGTTTGCAAACACCTGAAACTCTGCACTCACGAACTGTGGTCCTCCATCTGATTGCACAATTTGTGGCGCCCCATATCGTGGGGACTGCTCCTTGCATGCTTGTATGGTAGTTTCCGCTCTCTAATCGACAAGCCTTGTGAACTCAAAGAAATCTGAGTAATAATCCACCAGGATTATGTATGTGTCGTTGGCATACGTAAACAAGTCGATCCCAATCTTGGCTCATGGCTTTGCTGGAATGTCGTGGCTTCATAGCGTCTCTTTCTGTTGGGACGGTCTTTCTTTGGCACACGCTTGACAACTGTCGATCATCTGCTTGATATTGCTTGTCATTCCAGGCCAGTAGATGCTATCTCGTGCTCTTCGCAATGTGCTTCGATTCCTTGATGACTGCTGTGTAGTCTTTGTAGCAGGTCTCTCTGACAGGTTTGAGGAATGGTCATTCGTTGCCCTTTGTAAAGGATCCCTTCATGCGCAGAAGTTTCATCTCGAAATGTCCAGTACGGTTTCACGAATTCATCTGTTTGAGCTCCTATCAGCCTGACATAACCGTTTTCAACAATCGTTGCAATGTCTCATCAGCAGCTGCATGCATGTCGAATTTGTGTGATCATGGGCTTGTTGACGTTGACGTACATTTGTGGATCAACTGAATCGATCTCTTCTGCTATGTTATCTTGTATATCACAGTGGAAGATATGTTGGTTCGACATCTCCTTGACGGGTCGATGTAACGATGAACTCATGACAACATGTTGCTTCGTGCATAATTTTGCTCGCATTTCGTCAATGAACGAGATATGTTCGTCATCGGCTTGCCCTCTTGTATCAGAACCGCTTCTAGCCATTGCGTACTTGCATCACATTGCACCACCACCGGCTTTGTCACATCATAGTAGGCAAGTGATTGTTCAGTGGTTGCACTGTCTTTAATCTCCTGGAAAGCATCTTCTTGTGCCAATCCCCATTCGGATTCTGCATCTTTCTCTACCAGCCGTCTCAGTGGTTCACTGATAGCTGCAAGATTTGGTATGAACTTTGTGAGATAGTTGGTGAAACCATGGAATCTGCGCACTTGTTCAACGTCGATGTTGGTGTGGGCATCTTCTTGATGTCCGCCACTTTCTCCGGATCAGCTATCACTCTTGGTGTCAACACGTGACCGATGCAGTTTATTTATGTCATATTTTCGTGTTCTTCAAAGTTGGCAGTACTTCCTCAATTGTTGGAAGCGGGTAGTGATGGGACTTTCGATGGGACTACGGTGCCGTCATACATAATCAGCGTGGACTTGACTGGCCTCATAGTTGGGCCACCCAGGGTATGGTAGTCGTTTAGACTCAGCAGATTGCATGTAGTTGCTGTGTCAAGCTGACATGTAGTGGGCCTTGACTTGATATGTCCCTGTGATTGGACGCTGATTGTCGCAAGTAACATGCTGTCGACATTGTCTATTTGTATATGCAGAATGTCCGAATCGCTGTCCTGGTATTCTCCAATCAGATGTACTTGATTTTGGGCCTTCCTTTTTTGCTCTGCAACATTTTGAGAAATGGTTCTTTCTTCTTTTTACACCTGTAGCATTTTTTGCTAAATGCAGGGCATTGTCTCTCTGTGTGGGTGGTGCCACATCTACCACACGTCTTATCGGAATTACTATCCGCCTTTCTTCGCAGGGTGCGCCACCCGACGTATTTGCATGCGTCTTGGGCTTCGGCTTATAAACAGCACTGGCCTCCTCGTTTACGTGCAATTTTCGCATTTCAGCCTCCGTATCTTCGGCCAGTCGACACGTACGTATTGCTTTCTCGAGCGTGAGACTGTCCGTTTCGAACATCCACCGCCTCTTTCTATCTTGGTCGGGTCCCAGGGTTAGTGCGTGCGGCACCATGTTGTCGGCTAGATCACCAAATGTGCAGTCCCTGACTTGCTTGTTTAGAGCCGTCAGAAACTCATCTATGGGGCGACCGTTCTGCTTCATAGTTAGGAACTGGTGCCGCGCTGCGAACAAGCTAATTCGCGGTTTACAGGACTGGTCAAATTTGTCTATGACTTCTTTATACCCACGGTTGATACGCCGCAGTGTGGCTGCTCCCGGACTCTGCGTGTAAAGTAGTCAAATATTTCATGGTTTTGAATTATATAAAGTGAATTGTGAATATCAAAGTTTAACCCCGCCCGGATATACACTCCAACATGTCGCTCGTGCTTCTGGTCGTGGCGGTGGAGTGGCAATTGTGCATCGCGCTACATACACACAAAAATTGCAACCGAAGTTATCTTTAACAACCATTCAACTGCCCCGCTTTCAGTTCGTTAACCCGCATTGCATGAAATTCAACGTGTGGGTTGTCTACCACCCCCCGGTATCAAGTAAGATATCCGGGTTAACATCGAACTTTTATATCGAACACGAACACTTATTCAGCGAAACGTCTATATCTGCGTACCCGCCATCATTGTTGGGGATTTCAATATCCACTTTGATACCGAAATTAAATCTGAACCTCTGCGTGATCTTCTTGAGTCGTTCAACCTAACTCAACATGTACTTTCACCTACGCGCACTAGTGGACATATCCTGGATCTTGTCGTCAGTAATAGTAACAATAACCTCATCTCTGCTGTCACAGTTCTTCCAGGCTAAATGTCTGATCATCATCGTATTGAAATTGCAGTTAAACGCACTGGAGCCACCTTCTATGGCATCGACGACTGCAAAACGTAACTTTCGGGACACTGATAACTGTGCATTGAGAGACGAAATAAAATCTGTTTGTGCTGATTTGACATCGTGCTGTAACGATATGCAAGTGGGTAAATTAGTCGCTACGTACAACACCAAGTTTCTGGATAAACACCATACGCGGCGCATTGTACGCACACGAAACAACTCGATCCACCCATGGTACGACGCAGACATTGACGATGCCCATGAGAAGAAACGGAAATTGGAAAATCTTTGGAGGAAAACCAAATTTTAAATTCATCGCCAGTTGTACGTCACGTGATGAATGCAATGCCTTGATACTGGAGAAAAAAAACATTTTATTTTCAAGATCGTTTAGAAAACGCTAACAACAACACTATGTTTCGTCTGGTGAGATCTTTTGCAAGGTTTTTGTTAAGTGTGCTGATGGCAGGGACCATGACTTACAAAGCACGGACCCCGTAACATACCATGCCCAAGTGACAGCTCGTTGCGGTATCGTGGACCACTACGGATACAATATGATTATAAAATAATTTGTTTTGTCTTGTGTAAGTTAAGTTCCATCTATGTTAATTTTTAAAAAAAACATCAGTGTCTAGTTAACATTCAATGTAGGCCTACGTATCTCTGAGTTTGCAGACACTGCTATCTGCAGACACTGCTATCTGTAGACGGCATTCATTCTCCTAACATTACGGTGGAAATGGACTCCAAGGAATCGCCAGAATTAATCCAGCTCCAAGTCGAAGCACAGGGGGTTTTTGTGCACATAAGTTGGTTTCATAATATTAATTACTATCAAAATAAATATCTAACATATTATTTAAGTCTTTCACATTGGTATCAGTGGTATCATAAGCTTTATAATTGAAACATGCCCATTGTAAACATAGCTTCTAGCGGAATTCCCATCTGTTGTGTATTTACTCGTTTACGTTCGCGCGAAGTAAATCTCCAACACGTTTTATTCAAGCTTAACACAAGGACTGTTTATTCTTAGATCTTACATCATTGCCAATGAGCGGTAGTCGCGCTACTCGTAGCCGCGGGACGTGTATATAATATTAAGTATAGACATAACATTCCTCCCGACTTAATTATGAACTCAAATAATGTTCCACAGAAAACTCTTCATTTAAATGTTCATACAATACTCAGTCACTGATACACATCTAGTAATCCGTTACGGAACGATGGTGTCTATGAAAAGACCAATGTCTAATTATACGATATTAAACATCTAACGAAATATTCCGTACTTTACGGCTGTATAACTAAATAACTAAACAATCTCTCGGTACAAATTACGTTGATACTCATTTGCAGCACACTACAAGTCCATTTTGGTAGGTGGACGGCGATTTTCACGCAATGGGGAGCGTCGCTCAGCAAGAGGACGAACGGAAGTTTCCGTAGTTCCCACAGGTGTAGTAGAACTGGTTTCAGTTCGTCGTGTTGTCGGCACTGTTACTCGTCGACGGTTCAGGTACGACGTGTGCTGATATCACGGCATCGGTGTTTCTTGTCGATCCCGATACAAAAGGCTCATGTACCTCCGTATCCTCGACCATAATAGGGGTAACATTTGTACCACATGTTTGATCCAGGTGATGCCGCCACATCATTTGTCCCACCTTGATGATGAAACTCACTGGCTCTGTTTGTTATTACAGTTCCTGGAACCCACTTCGGCCCAGAGTGTTAGTTTCTGGTCATCACTGTCTGACCTTCGAAGAAATGTCTCATCTTCCCCTTTCGTATCGCTGACATCCGCTTCTTCCGGATTGTGCTGTCTAGATCAGGCTTTAGCAGATCTAGTCGTGATCTGATGTTGTGGCCTAACATCAGTGTTGCCGGTGCTTGTCCTGTTGTCGCGTGCGGTGTGTTACGGTATGCAAGCAGTAAGTTGTTGAGTCTGTGTCGAAGTCTGAGCCTAGCATCTGAGCCAGACAATGATGCGCGCAGGGACTTCTTGAAGCTCTGTACGAATCTTTCCGCAAATCCGTTCGTAGCAGGGTGATACGGCGAACTCCTCTGCGACGAATTGAGGCCCGTTATTGCTCACGAGTTGTTCTAGTAGACCCCATCTCGCAAACTGAGATCTCAACACTTCAATTGTATGAACTGAAGTGGTTGTGTTCATTGGAATGACTTCTGGCCATTTTGAATGGGCGTCAACAACTATATATAACCTTTTTCCTAGGAAAGGTCCAGCAAAGTCAAGGTGCACGCGTTACCACCGCCTGGATGGAAATTCCCAAGGATGCAAAGGGGGGCAGTTGTGGTGCCAGCTGTGTTTCTTGGCAACCTTGGCAGTCGTGAAAGACAGTCGGCGTGTTTCGTCGTGCTTCTATACAGGATTGTGTATCTGTATCCACCGAGGAACAATGCCCAGTCTTGCAGCAGCTGTCGATGATACCGATTTGCTGGTTGTTGAGAAAGTAGTGGCGCTTAGAATATCCACACACGTCTCTGATCAGGGAATGAATAACAGCTACCAACCGGCGTATCGAAAACATCATTCGACTGAAACGGCATTATTATACGTTACCAATGCCATGAAATCACCAGTGGACAACAAACAAGGCACATCACTGGTTCTCGTCGATTTTAGTGCAGCTTTTGAGACAATTAACCATGCCATCTTAATTCGACGGCTTTGTTGACAAAGCATTAGACTGGGTGGTCTCGTACCTGCAGGGACGGATTCAGCGCGTCGTAATTGGTGACACATTTTCGGGTACAACTACTCTGACGTCAGGTGTCCCGCAAGGCTCCGTCCTAGGCCCACTGCTCTTCTCGTTGTATGTGCAATCAACTGGCGATATCATCAGAAAACATGGCCTTTGCTACCACCACTACGCTGATGATCTACAACTCTACTCCCACTTTGACCTAAGTGCAACCGCTTACGCTGCTGTTTTACGTCGAATGGAAGCATGCATGGATGACATAAAACATTGGTTGGCGCGGAATTACATGTGCCTAAGTCGGCCGCTGCACTTGTGGATGGCAGCGTAAAACGTGTTGGTGACTGTACTTGTTTGTGACTGTCCTCAGTGATCCAGTAGACTTATTTATATTAGTAATATTTTATAACTATTTATTTATTTATTTGATTTTATACTGGTATATTTTAGTGATTAACTTATGCATTGTAATGTATTAATTATATTGTATTGCACTGTGTTTATTTTAAGTTAACATCTTACTACAATATTCCAAATATGTTGTTGCCTTTTACTTATTTTTTTAAATTACAATTACTATTGTATGGCACAATGTTTAGTTTAAATGACTGTGTTAGTACTACCATTTTAGTTTA
Organism: Escarpia spicata; assembly: GCA_963995525.1. Taxonomy (NCBI): domain Eukaryota; kingdom Metazoa; phylum Annelida; class Polychaeta; order Sabellida; family Siboglinidae; genus Escarpia; species Escarpia spicata. The sequence goes on from OZ023217.1 coordinate 15,211,285, forward strand.
ATGATCATGACGCATGGTGTATTGTAAAGCGCCACGAACAATTGTGGATCTGGTGCATTAACAAATTAAATATATTATTATTATTATTGAACGTCTGCTGTGCTGTCGGGAATATGAAATTGTCAAATATATCGTTTTCCTTCTCTCTAATTGTTCGCAACTACATGGCAATCTTAACCTTGTCTGTCGATTCTGCCTTTTCACTTGCGTCCAAGAAGTTTACTGGACCACACGGTTTCTGCCTTACACAAGCAAAATATGCAGCTGTCACCAACAGTTTTTGAAATGGTTCAGCAACGTATCATTATTGTTAATCAGAATCACTTATTTCACCAATGGCGTGCAAACGAAGCGTCAAATAAGTTGTTTTAGTTAAATACTTACAATATTTGTAAGACGATAATCACTTCACGCGCCATACGGAAGCACTCGGTTTCTGCCTCATCGTGTTCAAAATCATCACTGTGCGACAAATCGCACCGCATTCACTGTATAAACTCCATGGGCTGTTCGTTACCTTTCCTGTGGTGATTATATGGTGAATAGTTGCTTACAATTTCGCCGAATAAATTTAAATATTACGGTTGTTTACATCACCGTCACGGTGCACCGTAGTCACGTGGTCTGCGTTCGCTATCAAAATATCTGTCAAAAACTGTTTGCCTAGTTTTAATTTGAGACAGATAACTTTATGGCAATTTTGTATATGTCCTTTGCTCACTGTGTCCGATATATCTGACTAAAGATGTATTTAATATGAGATCCAGCTACATAATCGTAATGAGGCAGAAACTCAGATAGGACAGAAACCGAGTAGGTGACTATAGTCTATACAGAAATTGCTTCTTGAATCGTCCCCCATTGCACTGGCAGATTTCCCGAGGCGGGAAGTGGATCGGGTAAGATAGGCCGATCCATCTCGCAAACTGGCACGGTCAGCTCTGTTTCCCCGTTGTTGTTGTTCCACCGAGTTCCGCTAACACCCGTTCGAAGAACTTTCTGACACCCTGATTGAATTAGCGTACGCAAACCAGCTTTGTACGAACTCAAACAGTTCATTAAAGCGCAGTGGCGTAGTCGTGTATCCGGAACAGGCTCACTACACATGACATTAATTAGATTAGAGATAGTCGCGCTACTCTATTCTACAGGCCTATAACCATGTAGTCCAATATCGTAACAACGGCGACAACGGCGACAACGACGTCGACGACGACGGCGACTGCGGCGGCGGCGGCGGCGGCGGCGGCGACGACGATGAGCTGTCAATCTCTTTCAGCTTCATGGCTGCCCATGGAAATCGAGACTTGCCAACGTGTTGGTACTAGCTATCCAATTCGTTCAGTGTCTGCATTGTTTACTCTTGCATTTCACTGTGTTTGGAAGATGGATGTTGCGAGGCAGGGGATTTATTGACATAGCCACGCCAACTCTGACAGGATATCTTCATGTTTTGTATGGTATGTGTATTAAATGCACTAGATGTTATCGTAGCGTCGCTTCTCCAACACGTATACTCTTTTAAGCTTTACCATTAGGATCCAGCATATCTCACAACCAAAGAGAAAGGTCGACATGATTAGAGCCCGCAGCAGTTTTATTTTGGTTTACCTGAAGTTGATGATGATGCTGTGTTGCTGTCTCTTCATAACGATTTATACCTAGTCAGTGCGGCTGAGGTGTGAGCAGTTCTTGACTTGATCGTGGGCGAATGCTTCCCAGATAATGAACAGGCCTTCCGGGAAGTAAATTGTAAAGTGCATTGAAGTGTCCTCGGGATTGGATACCGCGCTTATGAACTTACCTTTTCATGCAATCAAAATGTATCAATTCACTAACTGACTAACACACACACACACACACACAAACGCAAACACACTAACACACACGTACATACACCCCCCACCCTTCCACCCCCCCACACACACATACACACAAACACACACACATGCACACATCCAAACACACGCACAAACACACACACACACACACATACACACACACATACACACACAAACGCACACACACACACCCAAACACACACACGCACATACACACACACACACACACACACACACACACATACACACACAACACACACACACACACGACACACCCACACCCACCCACCCACCCCACACACACACACACTCACACACACACACACACACACACACACACACACACACACACACACACACTCACACACACACATACATACTTGACATATTATTTTGGAACATTGCGGACTTGTCTGACGTCCCATACTGAATCAAATTCAAACTGTGCTGCTGTGTGGTTCCAGAGAAAAGCTGCAGTGTGAGAGACAGGTACAGGTGGTGCACTTGCCGGACCTTTCGCATGTTCTTCCCGTTCGGTCGCCGACTCTGTCTCCTCTGTTGCTGCTGCAGGTATGATATATTGGTTATGACGCATGGACAAACAAAATTAAGTACCTGGATTTTATTTTATGATGTATTCATTATATAGCGTGTCAACTAGAAGTTGTTTAGCAAGCCGCAGAAAAAAACCGTCACCTCGCACGCAAGCACACACCAGAGCATACTATATAAAGACGCTTCGTCTTCCTAGTTCATCGTCTCGTGCCACAATCCGTCAGTAAGACGGCGAAGAAGATCGTATGATGTAAGTATACCAGAGCTTCCAAGTCTCCCGATTTGCCGAATTTTGACAGAATCTAGAAAATCTCCCCAATTAGAATACAAATCCCCCGATGTTATTCGAAAACTAAAAAAAACTGCACTGCAGTCCATGGGTGCCTTGCTGGCGTGCAAAATCATTGTTTCCTCAGCGTGCTACCAGTTGCAGATGTCGCCAGGTTTGCTGGAGTTGGTTGGAAAGGCGACTCACCTTTACAACACTATGTTGCAGAAGCAATAAAGTGACTATTGCATGGCGATCACAGTCTTTTTTTGTCTAATTTGTCATGTTTTGCACTATACATTTATATGTGTTAATGTTGTAGGTTTTGTGTTGTGTGTTTCAGTTTAGGTGGCTTTCAATAAGCGTTCCCTTTTTAAAAAAATGACCACTAAAATCTCTCTATTGTGTTTTGATAAGATAGGGAGATCTCCATTTTTTGGGTTCATTCAACTTGGAAGCTGTGATACCAGTATACCAGTGTTTGGGTTAAGGTTAAAAGCAAGTGTCGTAGTGAATGTGTTAATTACGGATGTTACAAATCGAAGTACAATCGAGTTAGCATATGTATGGTGTATATGCGTGTATGTGTACATGTATGTATGTGTGTATGTGTGTGTGTGTGTATGTGTGTATGCGTGTATGCGTGTATGCGTGTATGCGTGTATGCGTGCTTGCGTGCATGCGTGCATGCGTGCATGCGTACATGCGTGCATGCGTGCATGCGTGCATTACTGTGAACTGCTGCATGTTGCACTGATGAACATATTCCATAGCTCACGAGATATTTAATTCTGAAAATGATCTATCAAACGTGCTGTTGGTAAATTTATGGCATCGGTTGATATGGCATTTTGTTAACTTGTGTTGTTATGTGTGTGTTTGTGTTTTCGCGTGCGAGTGCGTACGTACGTGCATGTGTGTGTAGTTGTAAGTACCATATAAATCACCCTGTGTAAACTTCCTGAATGCAAAGATAAGCCTTTCATGTTGCAGCATGAACGCTCTGAAGTGGACGGTCCTTTTGCTCGTCCTGTGCGTCGCTTTGGCCACGCTCATTGACGCTTTAGAAGAAGACGAGGTACGGTGCTAGAAACTGAATCTGAATCTGAAGTATGTACAGTGCTGAAATAATATTAGTCCATAGTTACACTGAGAAAATCAAACCACAAGAGTATCATTATAGATCGCTACGGATCGTAAATGTGTCTTGCTGCAGTTGGGTATCATTTACGACAATGCGGTGAAAAAAGAAAGAAAATAAAGAAAAACAGAGACAAAGAGCACAGGAAAGAAAAGGTTGTCTTGCAAATAGGTAATAAGATATAGTGAGAACAAAAACAGATACAGATTTGGTACGTCAGAGTCAGACAAAAGATACGTACAGTGAAACATAGGAAAGCATGGCACAATATATTATTAAGTGTGTTGTTGTTTTTTTTTGAATTTCTTCAAGTTTAATCACGAACACATTTGAAATATGTTAACGTGTATCTTTTACTTCTTTCAGGATTCACTCTCTGTGGAATCGCGTAAGTGTGCTTTCGTACGCTTGATACAATTCATTAAATATTGTTTCATCACAGCTCTCACACGAGTAACAATGAAAAGCATTTGTTCATGGCCTAAACCTTTGCATTGCGTTCTCCCGTCTATGTCATTTTCATTGTCACCAAATGCACAAACAAATTATCCAGTTAACACTGACGTTTGATACGATTGACAAATGCTTTCCCTTCTTTTTTTTATCTTTATGTTCCGCTGCATTGACATGGCCTCTCTTATGAAAAATAATGTACTCTTTGTTCGATTTCTTTTCCATTGTACTGGTATTGTTGATGTGTTTCCATGGATTAATGTATCGATTATGTGAGTACCAATTATCAGTATGTATGTTGACAGCAGCAGGCTGTTGAAGAAGGAACACAAAAACGATAAGGATTAAAAAATAATTACATGGTCACGTAATTAAGTAACTGTTACTCATGTTGATACATAATATAATGTATGTTCATTTCTGTGTTTGTCTTAGGGGATCTTGGACGTTACCGTCGCTATTCCCATATCGGAAACCGACACCATCGTCCTCGTCCTCGTCCTCGTCCTCGCCCACATGGGGAGTGCCGTGAGTGTTTGCATTATCGCCTACGTACATGCATGTTAAATTAACCATGCAAATTATGTTTTAATTTTAAATTAAAAGGTCTTCTCAAACCACAAACGCTCTCATTTGTTGGTATTTCTGTAGAGGTTTACAACCATTAAAACTATTTTTAACATGATCAATTAATGTTTGACTTGTAACAAGTCCCCACACAAATAGATCGTGGACGACACACACACGATGCACGCACGCACGCACAAACACATACTCACACACACATAACACACACACGCAACACACATGCACACACACACACACACACACACACACACACACACACACACACACACACACACACACACACACACATCACACATACTTGACATATAATATTATTGTGGAACATTGCGGACTTATGCGACGTCCCATACTGAATCAAACTCAAACTGCGCTGTTGTGTTGTTCCAGGGAGAACATGCAGAGTGAGATGCACGTACGGGTCATGCACTTGCCGGACCTCTAGCATGTTCTTGAAGATCGATCGCCGCCGTCGCTATCTCCTCTGTTGCCACTGCTGGTGTGACCGACGTGGCTTCCCTAACTGCAACGAACGCACCGACGGCTAAACATCCGGCAGATTGTACGCGATGGCCGAGTTGTATTAAATAATAAACCTTTACCATCGAATACTACATTTCTTTTATTATATTTCAGACAATTTAATAATAATTAATTTCATTTCAATTTTGCACACACTACTGCCTCTCTGCTGCCATGGTTGAAGGAAACACGTTGTTTCCGTTTACACTCTTCTCCGGTTCTCTTCCTTCGCAGTTGCTGACATAGCGTAACACATACTGATTTAACAAGATTTAACAAGATTGCTACCAAGAGAATTAACTCTAGGTGGCAGGTTGACGAGGAAGCCCTTTGGAATCCAACCCTTTTATATATGTGTATATCGCCCTTCTGAGGTATGTGTCAATTTTATTTTTAAACATATTCTCGCTACTAGCACCCACGCAATCAGTAGATAATCCGTACCATTCATTTACAGTCCTTTGTGAAAATGAGAACTTTCTTATATATAATCTATACTGCCCCTTTGCTAATGTTACTCCATGTCCTCTAGTCCTTCTATCTTTCTTAACTGAGGAAAGATATTCCTATCAATATTTTCATAACCATTTATTATTTTAAGCATTTCTTGCATTTGATCTCCTCTCAATCTCCTGGTATCTAGTGTTGTTAAACCACATTCTTTTAGGCGAATTTCATAACTAAGATCCCTCAGTTTTGGTATAATTTTAGTCGCTCTCCTCTGTACCCTTTCTAGCATATCTATGTCCTTCTTGTGATATGGCCTCCACACGTGTATACAATATTCTAAATGAGGCCTCACTATTGTTTTGTACTGCGGTATTATTAGTTCTATTTCCTTATACGCTATATTTCGCCTAATTAATCCAAGGATTTGATTTCCCTTTGAAGCTGCAATTCCGCACTGCTCTGAAACCTTCATATCAGCACTGGTTAACCCTAACTCCTTTTCTTTTACAGTAGTACTTATTACAGTACCCCCCCCCCCCCCCCCCCCCATTGTATATTCTATCTCTTCGTTCCCATGTCCTGTGTGGAGGCATTTACATTTCCAAAAATTGAACAGCATTTGCCACTTTTCAGACCATTTGATCAACCTGTCAAGATCATCTTGTAAATGCTGTCTATCTCCATAACTTTTAATCCTTCTAAACACTTTTGTATCATCCACAAATTTCAACACCTTGCGTGTTGTTTCATCATCCAAATAGTTGATATATATAGGTCCTAGTACTGATCCCTGTGGTACCCCACTCAGTACCGATTTCCAGTTTGAAGCCTCCCCATCAACTACTACACGTTGTCTTCTCTCAATCAGCCATTGTTCTATCCAGTTAATTATACCATTTCCTATGCCATGGGCCTTTAGTTTAAGCAGTAATCTTTGATGTGGCACTTTGTCGAAAGCTTTTTGAAAATCTAAGTAGACGATATCTACTGGTGATCCCTCATCTACCCACTTAGTGATGTCTTCCAAAAAACATAACATATTTGTTAAGCATGACCTTCGCCCATGTTGAGATGGGTTTATCAAGTTATGTTTAACAAGAAAATCCACCATGTGATCTTTAATTAGTATTTCTAATAATTTGCAAATCACTGGTGTTAAATTCACTGGTCTATAGTTCTCTGACTTGTTTCTCGAACCTTTTTTAAATAATGGTATAATGTTTGCCTCTTTCCATTCTAAAGGAACCACTCCCTCTTCTAATGACAAATTGAAAACTGTTGCAAGCAGTACGCTAATTTGTTCTACAATTTCCAATAGTAGTTTGGGCGGAATCCCATCCACTCCACGCGATTTATTATCCTTCATAGCCCTTATTTCCTTAGCTACCATTTCCGGGGTTACAATTAACTGTCCTAAATAGGCTGAATCTGCTCTCTTGAACTTAGCATCTGGTACTGGCAGTGAACTAATATCTTCCCTGGTAAACACTGAACTAAAGTACTCATTCAGGTCTTCTGCCATTAAGAATCCCTCTGCTATTATATTTCCAGCACTATCTTCTAGAGGACCGACCTTATCCTGACATTTTTGTTTGCTTCGAACATACGCATAAAAACTCTTGCTGTCATATTTTAGATTATTAGCTAATTGTTGTTCATAGCTTCTCTTTGAATTTCTAATATCAGCTGTAGCTTGGTTAAGTGCCTCTTTATAAATGTTGTAGTCTTCACTATTTCCAGTACTTCCACATCATTTGTTTATACTTAATTTTTCTAATGGCTTCTTTCGAGAAGTATTTCTTTTTGGAACTTTTCCTTTTTTTTAAGGATACACATTTATATTGACTATGCACATAATTTCACTCTTTAATATATTCCAACATTCTGTAGCTGTCTTATTTTTCAGTGTGTTATCCAGTCTATCTTTGCTAAATATTTCCTCATGTCCTTATACCTTCCTTTGTGGAAATTTCTCCTATACTGCTTTTTACTATTCCTTTCTGATTTTACTTTGATGGTAAAATGTATCTGGTTGTGATCACTACTCCCCAGTGGCTCACATATCTTGACATTGTCAACTAATTCATTCTGTGAGGACAAAACTATGTCTAAAACACTCTCACCCCTGGTTGGTTCTAGCACATGTTGAGAAAGGAAAGTATCTTGAATTAAAACTAAAAACTTGTGGTCCTCACTCACCATACTCTGTAGATATTTCCATTGTATATGCCCGTGGTTAAAACCCCCCATAATAACACAGTCCCGTTTGCTCACTTCCCTTATAGTGTTTCGTACTTTTTCATTCTCTTCTATGCTTATGTTTGGACTTCGATAAACTAACCCAAATGTTAACGTTGAGTTTCCTGTAACTATGTTACACCAAACAGCTTCTTCGCAATCTGCTTCTCTTTCTAATTTTATTTCATAAGCCTGGATAGATTCTTTAATATATAAAATAACTCCACCTCCCTTTCTTCCTATTCTATGTTTCCTAAACATTACATATCCTGTCAGTCCCAATTCGGCATCTGATATATCGGCGGTGGTCCAGGATTTGGTTATACCTATTATGTGAGGGTCAGTATCTTCTACCGTAATATTTAGTTCATTTCTTTTGTTTATTATACTCCTTGCACTTAAACAAACACATTTATATCCATCTTCAGAAGAGTTTTCCAGACAGTTGTTTGCTGATTTATTTGTGCTGTCTTTATCTATGCCTCCAGTTTCATGCTTCTCTGTGAGTCCCCCCGCGAATCTAGTTTAACTAGATGCAACCTGTCCCACTGTCAACAGATCGCAGCAGGTTCTCTGTTCTAAATGTGTGAATCCCACCCCCTCTTCTTCACACATGTACTAGTATAGACCCTCCCTTGCCATGCCCTATCCTAGCCACTGGTAGACAAACAACCAGGTCCTTCCCCTCGCTTAGTGTCTTGTCCGTCTTTCTCGTAATGGAGTCGCCCATAAACATCCTCTCTTTCCTCATTGCCCCCCCCCCCCCCCCAATCACTGCCTCAGAGTAGCTCCTTCTCCGGTTTGTATATGTCTGGTTGTTGTCTTTTCCCACTGCCGTCTTCTCTCCTGTCACATTCTCTTCCAATCCATTCTTTCCTGTCGCTTTTTCTCTTGTCACCTTTCCTCCTGTCATCGTCCCTTTTATCGAGCTCTCACGTCCTTTCGTCCCCTCATCTTTCCTACTGTGTTTAGTATAGTAGTTTAGTTTTTGGCAGCCATCTTTCATTAATGGCGGCCATGTTCAGTTCATGGATAGGTATATGTCAAATGTATATATGTGTGTGTGCGTGCATGTTTGCGTTTGCACAGGAAACCATTTTGTTAATGCCATCTTGTATAAACAAACATGGCCGCCATTTTAAACATATTCTATGATTTCTCAGCGTCTACGTCACATAGAATGTAGATTCTAAAGTATAATGCTACAATATGTTGGATAAGGAATCCAATTTCAACGCGAGCGGATGGTAATGTGGAAAGGGTCTTCAAACATAGGAACATCTCCTTGAATGTCAACTTCTGTCAGAGCTGTGCACACTAGATGATCAGAATATTTCAATTCCATTGACTGAGCATGAAAACATAAAATAATTCTAGTGGATGAAAGTGATACTAATTCACATTACCGAGAAAAGTAATTCTGTAGCAATGTGCGGGTGTCAGCTAACGTTACATTGCTCCCGTGTATTCATCTAGCTCTTTCGTCAAAAGGAGTCTCGGGCGACAACATAGGAGATCTCAGGCGGTGTCCGCCATTAGCAATGCACTCCTTCACTATGTCGAAATAATTCACCACCATGTCAAGGTAACGAGTCTGGTCGCTCCCTCTCAGTGGGAGTTCGTGGATTTGCTGCAAGATGGATTCTATAAGGGAATAGATGGTATATTTAGTCTACAATTACTACTTCTACTTTTTACCCGAAGATGGGTTTCGTAAAGGTTATTCACGAAAGTTCTCCCTACCTTACCTTTTCTCTTTGGGCCTTGTGCCCGTAAAGCTGCAGTATATCTTCTACAGTTTGTTTAGTGGGTGTGCGTGTGTGTGTTCTCAACAACATGAGACCTGGACCTGGGCAGGGCACATCAGCAGATTACGAGATAACCGATGGACATCGCGTATCACAACCTGGAGACCTTACGAAGGGAAACGTTCTAGAGGAAGACAGGCGAGCCGGTGGAGAGGCGAACTAAAGGAGTACTAGAGGGCACCATCTGGCAGAGGATAGCACAAGACAGGCAGATTTGGAAACGACATGCTCAGGCCTTCGCCTAACCAGGGGACACTACGGCAGCACAATGATGTTGATATATATATATATAACAATAATTGACAGTTCTTATATAGCGCAAATCTTTTAAGCAAAAAACTCAGTGCGATATTCATACATACTCACATGAATACATAACATAGACTATACAGATACATACATGGACCACTTAGACTAGGGAGAACGCTTGTCGGAACAGATATGTCTTTAACAGGGGTTGAAATTCAGATAGAGTAGGGGTATTTCGGAGATTGACAGGCAGTGAATTCAGAGAGTGGGTGCGATGAAGCTAAAAGAACGCTCACCAACAGACTTAAGGTTACGTTTAGGTATACTTAACAGCTTCTCGCTGGAGGACCGGAGGGTGCGTGACGTTTTGTATGTGGAGAACAGGGCCGAAAGGAAAGATGGGAGTGACCCGTCAAAATGGCAAAACAATATAAATATATATATACACCCTTAGCCAATCAATTTAATTCTAAACATCGCCTAACCTAGATAAAATTATAAAAGAAACCCCGAACTCTTGCTAAGGAAAAAAATAATTGATACTATAATCATGTGAGAAATTAACTAATGTTGCATGTTTATTGCTATCATGTCAGAGCAATATCTACATTACGCCACCTGGTGGATTATTCGTAAAACGGCCCTAATTTGTTAACCTTTCTTTAATGTTTAATTGGTTTATTCGCAGACTCCATACAACAAACAAGTACATTATCATGATTCCATAGTGGTGTTATAAACAGTAGTTACAATGTACATAATGAAATATCACCTGGTCATCCTACATGAATGTATTATGTATCTGTAGATTCAAAATGAGGAGTAGCAACGTTTAGGTTATGTATTTTGTGCGTAAATGTTGGTCATATTGATTTTATTTATTGTCGTGTTATTCCTAACCCTTCAGATATAGCTCACGGGCTTGGTTAATCGGTATGGTCGAAAACAGCCGACAGCTCGAATGAATAAGGAATTCACCGGCCATAATTCTGGTGATCGAAAGAAGAGGTGCGATCAGCTTCACTGTGTCAACCATAGCTTGAATTTCCTCTCTCGGTGTGTTCGGTCGAACATGATGATGATCTGTTGGCATTCCGCGAAGCTCCTGATGTACTGTAGCTATCAATGCAACTTCATCCTTCTTCACGATCGAACAAACTCGTTGTCGTTGGTCCCACGTCTTTCACGGGTGGTTTAGGAAAGAACGTGTATGAGTGAGGAAGGATGGACTCAATATATTTAATCGTTCAGATTGTTAATCAATTTAAGCGATTCTTGACCGCTATGAAATTAAAGTTGAAAGAGGAGAGGATCATACTTCCTGTTCTTAGGAAGGGAAGTCATATTTAGTATTGCAACCTGACTCACGGAGAAAATCTTCGTACAATGTTTTCTGCAATCGACGAATTAGGTCCTGCTAGGAGCTGGCGGAAGATGTACTTCATCATTGGTGAAACGACTGACTATTCACAACCGTAAGGATTGACCCTTGGACTGTGGAAGTTGCTTCATGATCTGTCACTGTTTTACGTGAGAATAGATATGGCTTTATTTTATTTGTGCATCCCTTACCATCCTGGATGACAAAGACATTGACCTGATCTTGCTAACCAACACCTTCAACAAAATAGTGACAGACGCAGCCAGCGTAATCCTCGGTAAACGTCGTCGGACAAAGAAACCGTGGGTCACAGCAGACATCCCTGATCTCTGTAACAAAAGAAGAGAATTGAAAAAGAGAAAATGTTATTCTGACGGAGCAGCAAAATACAGAGAAGTCAACAGGAAAATCAGACAAGATATGAGAAGAGCAAAAGATGAGTGGATAGTAGAACAATGTTGCGAAATTGAAGACAGTCTGACCACCACCACCATCCAAGACAAATCTGGGAAATGCCTTACAGAAGATCAACAGATTCTAAATCGATGGACAGAATACTGCTCACAATTGTACAACTGTACAACTGTAAAATCAACGGAGACACAGCGGTACTAAATTGTCAAAGGAAAGTCAGCTGGAATAGACAACATACCAGCAGAACTTGTTCAAACTGGGGGACAAGCCTTGATCACCACCCTCAAACAATCTGCAACAAAATCTGGCAGACAGGAGAATGGCCCACCACATGGACCCAGTCACTGATCATCATGCTTCCCAAGAAAGGCAACATACAGCTGTGCCAAAATTATAGAACAATCAGCCTTATTAGTTACCCAAGCAAAGTCATGTTGAAGATCCTACTCAACAGACTAACCCCAGGCAGAAACGATCATCGCAGAAGAACATGCGGGTTTTTGTTCAGGACGGAGCACCAGTGAACATATCTTCAACCTTAGAATCCTTTGTGAGAAACATCTTCAACACCAGCAAAGCCTGTACCATGTCTTCATAGACTTTAAGAATGCCTTTGATATGGTATGGCATGCGGCCCTATGGGCAACCACGAGGAAGTACAACATTGGCTCCAATCTTGTCCGAACCATTGAACACCTATATGACAAGGCCACCAGTGCAGTCATCTTCAACGGCAGTATAGAAGACTTGTTTCGAACAACAGAGAGAGAGTTCGGCAAAGATGCCTACTATCACCCACCCTCTTCAACATCTTTCTGGAAAGGATAATGAAAGCTTCAAGTACCTTGGATCAATCATCACAGACGAGGGTTCCAAACCTGAGATATTTGCCAGGACTGCACAGACAACAGCAGCACTTACAAGGTTGAAACCGATATGGAATGACAGTAACATCAATGTCAGTACAAAAATAAGGCTGATGCGCTCGCTTGTCATGTCCATCTTTCTATATGCTTGTAAAACATGAACCCTCTCAGCAGATCTACAGAAGAGCATACAAACCTTGGAAATGAGGTGCCTTCGGAAGATCTTGAGCATATCATACAAAGACCATGTTACAAATGAAGACGTTCGAAACAAGATCAAACAAGCCATCGGAACTTACGAAGACCTCCTTACAACAGTCATGAAGCGTAAACTGAAGTGGTACGGCCATGTCTCACGATCATCTGGCCTTGCAAAGACCATCTTTCAAGGTACCGTGAGAGGGTGGAGAAGAAGAGGTAGACAGAAAACGAGACGGGAGGACAACATCAAAGAGTGAACGGGACTCGAGTTCGCCGACTCCCAGAGGGATGTAGAGAACAGGGAAACGTGGAGAGAGCTGGTTAAGAAGTCGTCAGTGGTGCGCCAACGATCCTTACGGGTCATAGGAAAAATAAAGTGAAAATTTTTAAGATGCAAAACATGCGTTGACAGAATAAATTACATATGCAGGCCAAAATAAAGCCGTATTGCCTCCATAATGTGTACCTTTTTTAATGAGAAACAAAACTAAAATGACATGATTTTACAGGTTTTCGTAAAAATAAAATTAATATGGCTGCTTCAACGCACAATCCACATCTAACATAAAAGTAGCTACTCCTTATTTTGAATCCACAGAGACATTACACTTTGATGTATAATGAACGGTTCAGAAATTAGGTCCGGTTCAAGTTGTTCGCTTAAAAGTACCCCATAATACACATCAACATGGAAATAAGTCACTTTCTCCCATATACTATCAATGATATTGTTTATATTTTGATCGGAAGAAGTTTGGTGTTTCTTCTGCAATTTAATCTAGGTTAGGCGATGTTTAGTCCTAAATTTATCGGCTGTGGGTGGAAGTAATCAGGGAAATTAGCATTAGAATAACAATATGTTACGGCTTTTCGCAAGTAACATCAATACAGTTGTTATTTCGCATAAAATACATAATCTAATTCAACTCTTGCTGAACTAAGTGCAATCCGATCACATTTATACAAAATAATATCCATCCATACATGTACACTATGCATGTTTTTAAATCCATGTATGTTTGCTAAATATTACCATTGGAGTACGTTATAAACAAAGAACTAAATTTGTTTAAAAGCCTATTTATAAATCATGCCTCCGTCACCAAGGCTCACAAATAGTACATTCATCACAAATGCCCCCGTCACCCAGGGTCATAAACTTTGGAAAAAAGACAATGCTGTGTTCTAGTCTTACATGTGATAGTCTTACCGTATAGTATAATGTAATTGGGTGATTTTCCCACAACGTATAATCTAATTTCCTCTTAAAAGACTGCACCTATGCAATATCAACCACAGACTGAGTGAGGCTACTCCATATTTCATCGGTGTATCAGTGAGGTTTTTTATTTTTAATCAACATGATTCTTTGAATATTTTTGTTGGTACTTTCGCGTATGTGAATTGTTGTCACAATGTCACAAACTGCTGCATCGCATTTCTCAGTTAGACGCTCCCTATCCGTGGAGCTGTAGACTGTAGTAGCATGACAAGACCACGAAAAATAGGGCACACCTACCCAGAATGTATCTAGTTTTGTAACGTTACAAATTTTGAAGAAAAAAAACCTAAACATTTCTGAGCACTTTGATATTGATGGTTATATATTTTATACCCAGAAATACGTCACGTAGGTAGTCCTGAATAGAATTCAAAACAAGTTAAAAATAACATGAATACAATCATAATATAAAAACATGTAATATTCACATTTAATAGGTTATTTAAGCGATCATAGTATCATGCAAATTAATTAATATATTTTAATCAACTGATTTGGGGCAAACCAAATAAAAAAAAGAGATAGTTCTATATCTGATATGCCCGAAAGGCACATGCATGTCTTTTTCCAATTTGATCCCTGCGTATAGTATCAATTGTTGTTTGCTTGGCAAGAGTTTGGGGTTTGTTTTGCAATTTTATCCAGGCAGATCATGCACAGCGAGCAACCGGCCCGAACACGATGAGCCCAGACGTCTCTCCTTGTAGAACACTGCTCCAGCAATGTTTCCTAGCATTCTCTTGTAGCCACAGTATACACATCTCCTTGTCTTTTCCTTCTGTCAAAACATACTGTTGTCCCACGGAATATGCAATCAGTGTTGAAGTTAAACTCTGCTGATCGCAGCAACGAAGAGACTGGAATAACGGCATTCCTGATGCGCCACTTGTCCGGGAACACGCTCAATGGTGTATCTACGTTGTTTGCTAGCTTTATTGATGGGGATCTTGGGAGTCACAAGGGATACTGTTGCATGGCCATTACTTGGGGGTTCCTGACAGAACACACAGGAATCCGTTTCTGCATGTTCTGCTATGCTTCAAGCAACAACGAGATCATCTGAAAAAACAACAAATGTGTTTATATAAATGTAGTATTTATGTTATCAATTAGTAAAATACATTATGTATATTATATACATATCCTAGATAGCCCAACTACAGCTGGCCGACAGCGGGCCGAGAGCGGCAAAATCATCGGCTCGCTGTCGGCATCCGCCTGCAGGCCGAGGGATTTTTGTCCGGCGGCTCGCCTTCGGGCCGAGGGCGGCTCATAGTCGGACGCCGATACTCTGCCGATGGTTAGCCGCTCATATGCCGATTGTGTCTAATTTTGCTAAATATGTATATCGTGTGTGTTTTTCAAGTAATAAGACCAACTTATACACATACACGTGTGTGTATTGGTCTTATAACTTCAACATTTAATGGTAATCATCATGCATTGTCACTCCAATGTTAAAATGAACATTACTTGATACACATTCGTCAATTTATTGAGATTAACTGGAATGTGGAAGTTCAAAAAAATAAAATAATATAGTAATATATTATTTAAGAACATAAATGTAATCTGCTTCAAAAAGAGAACGAGTGTCGAATATCCCATCCAATTATTATAAACTAAAATTAAATACGCAAAACAACAAATACTAATGCGTTGTTTTAACTGTCAACTAGTGAATAGAATAAAAGGACTAAAACTTAGTTATTTTGGCCACATCAAAAGACATAATTCCTTAGAGAAAACAGTCCTAGAAGACAAAGTGGAAGGAAAGAGAGGAAGGGGAAGACCAAGGAGAAGATGGGAGCAGGACATCAGCGACTGGTTGGAAGACGACATAGTGAGAGCAGGGAGACGAACAGCAGACAGAGCAGCGTATCGTGGGATCATCTGGGCAGCTACGTCTCGCAGAGATATGCTGAACTGAAGAAGAAGAGTGCGTTGTTGCTATTCGTTAATATGATATCATGAGAGAATGTGTTAACATCGATTTGACTAAGCATAAATTATTTAATCGAAACGTGAGCGCCTAAATAAAACGTGAAAGTACCGATATGCAAGCCTACTTACTTTTGAGCGTATGGTAGTCTCGCTTAACCGACTCTCGTCTGGCTGCGTGACTTCGCCAGAACGATAGTCTGGCTCTGAATTGCCCTTCTGAATGTTATGCCATAAGAGCTGCCGCTTAGTGAATATGCATGTGATTAAACTACGAACAAAGTTTAATGTCGGTTTATTTTGTGTGTGACATATTTCAATATAAGTTTAATGTTGAATAGTTGTTATAGTATTATCTGATAAAAGTGTATGCTTCTTTAATTTGTTATTTTCATAGTTGGCCTGAGAGCCAATCATCGTCTCTACCCAAATCTGGGGTAAAGCCCCCTAACCGATAACATTGGCTGGAGCTTAATAATCCAGGCCGTTGTGATGGGACAATGCTGCCACCTCACGGCGCCTGGATAATCGAGGCTAAGCATATGGCACCTCTGTAGTGTTGTGTTTAGATACATTCATAAAAAAATATTATGTATATTATGAATATCCAATTTCAATCACCATGAAATTGAATAGACGCTATATCGAATATTAGCAAAATATGCATTTAAAAATATAGGTATTAAAGCTGTTTAACCTGGGGTAAATGGGAAATGTTGATTCCTCATTTTAAGTCACTTCCCCAATTTTCATCGCTGAAGACTTGATATTTTATAGATACCTTCAATGTAACCAAAACATTTGAAATTGCTTCTATTGCAATTTGTTCCAGGTCCAACCATAAAAGTCCTGGACTAGTAGGTCACGTTGTCTTCATTCTGGTGTAGCTGGCAATCTTGAAGGTGTTTCACCGCCACTAGAGCCGTGCCACAAATATGTCTCTTCAATGTGTAATTTAGAGCAAATATGGTGCCTGAGTCTGGCACCATGAGCTGAGCTGGTGATCCAGTCCACTCGTTGGGATATATGGATTTCTAGAGAAGTTGCACCAGTGGACGAAAGTCATGGGAATGTGTAAGGTGTGTAATTGCTCATTTTATTGAAATTGTGTCAACTATCTTGAGTAAACTATACACCACTAGTCTATATAACAGACGGCATACACACGTAATCATTTTGTTACCGATGACTAGTATGCTGCACTATGACACATCAGTTTCATCAAATCATTGGTAGCTTTCCGTTCTTTACCACATACCAGGCTTACGAAACACCAACTCATCCCAACATAATTATTAACACTTACGTCTGGACCATGTTATTACTCATTTCAGGATAAAATCAGACTATAGAATCAATTACAGCTAGATTGTTTGCGTAAACTATATGGCCCTTTAGTTGTGATAAAACCATTAGGAGTATATGGAGAAAGGATGAATGAAGAGAGATTGACAGAGCATAAAAACACAAGACGGTCCAGTGGCAGGAAACGACAGAAATTAAAGCGACGTTGTCTTTTCGTCTAGCCGGAATTAGCAGAAGTAGTAATTTCAACTGGAAATCAGCTGTGATGACCGTGGGAAAGTGGGCATCGTTGAACATCAAAGGGCATAGCACTGCAGTTAACTCAGCCGTATTACCAATAAAGCTTGTTTTGAAATTGAAGTTTTGTTTACTATTTGAACATGCATCCGTGGTCTTGCCTTCAAATTGCAACTATTGTTGCGGGCTTACATAACAATTTGGCAGGCAGTATAATTTGAACAAAGTTAGTATAGTCTTAAGAACATTACATTAATTAATACATGAAAAACTAGGAGCTGGCTACATCCTTTTAAGATAGAGGCAGTGCCAAGAGAGATCTTGAAAGAGCAGGTGAACAATGGAGACTGGGAAACAATTGCAAATTGGTATAGTTGAAGAAGTATTGTCAAGAGGGCAGAACTGATCTAGTGCACACACAGCAAGGGATCTATTTTGAAGAATTTTCTTAAAACCACCCTAACTCTACATGGTATGTTCTCGATCCAAAAATATGCAAACTGACTGAGCAGCAATATAAGATTGTGTGGTAGTGTGCATTGTACAAATGAGTTGTGCCTATACACCTATGTTACCTAATGCCACGCAATAAAACCAACCAAGATCTTCCATCATTTCTTTATTTAAATGTATTCTGTCACCCGTGCGGCACTAGACACTAAGAATGTTCGGCATCAGGCACCGGCGGCTGGAGAAGATGTTGTCTATCTGTTGGACTTGGCGACTCGTTCCAGTTCATCCTTCTTCTTGATTGCGTGGGAGTTGGAGGATCCCTACAAGACACAATGGACATTTATTTTTAAACTGTTAGTCGAAGTCAAAAACATTTATTCAAATAAATCAAACAAATTAGATGTACAAATGAAATATACAGAGCATATCGGTGAAAAGTTCGAAATGAGAAACGTAAGTAAAAATACTTATAAAGTCATGCTTCTCCTTAGTCGACAATTTCTAGCAGCTTATTAAGGTCATTAGTAATACAGACACGGCAATCATTACTTGTTTTGGGTGCTTGCTATAAAACTGAACAATGTGAAATTATATCTGGATACAATAATTTTCAAATATCTGTTTGCGGTTGTGGGCCTTAAAACAGTGAAACGAACTAATACCGTGTAAACAGCTAACACCATGTAACCACAAAAACATGGTCTAAAATACAGCTGTTGTCTGCTCAAACTGGTACTTAACAGGTACACAGTCTGATCATTGTATTGCAAAGTCATGTCGTATAGTATGAACTTGTCACTCTTGACTCATCGATGCTCTTATTCAATCCTCTGCCCATTTTTGTGTCACTCATTTCAGATTTTTATTTATTGCTTTATTTCGAATTTGGTGAAATTTAATATAGAAATCGGAAGTAGACCGCTGCAACATTTACAGCAGGGTCTCAAGCCTATGGGATAACCCGGGCTATCAGTCTTCATGAGTGCAGAAAGGCGAGTCAAGTAAACCAGAGCCTGGCCCACCTCCTATTGCAGAGTTCAAATAACCCAGGTAAATTTTTAACATCACAATTTAATTTCACATCCGACATATCTTTTTACAATGTAGATGAAACTATTACAAATGAAAACTAAAACTAGAGATACAATCATCTGAACAGGAACAAACTAGTTATTACATCTCTGTTAAATGTGGGCATAGCCTCAGGCTCACATAACATGCATGGGCATAAGCATAATGTAGATTGTACAAAAACAGTGGACTGTTGTTATAAAGACGTTGGTATTTGGTCCAAATGTTTGATGTTTATGTGCACGTCTTCAATGCTGGGCAATAAAAACAGGACATCAGGGTCACTAAATAAAATTGCAAGACGCCCAAAAATTTGTTTCTAGAAAGCTTATTGCTTAAAACCTTTGTCCTTTTAATGATTCAATAAGACCAAGAAATATCTAGTTTTTAAACTGTTATGCTCTCAGATCATGTAAGTTACATGGTTTCCATTAAGCATCTTTTGCTTAGTAGTAAAATAACTTATGCTAATGAAATGTGTCTTTGTGGGTGCTGTCATCAAGCAGGCGTTGTGTGAAAGAAAAACTAGTTTTTTTTAGAAAGGATTGGTGGAAACAGTAACTTATGCAAACTGTATCAATTATCCATACCACTCCAGACCTGGGGCCAAAGTACTCAGTACTCGTGTACATTTTTAAGTACTCATACTTGTACTCATAAAACTTGTGGGTCATGGACTCGTACTCGTACCCATACTCAGATTTTATGAGTACATTACGAGTACATCTAAGTACTTTCTCAATAAGTACTAGGGAAAATAAATATGTTTGGTTATAAAATGAAACTTTCCTGAAATATTTAAATGTTATTTTTAAAAATTTTTGTTCATTCTGATAGAATACCACCTTACCATTCCTACACATAGTAAATCCTCATTCTCTGATAACCATGACTATGATACCCAAAACATGGCAACAGGCAGCATCTTTTCCCAGTCAGAAACACCCTCTTCAGCAAACAATAATTGTAGGCTATCAGTTCAGGCCCTAAACCTGTTTGTTTAATTGAGCCACCAGGATGTCCATAAAGAGCCAATTAGCAGTTAACCCACCAGTTAGACAAGAAATGCCTTTGAAGTAGTCTGGAGACCATGCCACTTGACACTGGCTGACAGTGATAAGTGCTAAGAACAAAAACTGCCAGTCTTCCTCTATATAAGTAAGGTGGTTCAAGTCAGACTGCCTCCTACACTAGCATAATTCCATGCCAACAGCCTGGCTAAAAAGTCCAAAGGGGATGCTGAGCCTGTTATGTGGACATGTGCTAACCCTCTCAACAAAGATTCATTAATAATTTTAAAATATGCTATTATTTAATATTTATATTTAAAAAAATGTATTCATACTTTTACTCGTACTCGGAAGAATGTACTCGTACTTGTACTCAGCTTTCAGCAATGTACTCGTACTCATCCATCATCAAAGTACTCGTACATGGATCACTATTAATTAAATAAGTTGCTCAAATTACACTGGCTTGTCATTAGAAAAAATGAACTTGCCAATAATGGCTGTGATTGACGTGACTGCTTTCCACGCAAGCCGTTCTTGTGCTGAAAGGCACGCTTTGGATTAATTCAAGACTGGCAACAAATTATTCCTGGCTAAGGAAGGGCCTGGTGCTTACCTTAGCTGCATTGATGAGTTCGTCAGCAAGACACTCGGCGATGCTCTTGATGTTCCTGAAGGCGGCCTCACGGGCTCCCATACACAGCAGCCACACGGCCTGGTTGACACGACGCAGGGGTGACACATCAACGGCCTGACGACGCACGGTACCGGCACGACCAATACGTGTGGAGTCCTCACGAGGGCCACTGTTGATGACAGCCGTCACGAGCACCTGCAGGGGGTTCTGGGGAGACAAACCAATCATATGGTCAATTGATGTTTCCATATATGTATGTCACAATAACTATTTCGTGTGTGACCTCTGTTAACCCACTTTATCCTGAAGCTAGTGCAGACGAGTTGCAGCCAGTTCCTGACCATATCACTTTGTCAGCATCACAAAATTACAGGCATTTGTTTAAAATGGACATAACTCTAATACAGTTTGTTATTTCTCAATCAATTTTTAAATTTGATATACCATTAGAAAGCAGATAAAGTGGCATATGGCAAAGCATTTCCCAACAAATTCAAATTTGTGTTGCATTTTGTCACTTTACTTTTCACCAGACATGTTCCCATGGAGGAGGCAACATCTCAATAAGCAAATTGATTTTATTTTATAAACCATTCTCCCCTGAAAACAATGGTATAAATAGCATTACCACAGTGGCAGCCGCGGCTGTTGGATCTGGCCAGTTTTGACGCTAAACTACGACAGGTCACCGGTCACGCAGCCCTTACATCATTAAGTCCGCGTTAAATACTACATATTTAATACCACTAGAACGGCAAGATAATGTTCTTTACAATGGCATAAAGTTTTTAAAAGTATTCCTTTATTTGACGAACTTATCGTTCGTGATTGAACGATGATGCGCGCCAAAAGTGTCACGCCGATGGCGCTCCGCGACGGTTTTCACAAAAACAGGTTGCGGCAAATTGAAAACCCGCACTTGTAAACCTATTTGGATCGTCATGAGATCTGCTCGACCAATTAGAAGACGTGTTCGCCTTCACTGCAGTCGTTGCACGAAGTTTCTACGTTAAACCAAACGAAAGTTATGTTGAATTATCGTATAAACATGAATTTTTGGTAATGCTATCGCCTAAAATTCAAGTTCGTGTATAACTGTATATACACACACCTACGCATCAGTTTCAGACTGTTCAGATGATATATGTTATGTGACATTTTCAAAAGGTTTACAAGTGCGGAAATCGCATTTTGTGCGACCTAGTTGCACGGTTTTCGAGAACGCCACCGCAGAAAGTGACGCTGTGCTAAATCCCTATTCACAGTACGCTGGCTACATTTAATAATTGATTTTAAACTTGAAATTCATAAACTTATATTCCAACCTTACTCTGTTAAATATAAAATAAGAACTTATTACATTTGTTGTTTGCTTACTAGTAGTAATAACTAGCCAGTTTAAGATTGGTATTTCCACCATTATAATATTCATTTATTGCCACAATTATATTATTGGTGTGTATAACTATATATTACTTAATAATTATATATTCCTACGTTTATATAGCTATTGTAACAACAGAGACTAGCAATAAAATTTGAGTTGTTGATGCAATTATTAATTACTCTGTGTATTTAAATGCAGGTATCTCTCAGGTCCATGACACTTTCTGCAATTCACTTTGCTAAGTATAACTAGTATAGACATTAATTATGCAAAGTGGGAATTAAGTGACATCTAATGATAGTAATTAAACTCTTTATGTAGTACTATGTTAAGAAGCGCTAAACGTTAAATGATAAATTTATAATGCTTTTGAATTTTTTTATAACACGAATGAGGATACCAAACTTACTGTCTGCCATTTTATTTTATGATAATTACATTAATCAATTATGTAAATGGCAACTGAGTTCTAATGAAAATGTTTGTGCTGTACTATTTTACAACATGCCTCAAATATTAATGATGTGCTTTTGGAAAAATATGTATAAAAAAATTGGGATTCTACATTTCATGTCTGCCATTTTATTTTATGCAAATTACTCCACAAATTATTCAAATTGTGGTAATTAATTGATAGCAATGAAACAGTTTATGCTGTACTATTGTAAACGCCATTACCGAGTTAATTACATGCTCAAAACAAAAATTTCTTCACAAAAACATTGGGAATCCTCATTCAATATGGCCGCCATTTTGTAATAATTATGCTAATGATGCACCAATTTTGACAAAAAATTGGGATTGACATTAACTATAATGAAACAAGATATATTACATTTTCTGATACCCTGTAAATATACTCTAAACAATTAATGACATGACTTGCATCTTGTTACAGTCTATGATTCAATATGTCAGCCATATTATGCTAATTAGGTAATGAAATATGCAAATTAGGTCAACGAAAATGCAAAAAAATAATTCCTCGTGTGAAAATACTTATATATGCAAAATTTGAAGTAATTACCTCAATTAATTACTTATCTGTTGTGAAAACAATGACAAAAATTGTAAAATACTGTGACCCCATTCTTTGTTATTTTTTATGTTCACCATTCCAACGAAAACCCCTGGGGTAGTAACATTTCCAACTTAATAACTTTGTCAGTAGTCCGATTTTCATGAAATAAAACCATTTACTTCAGAAGAAGAAGCTCCTTACATGCATAACAATACATGTTTAGGTAATGCAGTTTTTATTTTTCATGTGGTAATGCTAGTATAAAACTTGTTCACGTATCTTAGATAATTATCTCATTATGTACAATTATGTAGTAATGCGAAAGAACAGAATGGCAGTGTGTGGCATCACTGAGAGGATTTATGCCAATTTTTTAAATATCTTCTGTCAAAGATATATATTTTTTGTGTTTCGTTTCTTATAACAAATAAACTAACAAACTAAAGTAACGAATTTGGTCAACATTTCGGTGTAAATTTATTTGTGAAGCAATTACTGTCGTTGAAAGTAACATTAAGTTTGTTGCCACCGAAAATGCGTTGTGACGTGAAGTGGGCAAAATAGGTGCCGTTGTCCCCATATTCTAGTTTCGAACACAAAACGCAAAGGAGTAACAACAGCCTAGGATACACTGGCTCAACAGGTCCGTAGGCAGCTTTTCACCATGGGGGGTTCACATTTTATCAATTCAGACTCCGGGGGCACCACAAGTTCATGTGGGGTTATATTTGTTAACAAAGCAAAGGGCCCCACATGTTCACATGGGGGCTCATAATGCATTAGGTGTGAGATTGGTGGACCATGTGGTTTCGTCTTATATTATTTAATCTTATATACAAACACCACATTAGCATCCCCAGCAGGCCCATAACGAGGTCATTTTAGGGGTGCGTTTTCAAACAAAGAGGGACTCATATATGGTCTGTGGAGATTGGTCCCATTCTGTTGCCTGATTAAGCCTAATTTACACCCAATTGTATTCATAAAAGCCAATACGCAGTGATAGTATGTTGTTAATATAACTGAATTATTTACTCGAAACCCTTCGCCGTGTGCAATTGTTTTGAATATGGTCATATTAATACAATAAACGAGGCACCGAGTGTGGGTGTATCCAAGTTATTTTTTGGAATAAACAGTTAAAGTGTGACATTACCCATGTGTTGACATAACAGGGACACTGGGATAGTGTGAAGTCCTTCTGCATGGCTAATTGGATGCAATGGTCCTTGACAAATATTCCTCTAGTGACTGCCCTTTTCACACATGGCATTAGGGACAGACCCCTCAGCCAGGCTCCCATACATTCAGTGATGATCACTTAATAGATAATGGTTCTCCCTTTCTTCATCTGCATAAATCAGGCTTTCTTGGCATTTCTCCTATTGCTTGAAAACTACCCAGCAGCTTTTAGGAGGGGCGGTTTAACGCTTTTGAGAAACATGGAATGCAATTAGTGGTTCACATTTTAAAGGTGCAATTTTGAAGGGGGTTCACATTTTGGAGAAAGGGGGTTCACAAAGAGGGGTTCATGTGAACCCCCCTGGCTATGGGCCTGCTCAAAGTGAGACAGTCCGCGTATTGTAGTTCTAACACATTCTATTGGATGGTGTCATATATGGCACTAGCTAAAAAATTAATGGTTGAACAAAATTATTAGTGAAACAGCAGTGATTTTAAAGGAAATAAAAGTAAGGCATTAGTTAAAATCCTTTTTCCATGTGTACACAAAGTTTAACATTGTATGTAACATTTGATAACATCAACAACAAAAATACATTTGTAGCACAAATTCGATTTTAAACCTGTCTGTGTATCGATTCCTGCGGAAAATAAAATGATTGAGCTAGGCGATCACGTGGTATCGGTACGTCACTTATGACCCACACTCGCATCAGGCCGACCCTTTCCATGCATTCAGAGCATGCTTACTTACAAGTATAGCTTTTGGGTCGAAACGAGCGTCAGAATGAGTTGTAATATAATATGAATTCAAGCAATAGGTGTTTTTATTCCCTTTAACATTCACAACAGATTCCCAACACTGATAAACACCCACCTCTCCAGTTAGAAGGTGGATGATCTCGAAGGCATGCTTCACTATCCTCATAGCCATGATCTTCTTCCCGTTGTTGCGGCCATGCATCATAAGGGAGCACGTTAGACGCTCAACAATGGGGCACAGTGCCTTGCGGAAACGCTTGGTCTGGTAGCGACCGGCAGAATGGGGCAGATACTTGGCAGACTTCTCCTTCACTGCAATGTAGTCCTACAGGGAAGCCACATGCACGTTACAAGAGACGTGTTACAGGAAACAACTGTAAATTACAGAAACTTGGGTTTATTCTGTACCCAACACACTCTAAAGAAGCAACAGCACTGTCATAGAAGGCATCTTGTTTTAGTTTATGCCAACCACTCACTAACAGACTGTAAAATAAATAGAACCAGAACTGAGTTTTTGCCAGTCTTGAATTATGACAAACGTATGCGTCTTAGCACGCGAACAGCTTCCGAGACTATCAGTTGTAATTATCCGTCTTGGCTAGTCATCTGCCAGTCTTGAAGACAGGCAGACGGGTCTCTGGCTAAGCCCCTGCCATTACGTTTCTCATGGTCTGTGACAGGACAAAGTCAGCAATAATTCTATCATATGTGGGGTAATGGAAAAAATGCTGCCATTGTCATGTATTCCACATGACAGAATACTCACAGTGAGGCTGATGTCTCCAACCTGGACATCCTGAGCTGACCACTGTCCAAACAACTTAATCTCTGGTGGCTCAACCACTACGGCCTGATCCTCCCAGCTTTCGGAAGCCATCTTGACCTGCAAAGACCAGACAAAGTAAGAAATGAATAAGCTGGCTCAAACTGAAACAATAGTAAATACTGGTGCGGTACACAGTTCAATTTATTCATGCAAAGTTTGTACAATTTAACTGTGTTGAGGGTTGCTGTTCATGTGTATGCAGACCAACCTAGGCCATATATTTAAGGAGAGGTTTGGTCTGCATGCCTGTAAACTATGATTCAAAGACAAATGATTTTTGAAGACTGCCTTTATGTTGTGTATTAACACTGATCAATGTTAAAAGCAATCTTGTCTGCCATGTTACCATCATCTCAACTACGAAAATGACACAATTATTCACTTGTTTTTATGGCACTTTTGTGTCAAAAAATAGCACTGAAAATTCAAACATCCTTGGCTTTGGTACACAGCAAGGAACTGCTCAGGTGGGTTGAAATAAAACCGATTCAGTAAAATTTTTTTTAATACGCTGTACGTCAAGCAATGATGGAATGAACATTTCAGGATCGATAAAACGAGGTAAGACTGGCATTTAAAGCCATTATAACAAGGTATTGGTAACTGCAACTTCACATACTAACACACACACACACAAAATCGAGCCTAGAGACAAGGCAAAACGGAAAAGACAAGATAAATAAAAAATTACAATAACGCCAACAGCAACACCAATAGAAGCAAAATCAATAGACAATGGAATACCACTACAGCAAACAAACCTTGACGGTCTCAGTGCTCAACTTGGGCAATTATTGACCGTCTTTTAAGCCGTTAAGCCTAAGGTAAGAAATATTTTATGCTAACATTGTTATAACAGTAAAAATGAGTAATATGTTGGTTAAAAGGCAGCTAGATGCCCAAGAGGGCACAGGAAACGGGGCAATAACAGAAATGTACAATTTCTTAATTAAATATTTAGCTGGTTTGCAGAAACCGGCAAATCGGTTATGCGGCCACGACTCGCCACTCGGTCATGTCAATTGTCATTTCTAAATTATCATGTGCATTTTACCACCAAAGAATCATCACATATTTTACATCAGTTTTCGAGGTGAAATATCCACGCTATACAGCTAGCAACTCGCTGGGAAGGAATTGGATATAAATTACATTAAACAGTCAAATCTGCTGGAACATTTTGAGTTTGATCTGACACATGGACACAAAACGAGCATGGGCGCAGCCATGTTGAAAATGGGTTGAAAATCACCGACGACGACAACTTGTTCAACAAAAATCGGTTAATGTTTCATCAAAGGAGTCGAGATGAAGAATAAAATGTGATTGGGTTGCAATTACATGATGTGGTCTATATATTATATATGTACAAGTTTTATCATGTATATTGCCCTATCTAAACAAAATCGTTTTAAAACGGTCTACATCATGACACGATAACTACCTCAAAACACACTACAGGCGAAAAGGGAGAAATGGGGCGAGCTTTGGCAAATCAGGGGTTGCTGCGAGATCATAACGAGAATATAACCAATACCGCCCTCTGGTGAGCATGTTGTGTTTGTTCCTAGCTGTATAGTCAGGCTCCGTTATGCGGCGCCACCATTCGTTGTACACAGTGTCAAAGTTCACGCGTCGCAAAGTTCCGTGACAACGCAGTATTTTGTTCTTTTGGGCAAGGCTAAACATTTTATACCGAACGATGACATCCCATCCAGATATATTAACAACTGCAGTTGCCAATTCAATATAAAAATTCACCGAAGCAGTGAAACAGAAAAAAAACGAAGAAACGATGCACGAACTTAGGACACGCAGCGATGCACGATTACTACGGATTAGAATCACTGTCTATGACTATGTCAATGTTGATGAGGCTCCGGCTTCAGGCAGCCCCTCCCACAATATTCACTACATCCCGGGACCATAGTCAAGTCTATTAACTATCAAAAAATGCCCGTCTCTGGACGGGACAACTTTGGTAGTTCATACGTGACAGCCAAGTTACCAAAATGTTATGTTAGAAAACATAATTTTTATAACATCGTTACGCGGAATACCACATAGGCCTACATGTACGTAAACCCATGTGCACGTGGTTTCGACGAGTGTTGCAATAATTATGTTTTACGTTGCGAATAATACTTTGCTTTACCCTACAATCGGCTAAGACTTTTATCTCTTTTCCAAAAAGTAAAAGCGTTACTTTGCTTTCCCCCCTGGATCCGCCTATGCTATGGGTTCATATATACACCCCCGTGGTTATGCTCAGAGTCTCAAGGGGGTGCTGCAGTTGGAAGAAAGTTGTGACTGTCAAAGGCTCGCGGAGTTGTTGAAGGTCTCAAAGCGGTGCAGTTGAAGGCTTTTAGGAATCTTAGTGGGGTTGCATGTATAGTTAGAAATCTCAGGATCGAAAGGGTGCAGTCGAAGTTGTTGGGGGCCTCGTCTAGGGGGGGGGGGGGCAACTGCATCGAGGTATCAAGAGGGGTACAGTTGGAAGACTCAAGGGGGGCTCAGTTGGAGGTCTCAATGGGGCAGCATGGACGTCTCAAGAGGGATGCAGTTGGGAACCTCACGTGGGTGCAGTTGGTAATCTCAAGTAGATGCAGTTGTGGGCCTGTGCGGAAAATATACAGTATTTTTTGTAAGCCCGTGCACAGCTTATCTTTATTTTATTGGATGTGGTATAATGAGCCGGGTATGCACAGGCGGATTCATACCTGGGGGCCGGCATATGCATGCCCCCCAGCTTTTTTGGAATTTGGCCGCGCTATGCCTGCGCAAGATCGAGTGGCGTGCCCATTAGATCTTTAGAACATTCCCCGCTACGTAGCAATGAAACGTATGCAGTAGACCCTATAGTCTCGAATTTTCATCGCCCTCATGTTTTTAGGGCAATTTAGCCCCCCGCCCTTTTTGAGGGTGTGGTTAATTTTGTGTACCATATCTAGGATATGCATGCCCCGCATCAGCTTTAAAAGTTGATGCGTACGGACGTGCGTGCGTGCCTGTGGGTGTGCGTGTGTGCAGGCGTGGATGGTAGGATATGGGTGACATTTTTGACTTTGTAACAATTGAGGGAAATGGCTTAAAACTCATTATAATGCTAATGAATTGAGTTGCATTAGCAGATGCATAAATGTTTTCACTTGATCAGGGACGTTCTTAGCATTGCAGTCATGTATGACACTTCATATGTATTGAAACATTTCCAATTTTTGTCGTTAAAAAAAAAAATTATAATACAAATTTGGAGTCTTTTTTGTATTTTCATTGTTGCACTGTCTATACAACATAAACAATACTCTGGATCATTTAGAGTCCATTGGTCTTTTTGTTCCTCTTGATGTGGCCTTTCAATATAAAACAAACATGAAAACAAATCAACACAAATACAAATTTGTATTATGTTGCTAACATATAGTCCTTTTTGCATCACGTACAGAACGACTGACTTAATAGTGCCGAACGTCCTAATAAAATAAAGTAATATATAAACATTAACTGTCTTAAAAATACTTCCAATCTATATCAATCATCATGCCAAGTGTTTTACCGCAGGAATTTGTTTTAGATTTATCGGTCCGCGAATCGTGCGCCTATCACACAGAAATCGTTCCGCATACTGAAAACTGGCAAAATAATAAAAAGTTATCTGTGACATATGGATAAAATGTATGCGTCATATACAGAACATAAAATCGTCACGTACGAAACAGTTGCAAAAATATGCATAACGTCACCTATGGGTAATTCCACACAACTTTAACTAAGGCTTCTTGGGATGTGCCTCTGACACCAGAGGGCGACTTGGCGGTTTTAATCAACACTTTCGAAATCAAGATTTGACGTTTAGGTAAGAAAGGTGATATTATTTTCTAACTTTTATAATTACTTTTTGACATAACAATGTATATCGAAACTTTTGCCTAATCGGGAATAGCGTAAAGCATATTATAAACCAGTTGTTATATGTGCAGAGCATTTGTGACACTTTGGGTGAGGAATAATCGGGAATTTGATCATGCATTGGCCATTGCCTCTTTAATTAAAGGAAAACAAAACAAAAGGCAACGTTTTAACAAGATTTAACAAGATTGCCATCCAGAGAATTAACTCTAGATGACAGGTGGACAAGGAAGTCCTTTGGCTTATCGAGAGTCCAACCCTTTTATTTACATATATCCAGCCCTTCTGAGGTATGTGTCGATTTTATTTTTAAACATTCATACTACGTCTTCTAGCACCCACACAATCATCAGATAATCTGTTCCATTCATTCACAGTCCTTTGTGAAAATGAGAACTTTCTTACGTCTAATCTACACTGCTCCTTTACTAATGTAACTTCATGTCCTCTAGTCTTTCTATCTTTCTTAACTGAAAAAAACATATTTCTATCAATATTTTCATAACCATTCAATAGTTTAAACACTTCTATCTGATCTCCTCTCAATCTCCTGGTCTCTAGTGTTGTTAAACCACATTATTTTAGGCGTTTTTCATAACTAAGATCCCTCAGTTTTGGTATAATTTTAGTCACTCTCCTCTGTACTCTTTCTAGCATATCTATGTCCTTCTTGCAGTATGGCCTCCACGCTTGTATACAATATTCTAAATGAGGCCTCACTATTGTTTTGTACTGCGGTATTAGTTAGTTTTCTTTATATGTTATATTTCGCCTAATCAATATAAGGATTTGATTTCCTTTTGAAGCTGTAATTCCACACTGCTCTGAAACCTTCATGTCAGCACTAATTGTCAGCCCTAAGTCTTTTTCTTTTACAGTAGTACTTAGTAGAGTTCCCCCCATTGTATATTCTACATATTCGTTCCCATGTACTGTGTGAAGGCATTTCCATTTCCCAAAATTGAACATTTGCCACTTTTCAGACCATTTGATCAACCTGTCAAGATCATATTGTAAATGCTGTCTATCTCCATCACTTTTAATCCTTCTAAACACTTTTGTATCATCCACAAATTTCAACACCTTGCGCATTGTTTCATCATCCAAATCGTTGATATATATTAAGAATAATATAGGTCCTAGTACTGATCCCTGTGGTACCCCACTCAATATCGATTTCCAGTTTGAAGCCTCCCCATCAACTACTACACGTTGTCTTCTGTCAATCAGCCATTGTTCTATCCAGTTAATTATACCATTTCCTATGCCATGGGCCTTTAGTTTAAGCAGTAATCTTTGATGTGGCACTTTGTCGAAAGCTTTTTGAAAATCTAAGTAGATGATATCTACTGGTGATCCCTCATCTACCCACTTAGTGATGTCTTCCAAAAAACATAACATATTTGTTAAGCATCATAAGGTTTTAGAAACCCATGTTGATATGGGTTTATCAAGTTATATTTAACTAGAAAATCCACCATGTGATCTTTAATTAGTCTTTCTAATAATTTACAAATCACCGATGTTAAACTAACTGGTCTATAATTATTTGATTTGTTTCTCGAACCTTTTTTAAATAACGGTATAATGTTTGCTTCTTTCCATTCTAAAGGAATCACTCCCTCTTCTAATGACAAGTTGAAAACTGTTGCAAGCGGTATGCTAATTTGTTCTACAATTTCCAATAGTAGTTTGAATACCATCCACTCCAGGTGATTTATTATCCTTCATAGCCCTAATTTTCTTAGCTACCATTTCTGGGGTTACAATTAACTGTCTTAAATAGTCTGATTCTGCCCCCTTTAACTTAGCCTCTGGTACTGGCAGTGAACTAGTGTCTTCTCTGGTAAACACTGAACTAAAATACTCATTCAGGTCTTCTACCATTAAGAATCCTTCTGATATTATATTTCCAGCATTATCTTCTAGAGGACCGACCTTATCCTGAATTTTCTGTTTGCTTCGAACATACGCATAAAAACTCTTGCTGTCATGTTTTATATTACAAGCTAATTTATGTTCATAGCTTCTCTTTGAATTTCTAATTTCAGCTGTAGCTTGGTTTAGTGCTTCTTTATAAATGTTGTAGTCTTCATCATTTCCAGTACATCTATATGACTTCCACATCATTTGTTTATACTTGATTTTTCTAATGGCTTCTTTCAATAAGTATTTCTTTCTGGTCCGTTTCCGTTGTTTTTTGAAGGGAACAAATTTATCTACGATGCACTCTATTTCATTCTTTAAGATATTCCAGCATTCTGTTGCTGTCTTATTCTTCAGTGTGTTATTCCAGTCTATCTTTGCGAAATATTTCCTCATTTCCTTATATCTTCCTTTGTGGACATTTCTCCAGAACTGCTTTTTATTATTTCTTTCTGATTTTACTTTGATGGTAAAATGTATTGTGATCACTACTTCCCAGAGGCTCACATAATTTAACATTGTCAACTAATTCATTCTGTGAGGACAAAACTAAGTCTAACACATTCTCTCCCCTGGTTGGTTCTAGCACATGTTGAGAAAGGAAACTATCTTGTACTAAAACTAAAAACTTGTGGTCCTCACTACCCATACTCTGTAGAGCTTTCCATTTTATATTTTATTATTATTATTATGTGCACTTTCGCGTGGCAGACGTGATGTAGATCGCGTCTGTTTCGCTTGTGCCATTCCGCACGAAATATACCATCACAGTTCTTTGTAGAAGTGGACTAAATAGACATGTAAATAAATAAAAATATTTAAATGAATAGATACATGAATAATTAAAATGTCCATATGATATAAACATATATAAAATAATCGTTATATGCCCATGGTTAAAATCCCCCATAATAACACAGTCCCGTTTGCTCACTTCCCATATAGCAGACATCTGGTAAGGAATTGTAGACTTTCAACTGTATACTAAATAGTGTAGTGTTATTATCAGGCATGTGGCTTTGGACTGACCAGGAATGGATGTTGTTTGCAATATATCATAGATACATAAATAATAGTCCTCATATTACCATTATAATAAATCATAATTTATGTATTTTTTAATTACACAGAATAAATTACAATTACCAATGAAACACCCTGACAGGGAAGATGACAGCTTTATACACTTGTAGTTTGTTAGAATGTGTTACAAAACTGGCAAGATGTTCATCCAACTTCCGAACCATATGTGTGGGCATTTGGATGTTATTTGAACAGTTTTAGGGCATACGTTTAAAAGTAATCTGTTATCCTAACCACTGTAAATGTTACAATGGATTACTGGACACAAAGGTACAAAAATCGACATGGATTCCCACTAGCCGTACTAGGTACGGATATCAGATGGATCTCCATGATTAGAAGGCGATGGGTTAAGCCCCTGTATGTACACAACGACCTTCTGTAGGAGCAGTGCCAGTGGTACTGTGTAGATGGGTTTTCATATTTTTTTTCTTTTTGTATATGTTTACCTTATGTATTATATAACGTGCTTCTACTATCACTTTAACAGTGGTAGGGGTATATGGACCGATATATGTATCACTAAATGTATTTGTGTCTGAAATAAAGCATTGAATTGAATTTAAAAAAAATATGTGCTCGTTTTACCCACCAACAACATTTCTGTAATGTCCCCCCTCCAGAAATTGATCCACTTGACTGTCGGAACTGGAACACATGCCGATTTGTGGGTAGTCAGCGATATAATATTGCTTTATGTTTCTCTTTGAAACAAAATTTTTTTGTCAGGAATGCCAAACTATCATTTAGGTATTTGTTTCTCTAATTATACAATCGGTATATATATATATTAGTGTTTATAACTTGAAAAATGCATTTAGGCAACTAAACTAAAAGGTTATTTATAAAATTATGTAAGATATATATATATATATATATATATACTGCAATATTGCAATTTTATAAGTAGTGTAACATGTATATTTATGTTGTATAATTTGTACACTTTAGTCGCCAGTTCAGCGACGAAGCCATAGAAGAACTGCCTGCCTTCGCCGGAAGACCATCGCGACTGGCAGACCCAATCACAACAGAAGAAGTCAAGCGAGCGGTCGGGAAATTGAACAGCGGCCGAGCCAGCGGGCAAGACGGCATACAGGCCGAATTTTTCAAATGCACGGCCTGCCTGTTAGCAAACACAATTGTCAGCATTTTCAACGATGCACTGGAAAAACACGAACCGCTCGACCTAGGCAAAAGTGTGCTCGTATTAATACAGAAGCCGGGCAAACCAATATGTCCACTAACGAGTGTGCGTCTTACTATCAGTACTCCGAAAGACTCTGTCTCTCATCGTACTATCGAGGATCGCGCCGAAAGTTGACGACTACCTGTGGCCGTCGCAATCGGGTTTCCGACGCGGACGCAGCACGGCCGACGTAGTCTTCGGGTATCGTTGGCTCGGTGCTAAAGCGCAGCGTCAGCACATATCAATCGAATTCCTCGGCATCGATCTGAGTCGCGCCTTCGACACCATACGTCGCGACTAGCTGCTTGATACGCTACAAGCATTCCTCGGCGAGTCGGAACTGCGGATGATTCGCTTCCTACTCGCCGCCACGTCGCTCGAGCCGATTTAATTATTCATGTATCTATTCATTTAAATATTTTTATTTATTTATTTAGATATCAATTTATTCCACTTCTACAAAGAACTGTGATGGTATATTTCGTGCGGAATGGCACAAGCGAAACAGACGCGAACTACATCACGTCTGCCACGCGAAAGTGCACATAATAAATAATAATAATTTTGATTACATGTCAAACAAACATATACTGCACACATGAATCAACCTCCATTCATTGTGGATGCTTCCCAGTGAAGTCGAGATGGTGTTCAATTGAACAGGTCTGCCAGGGAGTAAAGTGTAAAGCGCCTTGATCAGACCTGAGGACTGGACACTGTGATACATAAGAACTTGCCTTCTGTACCATTGTTTTTTACTAATAAATATTATGTAAAATTGTAGATATTTTAATGATGGTGGACTGACATCCTCTTAATTAGTTGACAATTAAAGGAAATGACTAACATGTTGATAAGTGTGCTCTGGCAGTATCAGTTATATGCTTGGCTGCACAAGGTTGGATAAGCAGATATCTAAGTAGTTGTGAACTAGAGGGGGTACCCTAATGACAGTATGTATACTGGTATGACAGAATGCCAATCTGTAAAAATGCTACTTAGATCATTGTTAATTGTGTCCAGATACTTGCCCACCTTGATAGGAGTGGTGCCCCTAAATATAATATATATACAGCTGTAAATTATATAATAAAATTATATTATGTATGTATATATATATATATATATATATATATACATATACATATATTATAGTTAGTCACAGAAATGTCACAGAAAAAAGACAAAGGAAATGGAGTCACAAGAAATAAAGTTACAACTACAAATTTGGTAATAACTGAAAATCTGACTATACAAATTACCAGACATGTGTTAAGACTTAAGATCCATTTTGCTATAACGACCCAAATGTCAATAGATTCTAAAACAGTTTGTATAAAAGTTCTTGAGAAGAGATTAAAAAAAAAAAAGGTTTCAAGCTGATAATACTGGAGTTGTTGCGTGCATAACAGCGTGAAACCAAAATGTGCTGCTGTCACATACGAGAAAGAATGTTAGTGTTGAATGTGAATTACTTAAGTTACAGAAACTATCTGATGCCGTTACAATAGTTGCCACTGTGATGTTAGTGATACAGTTATGCGGACATCTGGTGTGACACCGTTACGCACGCAACACATTAAACTGAAACATTTCCTACAAACACGTTTTTGTGAGTATTTAATAAAAGCAATAACAATAATATAAAACACGGTGAATTCATTTGAATCGAGTTCAGTATTACGTAAACAAAGCAAACAAAAACACAAAATTCATGATAATGAGCGAGGCGTTGCAGCATAACACGTGACACCAAAAAGTTGTTGTTTATATAATAAAAACAACAGAAAAGCTGTTTTTCTTGTTCTAATATTCTTGTTTATTCAATTCTAATTTAAGATTGACAGTTGTAACAGTTAGAAATATGACAACATGATTCATAATTCTTGATAATTTTTTTGTATAAGTGGAAAAACCATATAAGCTACGTGTAGAAATTCTATCAAGGATGATATTTGGACTATTGTTAACAGTTTGTATAATGTTGTGTCTGATGTACTTTTTTTGCATATTGATGATATGATTAACTCTGGGAATAAATAAGTTGTTTTTACCACGTGTGTTATATTGGTGAATTGCAAAGTTGTATGTGTATAGAATACGACTGAAGTATTCTGGCATAAGCTTGTTGATCAATTTGTAATAAAATTTGAGCTGTTGCAGTCTTTAGATGTCATTCAACTTAAGAAATTTACATTCTTTGAAGATATGATCTGTGTGAGAATTGTATTTACTTGAACTTGAAGTAACTAATCGCACTGCTTTCTTTTGAAGTGATGGATTTGATGACCCCACACCAATTTGCCATAATTCATCTTTTGAAGTTAGTTACATAGAAGCAATTAAGCTATCTTGCAAAATCGTAACGGATTATGTGGAAACGGCTGTCTGTTGACATTGATACTGACAGCGGCAGTGGTGGACATCGTACAATAGTCGATACGTATCCTCAATCAAAAGACAAAACCTCAATGCAGAAATTCCAGAAATACCTTCTCACGAAAAGTGTACAGTAATGGTAAAGTAGCATGCCAAAAATAAATCTTTAATCTATGGTTTACTGGTATTGTTAAATTAACAGAACATTTATTTTTTGTAAGTTACTACCGTTACTTAGCACTTTTGCGATGTTCTTATTATCCTTATAGTTATAATTCCATTCGCTAGGTGGCGCTACGGTGCCAAGACTAGATGTTCGTCCGGAAGATCGGATAAAATGCCTAAATTGTGTAACTCCAGGGTGAAATACAGACTCATATTTTTTTTATAATGCACACACAAACCCTATATATACCATCAACGGTCAAACTATCTACCAACACATTATATTACGTGGTCGTGCGTGCTCGTGCGCCTTTTAGTTAAACCCCGCAAGACAGTGTGTCGTACACGGCAAAAAATAATGCTGCTCGTTTATTGGTTGCTTTCGGCCAAATGAACGCGTCATCAGTAAGATGGCAGTCTACATGTTATCGCAGATTTCGTTAGAATCTTCCACTTTAAGACTACATTCCGAGTAAACCACTGAACTGAAAATTGTGATTGTAGATGCAAATGGTTAGTTTGTGCTAACTCTTTTAGGTGCTTAACACAACAACGTTGCCTTTTGTTTTCCTTTAAAGGCATCATGCTTCTTCCATTCTGCCCGTGACGTTTCGTTCTGTACGTGACGGTTCAGTAATAAAGAACGTTTAAAAACAACTCTTAGGCTGTTTATTGTGGTTCTAGCTGTATATTTGTAAATATAAAACGTGTATGTGACATTTCAATAATAAGAACACTTCTAAATTACAACGTTTAAACGGTTTTTGTTAATATTGGTGGAATATGTGTAAATATTTATAAACATAAACGAGTAGTTGCGTAGGAGTTGCGATGGCAGTGCTTGTTATCTCCTGTTTTTTTCTTCTGTTTTAGCACTCACTATGGAAACTAAAAAGCCAATGACTGGGTCGGAACGCTCACGCAAGTTTCGGGAAGCCCACTATACGCCAGATGACATGCGTAAGATAGCGGAACTCAAGAAAATGCAGCGTGCAATGTACAAACGCACCGACTCTAAGGCGGCACAGGCACACAAGAAAGCCATGTCTAGGGCCCGCAGCCAGCGTTATAGAGAGCATAACGAACTCAAAAAGAC
The DNA here is from genome assembly GCA_963995525.1 of Escarpia spicata. NCBI lineage: Eukaryota > Metazoa > Annelida > Polychaeta > Sabellida > Siboglinidae > Escarpia > Escarpia spicata. The sequence continues at coordinate 15,249,121 of OZ023217.1, forward strand.
CAATAAACGACGCAAGAAGGATGGGTTTCCTCCCTTGAGACTTTCTGGGAGAAGAATCTAGACCATCTGCTGAGATAGTGGCTACCCCTCTAGCTTCACTGGTTGCACCAACACTCAATCCACCTCGCCGATCTCAATGATGTCAGAAACTTGCCCAACAGTGAAGGTTCCCGATCTAGCTGAACCCCTTGCCGTAGACTTTCAATTCCACCAGAAGACGCTGACACGGAAGTCCAATAGGCTGAAGAAGGCCCGACGCAACCTCGTAGCGTTGCAGCGTCGCGTGTGGCATTTGGAGAAAGAAGTTTCCAGGCAGAAGAAAGCACACGTCACTCAGCTGTCCGATGAGGACAGTTCCTCATGTTCCAATGATGACAATCCCGCCAGTCCTGTCAGCTCTTTCCCAATGAGTACAGAAACTGCAATTGGTTCTCTACAGACCAGCACACCACATCAGTCACGCAGCACTGATGAAGATCCGGTGCTGAACCCGAGTACTGCTGAATAACTGCTGCGTGCCGACGGTATCTCACCGCGAAATTCACACATAAAAGCAAGTCAAATGTGGCAAAGTCCCTTCTTACCAGCGACAGATTGAAGACGGTGCAGTATATATTTGTCACAAAGGATGCCATTGGTGCAAGTCGACTTGCACTCGAAACAATCGCGACCACCACCACCACAGTGAAGGGAACCACGACGTATCATGCAGCGGTGTGCCTTCAGCCCGGGGTACTATACTGACGATGCGTAAGACTTCCTGCTACGGATCATGCTGCTTCCAGCAGGGCAGATATGTTCTTGGATGCCAGGGCTGGACGGAACATGTGCTGTTCCCACAACCTGCGCCAGTTCATGTCCCCCAGCCCAACCAACAGGCAGCACATGCAATGGAAGAAGTAGGCGGTGACCCTCACTTCCAGGAGTTCCAGGTCGGATCATGGCTGGTTGCCGACTCTACTATGTACTATGTAGGTGAGGTACAATGTGGCCAACAGGACGGCACGGTTCACGTGAAGTACCTTCACCCAGTGGTAGGGAAGATGAACCGATACAAGTGGCCCGTGCCCGAGGATGTCTATGACACTTCATAATGCGTCACGTACAGAACGAATACGTCACATACAGAACGATGTGTTCTGGACTATATCAGTGTTAAAAACAGGAAGATGAACAATGATGTGCCACTGGTGAATTTATATTGCAGTGTATGTTATGTTGTTTTATCAGGGTAATTGTGTTATTACTGTCATTTTATGATTTTGTTCTTGTAAAAAGGAGTCGTATCTACTTGTGTGTATATCACAAATAAAACAAGTATTGCTTAAAGGAAATAAAAACAAGGCATTAGCTAAAATCCGTTTTCCATGTGTACACAAAGTTTAACATTGTATGTAACATTCGAGAACATTAAACAAATACAGAAAAATACATTTGTAGCATAAATTCGATTTTAAACCCGTCTGTATAGCGATTCCCGCGGAAAATAAAAATTTAATGAACTAGGCGATCACGTGGTATCTTAACGTCACATATGACTCACACTCGCAGCAGGCCGACCCTTTCTATGCATTCAGAGCATGTTTACATGGATAGTTTTGGGGTCGAAACGAGCGTCAGAATGAGTTATTGTGCAATATTCCGATGTAATACAAACACTATAGTCATCATAGAGGAACAAGCAGTTATCTTACGGTTCCACATGAATTAAATTTTATTCAAAACAATGAATGCGAATGAGCCTACAAGTCGACTAGGTATCGCCGAGCTTGGGCTAGTTTTCAGAATAATTATATCGAATGCAACCAACGGATAAATTGTACAACTCCTCTTTCATACATCGATATTCTAGTGATAGTATAAGATTATACACTTATACACGTTACTTTATGTAGCTGGATACAATATATGTTTGCTATGTATGTTTATTGGTGTAGATTATCTCCCGTTGATTGCATCCGATATAATTATTCTAAAAACGAGCTCGGCGAAACATAGTCGACTTGTAGGCCCATTCGCATTCATTGTTTTGAATAAAATTGGATTCATGTGGAACCGTAAGATAACTGCTTGTTCCTCTATGATGACTAGTGTTTGTATAACATCGGAATATCGCATAATAACTCATTTTGACGTTCGTTTCGATCCGAAAGCTATCCTTGTAAACATGCTCTGAATGCATGGAAAGGGTCGGCCTGATGCGACTATGGGTCATATGTGACGTCACATCTCGGCATCCCGAAAAGCGCGCCAAAAATATGCATATTCGAAAATGTCCGGATGCACAGCATAAAATGTGGAATTTCTAATTCATTGAATTTTTGTTGTTTTTGTTGGCTTGGTGGACATGGAAATTTATAGCAGGATGTAATATAATATGTATTCAAGCCATATATGTTTTTATTCCCTTTAAAACCCATCATTACACGTCATCTTGTCATTTCATAGTCTATGTCCATCTAAAATGAGTATCAAATGTTAGAAAATGTGGTAATATAAAACACATTAAAGAATAATGAAAAAGTATTTTAAAAAGTCACGTACAAAACGGAAAAGGGTTATCTTAATAATTATAACAAACAATAAAAAAACAGTTTAAGTCTGAATTTTTTCAGATATTAAGAGAAAACATGCATCATTGGGTACTAGAAAGAAAAATATACATATTTTACGCTACTGTTGTTGTATGTATATATGTAATTGAAAGGTGATGGTGTAATGTTCACAGGAAAAAAATACAAGAAAATCACAAACTGTTAAGGTATAAACTCTAAAAAATAAGAACCAATATTCTCAGTCCGCAGAAGATTTATACTATATATGTTCCAGATTTTGTAATCAGTAAACCATTTAAATAAACCAATAACTACCCATATAGTAACGTTTTTAGAGCAGGCACCAATTTGTTGGTTGCTCGAAGTTTCGGGTGTCAAAACATGACCACATAAATGGAAAAGAATGAAAAAGAAAGAAAGGCAAACTGTGTTTTTAAGCCTTGATTGGGACAAATTGATGCAAAGTCAAACATTTCACCCATATAATATGTGTGAGGGATTAACATTCAAATTGACGTAACTTGGCATGTAGTTTCTGCTAAAATCCAACGTAATCAATAATCATGTTGTATAATTTGATCGATACACAGTTCCTATAAAAATGGCAGCTGCTGAGATAAGCGGAATGCGCTTTGCCCAGGGTGTGTGCTTTGTCCGCCGTACGGCTACGCGGAGATACGCAAACATGATTGATGTACCGAGAGACGCGAAGTAGAAACGTCTTTGGCTGATTAATGATGTGGTTAGGATTGCATATAGTTTTTATGATAATGTGCATACACACTAGCAATCTAGCTTTGAGGGATAACTAAGACAACAAGTTGTTAGATATATTTAGCCATACGTTATAAGGAACATAGACTATTTCTCGCTTCGTTTGGGCGATAATGGGGTGTTTCCACGACGTGACGTGTCATATGCCATGGAAGCATTGATTCGTCCATGTTACAATAACTATCACGTTAGAAAGGTTAACGATGACTGGTCTCACCGTAAGACTGCAAATATAGCCTTCAGTAAAATAGCCGCCAGACTCTCAAATTATTTAATTAAGACTTGAATTAATTGGTTTATTTGGCATAAATAATACAAAAAACATGGTATACATGTGGTAACAATGAATGCCAGGAGGCGAGGAGCCGGTTTCATTAAGCGTACTTAAAGTTACGCAATTACTTAGCGTCACGTGTTTGCGTAAATTCCTATATTCGTTTACATAAAAAATCACGTCATTTACTAAGACAATCATCTTAGCGTTAAGAACGGTCTTAGCCGCTTCATGAAACCGGCCCCTGGACGCCAGTAAAAACTAAACTAGTTGACGCAACTGGACGCCCTAGATGCTACATAATATTATTATACATGTAATTATACATGAAGTACATAATAATAACAAATAATAATAAATAAAACATTTCATTACTATGTATAAATAATACATATCAATACAATTTAGAGTGGGAAATTAAATTAAGAATTTTAAACATCTGTGGTCGTAGACTCTTAAAATTGAGAATGGCCTCCAACCTAAGCCTGTTGAAAACCTCCTCCAGCCTGTACAGCGCCTATCACGGCATCTAAATACCAAAGCATTCAACACTATCCACACCAGCAAGAACTGTTATACATTTTCCTATTTCCCCCGAACAATAAAAGATTGGAATTCCCTACCAGATGCAATAGTCAACATTACAGAGCCACAGAAATTCAGACAAGCATTAATACACGACTAATAACGTAGCATGCGCACCCAACCCTGACTGTATGACTCCTAAGGAGTGTTGGCCAGTACTCAACCAAGACCAAGACCTACACTAGGCTACAGTACACACAGTGACACATTGATTCAATCTGATTAATTGAATGACATTCGACAATGACAATGTTTTCATGCCTTACCTGTCTTCATATCTCTTTGTCTCATCTTAAGTTTACTTGAGTTGGGAGTGTTCATACCAGATGAACATATCCCAACTCTCTATTATTCCATGCAAATGTGCTGGCGGGACTTCCTTTAGCTCCAAAATTTACAAAGTTCTGCTGTAAACTTCCAGTTTTTAACGCAATGGTACAGTCGAGAAATATTTGTTATTAGCATAGCCAGTAGGCACGTGCAATCCCTATGGACAACATGTCGGCATCCATGACATATTTACTGCAACCTCACTCAGGGTTACATCAATTATTCATTATTTCAACAATTAATATGGCATCTTTCTTGACTGTAAATGTTTTCCCCAATGACTGATGCTATCCACGGGGTGCTCGTGGGATTGCATGCATACCGAATAGTTCTTTCCATTAACAATGCGGATATAGATCTCTATCAGCCACATGTGTGTATACCCTGCTATGGCCTAAACATAAAAAGAAGAGGTTAAAATTAACATTTGTTGTCTAAATCATAATAAAAATTAATGATAGGGTTGAGCATTATGGCAGGCGTATTGCATTGTGTTAATTTAGGATGGAGTTGGCATTAAAATTGGCCACTGAGTTCTGTATCAATGTGCAGTGTTCCAGTGAGATATGTCGTATTTAAAGCATGTTCTATGCATCAGTTGACATATTTATTATTGCTATTTGTTCCTGACTAGTACTTGTGAGTGTCTGATGGAAAATTGTTTTTAAATTAATGCCTATGACCTTATCTTATCTTGCAATTAGTACATCATTGTGAAAAACACTGCATTCACTCTTATACTTTGATCTTCTCCCATCTTGTGTGTTGTCCAAATCAGCAAGCGAACATGTACACCTGTCTGGTTATTGTTTAGTTTCAGACTCTCAGCTGTGAACACAATACAATTGATTTATATGCGCCATCTGTTTTGCCTCTATTGGATCATATATTCACACATCTCAATTGCTCTGTGTGGTATTGATCTGAGAGTGTGTGCACTATATATAGTATTTCATGTTTCAGTTAATGTGATCAACAAAGTAACAAATGACCTGCATTTGACGATGCTGAGACGGAAAGCTGACTTCCAGGTACGGTCCACCAGGAAGATTCATAGTTTCATGAATATATAGCACATTTCGTCTCCAGAATAACAAATACTATTTCAGTGTCGTCTACAGTGGACAGTTAGTGTAAAGGCTCCGTATGTACGGAACATCAACTTAAAACAAACTGCTTCTCTATCATGCCTCTGCTGGCTTATCATCTTGTAGGTACCCATTGCTATAACGACTTCAGATATATAAACAGAGCAATATGTTACTGTTTATAGCAAGCATCAATTATGTATGTCTAACTGAATACAAGTAATTATACCTGTCGGGTCATTCCATGCTTACTTGCATTACATTTTTCATATTTTTTGCTTATGTGGTGTTCTAAATCTTAAATATTATTACATTTACCGGCATCTTTATACATATATATTTTTACATTTGTTTCCATGTACGTCTTATAATGTGTGTACGCGCCTATAAACGGGCTGGTCCCGGAGATATGGCGCTATAGAAATGCTAGTAATAATAATAATAGTGTTAATAATTAGGCACGGTAAGATTTTTTTATAAACTTAAATGGGTAACCTTTACTGAACAGACTTTTTTATTACATGTTTTACAGGCCCGTCGACGTTAATTTCCAGGATCTTTGTTTTGTTTAGTACCTTTTTTATTTAATGCAGTTCTAGTCTTTTTATACGTTTAATTCTATTATCTACATTTTAGTAGCTATGTTAGTTGTCAACACCCTACAACAGAGTCCTACTCTGGATATGAGTGTACAAATAAAGTATATTATTATTATCTAGAATAAAAATAAAATTCAGTGTTCATTTTTGTATTGTCGCCGATGACATTATTTTTTAACTGAATGTGTTAAATTAGAAATAAAATATCTTAATACATGAGAGAAAAAATGCCCTGCTACTGTACGGGATTTGAATCGTAGCTACCGCGCGTGCATGCTTTTCTTTGAATGACGTTAACAACTACCGGTATTACATTAAATACTTTCACCCCTGCGCAAAATTATAACCTATTAGCTGTATGCTGCGACCAGCAGCGATTCTGCCCGTGGGAGTGCCAGTGATGCATTCAATAGCCCAACGTCATCGAAGTATTTATGCGTTGCACTCACTCAGACGCTTCCGTACAATATATATTTCTTCGGCAGAGTCTCGATTAAACTCTCTTTTTTACAAAGTATATCATTCGTTTATCGGCTGTCAAACTATTATTAGCAACAACTTCAAATAATGTAAACAGGAAATTAAACAACGTAAAGCATCGTGGGGTTGTTCCCTGCCTCATTTTGAGAACTACGGCCAGTTCGGTGTCAAATAATGTAAACAGGAAATTAAACAACGTAAAGCGTCGTGGGGTTGTTCCCTGCCTCGTTTTGAGAACTACGGCCAGTTCGGTGTCTCACTTGCATAAATCTAAAGTTAAATAAGGAGATCGTCGGGATTAGGGACCTGCTTTCAACATGAGAAAATTCAACTTTGGCAAAAAGAGGCATGACTACTGAGATAACTGACAGATAGCCAAAAAGGCAGTGGTTCTTTTGATACCAAACAAAATGGTGTACCCTGAACGAATGTCATTTTCAAGGCACAAGCATGGACTACTTTTGACGTGTTTCATTGATTCAGATTTTTATTGTCAATTCACATTTGATGACATAATAATGACTTAGCAGTGAGTAACTGCTAAAAAAAACAATCTTTATTGTGAAGTAGATATGTCATATGTGTCAGAAACTGAACGAAACAAAAAAAGTCATACAAATTATTTTTGATGCATTTCATACAGCTGTTTCTGTTATTAATAGGATAACAAGTAACACTGGAGGTTGATATTAATTTTCATATAGCCACATATCTTATTATTTAAATGTTATATATTTAAACATGCACTGTGATCTTTTTTCTTGACATTTTATTTTTATTCTGATTCCCGTCACTGCTTTCTGGACAATTCTGCCCGTAAAACATGTCATAAAAAGTCTGGCCATACTAACAAATTAAAGTCGTCAGGGGAATGAGTTAATAAATTCAACAATATTTGTGGAATGTACGATTTAAATATAACAAACAAATTATTTTACAAATAAATGGCCTCTAGATAATAGTCTGTAAATTTCAGTCTATATAAATTACAGCAGTAATTTACATGTAGGTATGTATAATTGTTATTTAATTAAAATACTATATACTGCTACAGTTGAAATGTGATCAAATAAACATAAAACTGCAGTATGAAATGCTCTGCGGACTACTGTTACATCTAAAACTTCTCTTCAATCTTTCCAGGCAGCCTTAAAAACTCACCTTTTTTTACTGTGTACACTGCTTGAATGACCACAAAAACAGTTTACTCTAAGTTATTCATATGTATTGTTTTATCTATCTTGATCTATTTTTACAGCCAAAAGAACATTTTAAGCACTTATTTTAACATGAGATTTGATTTATTTTAACATTTGAACCAATTTACTTCATCTACTGGTATTTACACAGCAATAATATCTTAATTTATTTATTTGTTGATTTAAATTTGATTTATTTATATTATTTATGTTTTAATGTTATATAAAGTGCTATGAATGTTACATATATGGTGCTCTATAAAATAAACATTATTATTACTGTATGTATAGATTTGCTGGAGACGATATGTGAACCAACAGAAGTGTTTCCGTCTTGCTGCCATCGTGTTGAGTTCACTGTTCATCTTCTGGCTGCTTCCGTACCTCTACCAGGCGATCTCTAACCTTTACACCAGCCGACACGTCATAAACAGAGTGGTAGGCAGACCGACCTTCTGTTTTAATAGTAATCAAAATAAAATGTCTTCTTTAGCACCCATATACCCAGAAAATTCAAGCTCAGTGGTACAACAAAAAACGAAAGGATTAAGCATTCTCCTAATCATTTAATAGCAGAATCGGTCAACTGATGGATGGAATTGCTAAGAAGCTAAGGATGATGTGCAGTATTAGAAAGATAGGTTTGTCAGGATGCTTTGTGTTGCAGTGTGAACAATACAAGAAAGATTTGATAGGATGCTTAGTGTTGTATTGTGAACAATACAAGGAAGGTTTGATAGGATGCTTTGTGTTGCATTGTGAACAATACAAGGAAGGTTTGATAGGATGCTTTGTGTTGCAGTGTAAACAATACAAGGAAGGTTTGATAGGATGCTTTGTGTTGCAGTGTGACCAATACAAGAAATATTTGATAGGATGCTTAGTGTTGCATTGTGAACAATACAAGGAAGGTTTGATAAGATGCTTTGTGTTGCAGTGTGAACAATACAAGGAAGGTTTGATAGGATGCTTTGTGTTTCAGTGTGAACAGTACAAGGAAGGTTTGATAGGATGCTTAGTGTTGCAGTGTGAACAATACAAGGAAGGTTTGATAGGATGCTTTGTGTTGCAGTGTGAACAATACAAGGAAGGTTTGATAGGATGCTTAGTGTTGCATTGTGAACAATACAACGAAGGTTTGATAGGATGCTTTGTGTTGCAGTGTGAACAATACAAGGAAGGTGTTATTAGTGGGAAACTCTGCAATGACCTTTGCTCCTTAGGAACAATCTCCCTGGGATCATTTGTCATTCAGCCAAATGGACATCGGGTACGTGCATCAAATCGATACATAGATATATAATATGTTGTATCTTCCTTCAGAAGCATTTATGGAAGTCAATAAGCTTTTCGCTGGTAAGAAATACAGTCTAATGTGTCGGCGACGTAACATACAGTAAGCATACGTAATTATGTATGTCGTGTATTTATGTTTGTTGTGCAGCTCCTTGATGCTTTGCGTCTGAGAGGACACACTGTCAGAGGTTTAGCTCAGACCCAAGGAACGATCTGGAACACTTACTGTTTCCCACAATGTTTACCTTTTCTATAAAAAATAAATTTACAATTGTTCCAAGTCACATAATCTTTGTCAAACAGACGGTGTGCAGATATGAGGTCAAATACATTGAGATGTATTTAAATACAAATACTATTGAGGGGTTCAAATACAAATATTCAAAATGCAAAAGTAGTTAAATAAAAAATACATTAGAAAGTATTTCCAATACTTTTCAAAATATTTTTTACGAGACAGCCTATAGTAAAAAAGCTTTAGGACAGCCAATCTGATATTGAGATATGATGTTTTTCGACATAATTTTTCATGATGTTATGTACAACTATGACATCTGTCTTGTGAAGCCCCTACCTTCCCCTCAAGCAGCAGAGTGCAAATATGTCTTATCAGTTCACATAAGCATTGACACAATAGCAGACCTTAGCAGCTAGCAGGGACATGGAAGCCATGGTCAGAATACAGGCAGGCCAGTGAAACTGGGTCCTGTTGTTGCAAATTGCACCATGATCACTCTCATAACGATCTTGTTGACTTCCCATATAATGGCTTTCTTTCTGACTGGGAAACGTGGTCAAATTATGCGCGTGACTTATGTCAAACTGACAACAGTGTTTACGTAAGCAGTATTTGTGCAAAACCTTTCACACTTGAACAGCTTTAATTTATGTTTTTATCATAAAGAAAAACTTTTTGAGCCAGAATTTCACCACAATATACAACAGAATGTCTGAACGCTCCACATGTTCGACATCCATTTTTGATGGGTTCATGGGTCTTGTTGCTAGGCAACAGGTCACGTGATGGATTGTAACAGTGATCAGGTTTGACTCCTGTCAGGTGGTTGATTTGGGACAGACCGTTGTAAGAGTGCCATACGACTACTACCTGGAGGAAAACCTACCTATGTATGGCACTCCACAGCAGGGTACGCGACTCGAACAGTTTCAGCGCATGGTCGATGGCTTCCTCCAGGCTAAGTTGGACATAGGAGATCACAGCAAACTGCGAGACTATATAATTAATCTTGCTGACATCAACAATGATGCCAAGGTGAGAGCCTAGATAACTGATAACTAAAACCATCGTGCTTTAATTAATCCAGACCTGTATTTTATTGATACAATTATACATTATTTATATGTTATGCAGGCCTGTATTGTTGCAAGCTCCCTAAAAACTTCCAACTGAACTCCTTTGAGGCTCCCAAAAACCTTTATAACTGCACCCACTTTGAGACCTTGAATGTAACTCTTTTCTCTCAAGCTTTTGGCTCAGCTAGGGAGTGTCCATGGCATCCCTAGTCCACGGACCTGATACACGTGTGTTACATAAGTGTATATTTGCAAGAATATGTCCGTTCAAATTGCATGCATGGGTTGGTGGGCATAGGTGTGTGTACATAATTCTAAATGAATATGGTCAAATTTGAATGAGAAAATACACAAGTATACAGGCACACACAGTCATATATTATGGTTTGTTACAGAAGTCATAATACATAATTCATACTTTTTGTACATTCGCTCACACCTAATAGTTCTGACTGTGTCCTCCAGCTGTCGTTAGCAGAGGCGAAGACAATATGGTCGCTGCTGCAACAGAACGACTTCTTCATTGCAATCATCTTCCGCACCGAATCGCACGTCCCGTCCGTTGTCGACTTCTGTGGCGCCATCTACCGCACCGAATATGTGAATCACACGAAACTTTACGAGCCAGACGACACCGCCTTCCATAGACATTGGTTCCGTCCGTATCTCTTTCCAAAGTGGTCGGCGAGGGCAAAGGTAGTCCTGGGACTGTTAGAGTTCACAATGGAAGCATATCAGCACGGTGCAGACGGATCATTCTACATGTGCTCCATTACTAGCACAAACGTTGGCTTCACGGATGCATATGACGTGAAGCTGCTCGATACTTCAAAGTTATTGTCGCACCAGGACCTGAAGGCTTTTGTAGGGGGGAAGTCGTGTGCCAGTAGCGTGGACTGTGCGTACACTCCGCACTGCACCACCAAGTGCGACGTCCGCGCGCACACGTGTAGCACTGAGCTGGAACGGCCGAATCTACATCTCGTGTGCAGGGTTGTGCGTCCGTACATACTGAAGAATGCGCCGGAAGATTTGCATGGAAGCCTGCTGAGAATACTCGCTCGGTGCTCGGAGTTGAGTGCGTATATGACGGGTGTGGAGTTGCAACATTCCCTCGTGCTCAATGACTTTAAGTCGCTTCTGTGGAAGGCGATCATGTGATTGTGTGTGTGTGGGTATGGTGGGCTGCTACATGATTGTGAATTGGGTCATCGTGATTGTTTTGGGCCTTCACATGATTGTGTGTTGGGCCGTTGTGTATCTTGTGTATTGGGCCATATTGTGAGTGTGTTTTGGTCTATTGAGTGATTGTTTGTTGGGCCATCATGTGATTATGTTTTGGGCCATCATGTGACTATGTGTTGGGCCATCATGGTGTTATTGTGAGTTGAGCCAACATGTGATTGGGTGTTGGGCCATCACATGATTGTGTCTTGGGCCATCACGTGGATGTGTCTTGGGCCACTGTGTGATTGTGTATTAAGCCGCTGCGTGACACTGTGGAAGATCAGTGTTGTTCTGTTTGGTACTCTGGTTGTTTCATTGGTGGCGGTACTGTTGTACTTTGAAAATACACAGGTAACTCGTAGAACATAATTTATGTTAGTATAAATAGGGGCGGGAACATAAATGAGCCATTTTAATATGCGTCAATTGTATATCAGGGATGGAAGGTCAGCCATCTTAAAAGGACGTAGTCTGTTCCAAGTTTTTCATGTATTAATTAATATAATGTTCTTAAGACTACTAACTTTGTTGAAGGAATACTGCCAACCAAATTGTGTTTAGTTAGCCTGTAACAACAGTCACAATTTGAAGGCCTGACTACGGGTGCATGTTCAGGTAGTAAACAATACTTCCAGTTTCAAAACAAGCTTTATTGGCAATACGGCCGAGTCGGGCTGAGTTAACTGCTATACCATTTGATGTTCAACGATGCTCACTTTCCCACGGTCAACACCGCAGACTTCTAGTTAGAAATTACTCCCGCTAATTCGGGGTAGATGAACAGACAACGTCCCTTTAATGTCAAGGTTTTTGCAGACTAGCTTAGTGTACATTTTTCTGTTTCATTCTGTCTTGCCATGAGTGGTTGTCCTCAAGATGAACATGGGTACCGGGTACTGGTTCTTCTGTGTGACCATAGCAATGAACAGCTAGTTGTAGGCGTCTCAAGTGAATCTTATTTGTAAGCTTGTTTACATCTCCAATTCCCCATAAAGTTCCTTGTTTGTCAGCCTCTTTCTCCAGTGGACAATTAGGCACCTCCTTAACATTCTGGTATAACTCCTGTCAAACTTTCTTTCCAATTCCTCTGCGAGGATCCAGGTTTCAGCAATACAGCACTTGACCTCACCAGCACGGTGACATACCATTACATTATAACCTAATGATGGTACTTATGCCCATTGTTCCACGAGGAGCATAGGCCATCCATGATGAATCTCCAGCATCATTCCACGAGGAGCATAGGCCATGCATGATGAATCTCCAGTGCACATGACTTTGGGCCTCCTCTCAATCTCCTTACACGTGTAGCTGGTCCTTATCTCTGCATCTGTATAGGTGTTTTTGGTCTAGTATCCATATTCCATGGTCTTGAATATGTTCACAGCTTATTGTTGGCTATAATTTTGTTTACTTTTGATTTTGAGATATAGGTCTCATATCGTGCCCAATATTATTTTATTGACCACTTTTTAAATGGTTTGGTAATGCGTATATTCAGTTTTATTTGAGTCTTTATAGCAACTGAGTTGGTGCACACAGGACAGTGCAATAAGTACTACTACCATGAATGTGACAAAGGAACGACAGAAATACACAGTACTTGACAGTTGACATAGCATAATATTGCTGTCAATGCTGATTCGTCCACATCAAAGAGGTCATGTTTTCATGAACGATTTACAAAAAAAACCACGATGTTCTGTTAAAAACATTTTTAACAATGAAATTTGTATACATAGCACACAAACTTGTCATAATGCATAACTGCGAGGAATGTGTTTAAGAAACACATTTTAATGCCATAAGAATCAACTTTTTTTATGCCATACCTGTTTTGGTAGAACAGAGTGTGGAAGTATACCAGTAGTGGTCAGCACATCTGCCAGGCATGCTGGAGTTCTGTAGAGACAAACCCACACAAGGCATATATTTGGTATAAAACCTGGCTCTCAACGTTGGGGACTGTGCATCCTTTGTGACTCCGAGATCACGTTAATGTCTCAATTTGGGACGTAAAAGAACCACCAAGGACGACAAGCAGCCTAGCAGTGACCACCCTCAGTGCCAGCGTAAATAGATCGGTTTGGCGATAATGTTTTTTTAAAAATGGCTGACTAATTGAATAAGACTTAATATTGTAACCACAATATTTATATAGACTAGTTATTTAATAGAACATTGCCGAGCACTGGAATAAATTGGTAAATAAGGATGGCACAGTCGTTACATTCGGTCACTTGTTTATCCATGTTATTTCTGACACATTATTTTGTTGTTTTTATAAAAGGCTTACGTAGGAAAAACAATGTTTGGTAGTGTGTTGGAAATGAATCTGGTACTGTGTTTAGGGAGGTAAGCTTTATTTGGAATTTTATAAATCATACAAACATAAACAATCGACAAAATTATATACAATTCCAGGTTGACGGCAGAGCCAATTAAGGCTGTAACAAGTTTGTTATCATCCCCAAAATAACTATTATCAACCATGATTTCACGTGTAGTGTGGTGGTTACGTTGCTATAATTAATAGGAGATATATATGTAATAACAGTAATATTAGATGATAAATGTTCACATAAGTAGTCTTGCGAAAAAAACCATGTGGTTCTGCCAAGCTTTAGCAATGGTATAATACCTAAGTAGAATAACATCATATCAAACACATATGTCGGATGTTTCGGGGTGGAATGAGATTAAACTAGAATACCATACCCATTTACGATATTTGCCATTAATGATAGTATAAAACTATTTAAATTGGGTTTATTTTGTATATAACAGTTGGAATTGTATTCCAGATCATCGGACCTTTACATAGCAAACTGTTCGAAGATCTTTGAGTAGAACTGATGACAGGACGTATATTACATGTTTGTCTTGTTTTGTAAAAGTGAATGTCATAGGTAAATGTAAAAATATCCGATAATGAATGTGGCAGACTCCCGTGGACAACACACTGCACAAAACTTTCAGTGACCTTACTGTATTAAATATTTTCAATAATTTTATAATCAGCAGTGCAAACGAAATAGTGTAAAATAAACCATGTATCATAGTATTTATACATGTATTGCATAATTTGAACTCATTTACATGTAATTATATTAAGACTAATAAATTAACTATAAGCTACAATGTTTCATCTACGCATTTCACAGTTTTGACAAGAAATTTGTTAGACAAACTTTGTCATGATTACACTAATAAATCTGGAAAGACCTGGCAACTGTTTCACAGCAAGTACATTAAACAACCAGTTCGTTTTCAAAGTATTAGGTCTGATTTTAAAATATTTCTGTATGTATTTTGATCTTTCTTCTACTAGTGATGGACGTACAAGTATATAATGATATTCATCACCTTGGTCTCCATTGTTGCATAAATTACAAAGCCTCAGAGCATTTCAGGGAGATATTGACCTACAGAAATAGGTAATTTGTGATTTCCACAACAAAATTTACATAAATGGATTCTGTCAGACAGGCTCAAGTAGATTAAATACTTCTCGAGCCCTACTTCATTTTTTAATATTCTGTAATTTGAACACAATCTATTTACATGAATTTCATTGTGCCATGTTTGTTTGTTTGTCTTTCATTTTAAGTTCTAGGGTATGCTTCAACCATTTTGTATTTCCATGATCATGCCACAAGTTAGATAGTCCTCATCCATCAATGATACTCTTGATTTTTAGAATCCATTTTTATTTTTAATTACCTGTGTCGTGGAGGTTTTACATCAGTCTAAGCATAATACCAGACAGCTTGATTTGTTTGCCTTCAATTAAGTGTACCCAAAAGTTTATAATTCTCTTTTCTATAATTGTTGTCATACTTTGTCTGCCAACTTCTCCATATACCATACAATTTGCAGTGTTCCTGTTAAGTTTCAGTAGACTTTTCAAGAATTTTCTATGGAATCTCTCGGTCTGCTCTACATTTTGAAAACCCCATATTTCACTACCATATAGCAGGATTGGCATTACAAGCTGGTCAAAGAGTTCACACTGTAGGTGGTAAATCTAGCTTCCTTGCTTTAGATGTGAGGTTGAACACTGCATGCCTAGCTTGGTTAACTTGTTTGGTGTGCGTGCGTGCGTGCGTGCGTGCGTGCGAGCATGTGTATAAAGGCATTTCACAGAGGCATAAACAATGTGATTCTGTGTGGTTTAGAATTTGTGGTGGCATAATCTTGTGTGTGTGTACAAATAAATTACATGTGACCTGCCACAACGAGCCGAGTATTAAGTCACAACAGCCCATTTTGCACGCAAGCCAAAAATAGCGGTCTAAGTCATGTCCCATCAATTTTGGCAGAAATGCAAATCTTATAATCTCATTTTTAATTTCCAGTTTATTTTCCTCGATCCGAAACTAATAAAATACTAAATGCATGGTTGCTGTGGGAATTGCTTTTTACATAGCCCGATTTTAAAACCTCATTTAAACATCACTTTTTGAGACAGGGTAGGATGAGAGAGGAGGGAGGGTGAGATGGAGAGGAAGGGAGGGAGAGAGGCAGAGAGAGAGAAAAGGATGGAATAGAGAGGGAGGGCAGAGAGAGGGTGAGAGAGGGAGGGTGGACGGGAGGAAAGAGTGAGGGAGGAGACAGAGAGGGAGAATGAGAGGGAGGGAGACAGAGAGTGAGGGTGGAAGGGAGCTGGAGGATAGAGGGAGGGAGGGTAAAAAAAATGGCAGAGGGGTGAGAGAGAGAAGGAGTTAGGAGAGAGGGAGGGGGAGGGTGGAAGGGAGAGCGAGAGAGGGAGGAGAGAGCAAGGTAGGGGAGGAAGGGGGCGAGGTAGGAGAAAGAGAATGATGAGAAGAGAGAGGAAAGTGGGAAAGGGGAGAAACAAAATGTCAAGGGGATGTGAGAGGTGGAAATGTCAAGGGGATGTGAGAGGTAGAAATGTCAAGGGGGTGCGAGAGGTGGAAGCTAGGGAAGAGATGTTCATTATCTACTTTTTACATCCGCACAAAATCATTACATGGCAGTCCCCAGCCTTACCGGAGCTGTCCATGCAGTCACCAACTGGACAGGTGTCATTGTCCCCTGTCACATAACCAAGGTCAATGACAATTAGGGTGTCTGTGGTGATGCTGATGTGACGTGAAGGTAGATGGTCGAGTCCCTTTGCATGCAGCAGACTGGCCTGGAGAAAGGATCAGACAGCGAGATGGCATGATACACTGCCTATAGATAGATAGATAGAGTTTATTGCCTAAATTCACAAGTTACAGCCATTGTACAATTGCAGTTAATTCATGTACCAAATATTAGTTTTAATTATAAACAATTTGATAATTTACCACTGTTACAACATTTCACACAGACAAAATTAAAGCCTCAGGACATTTCTAATGATTAGTTTTAGAAAATTCATAGAATTCATTGTCCCCAGAATGTTCCTCTAAAGAACTGAATTGAGGTTTTTGTTATGTCAAGTTTGTCATACCCGACTACGAGAATTATGTTAAACATTACGTATCATTACACTGTTTATTTCCAGATTTCAGTAGCAGTTTACCATACTAGACACAATAAATACGTTGATATTTTTGCATCTTTTCAGTTGTTATTCAACATTGCATCTCACTGCAGCAACGTTCTTGCCACAGATGCATTATGGGATTGATGTTGAAGAACAGTATTTGGAATGGCCGTTTAACGGTGTTGTCAGCTTCAAAGAAGTTAGCAGGTTTGCGTAAACAAGAGGTTTTCCATGAGAAATTCAGTAGAACAATTTAAAGAAATTCTGTTCATAAACCAACCCAGGAGCCGTTTATTTTTTTAAACTTTCTTATGCATATAAAGGAGAATATAGTTAAGTGTTAAGCAGTTCTTTTCACTTATAGCCTGTGCAGGCTGTGGTCTGTGCATCGTTTTGATAAATAAATGTAATACCTTTCTTGGGTCTTACAATTGCTAGATCTAATTTAAGATGGGTCTATTGTTAAGAGCACGTGGGGTCCGCTTCACGAACAATCTTATCAGCTTAGGATTTTGCTCTTTAAAATTGACTTTCCACCTCAACAGTGATCTTGTATGCTGAAGAGGTCAATAAACAGTTCGTTTTCCCATTGGCGACCATGTTAACGTTTTGTCTGATTATAAGAAAACGTGATCTCATTGACATGCCGATAGATTTCTTTTAAATTGCATATTTCTAGCTCTTGTAAAATGCCTCTATGTGTGACACCCGTCAATATTTACGAATGCTGGCAAGCATAACTCCCCCAAAGGGTCAAACAGGTAAATTGCTGCCAAATATCCTTCCACTTATTCAAATCATCTAAAAATCCACCATTTTACAGTCGACACCTACAATCACAATTCTCAAATGCACTTATGTCAGGACATGTGAATTTTGTCAAATATCATTTCTCAGAAAAATCTCTGCACTTTTTCAAAACAGGCAGTCTAACTGTAGTATGACCCTTGAAACTGTCAACACCAGGACTCGTCACTGGGACACTTTTGCTGGTGTGTCGTGGAAATATTGTCCTCAGTGACACGGCGCCGGCTTTTTTCATTTTGAAAAAGCTTAAATTTGACAATGGTTTTTTTAATGGTGGATTTTCAGTATAAGCTTTCGTCTCATTATCTTTGTGAAATTATCCACAAATTGTCAATCGAGGGAATGGTGGTTCGACTCCACCGAGTGCCATTTTAGAACTGGAGCAATTTTGTTCACCCCACCTTGCCTGGGTGTTTTGTAAGTGACATTGGTGCCATCTACTAGTGTCTGTGCTGGGGTGTGTATCTCTAACCCACTGGATCTAGAGGTGCCAAGCAGGCAGTGTATATAATAGCAGTCGTCACAAACTCCCTAAGGGGGTCAACAGCAGCATAAGACATTCATTGCTTACTCCTGTAAGAAAGCCTATTCCGATTTACTTTTTTGTCCCAGAGTCAACACGAATATTGGAACTACGGCATTTTCTGTTGGTGCTCTTTGGATTATGTTCCCTGTTAGTGTTAGATCAGTTGAAAATATGACACAATTTGCCGTCATTTAAAAACTTACCTTTATAACCTTGTGTATCCACCTTAGCTCCCTGGTGTATCAATTCATCTGTTGATGACTTTAATATAGCTTAACGATTTTGAAATTGACTAACTAACCCTTTTGTATAGAGGCGCCTCTGAGCTTGGTTTCCAAGGATTTAGGTGCAAAAGAAGTTACCTTATTATTATTATTGTAAGGATTGATCAACAACTGTCCGACACACACACGTATGGTTCAGCTGCAAGTTATCATAATTTTATTTCCTTTGTCCAACCAAAATATTTAAACTGAAACATTCGTGCAAACGCTGACTTTGACTCATCTTCAGAGAAATATGACAATCCCGCAACTTCTTAACGAGATGCTGACTTTGAAGTATAACAATCATTGCAAATTCATAACCAGATGCTGACACTGAAGTATAACACTCATTGTAACTTCATAACCAGATGCTGACATTGAAGTATAACAATCATTACAACTTCATAATCAGATGCTGACATTGAAGTATAACAAGCATCACAACTTCATTACCAGATGCTGACTTTGAAGTATAACTCATTGCAACTTCAATACCATATATTCATTTTGAAGTATAACATTCATTGTAACTTCATAACCAGATGTTGACTTTGAAGTATAACAATCATTGCAACTTCATAACCAGATGTTGATACTGAAGTATAACAAGCATCACAACTTCATTACCAGATGCTGACTTTGAAGTATAACTCATTGCAACTTCAATACCATATATTAATTTTGAAGTATAACATTCATTGTAACTTCATAACCAGATGCTGACTTTGAAGTATAACAATCATTGCAACTTCAATACCATATGTTCATTTTGAAGTATAACAATCATTGCAACTTCAATACCATATGTTCATTTTGAAGTATAACATTCATTGTAATGTCATAACCAGATGCCGACTCTGAAGAATAACAAGCATTGTAACTTCATAACTAGATGATGACTTTTGCTTACCTTCAGTAAAGCAAACCAAGCATTGCAACATTATAACAAGAAACGTAACTGTTTACTCTTGGCTAGCTTTGGATCAGGCAATACCAAAGAAACTAGAAATGTGTTCCGTTTAGCATTTCCTGAAATCAAATTACTTGAATTTATGAAAAAGGGTTGGCCCTTATTTGAACAGGTCACTTTTATCAACCCACAACAACAAAATTCAAACTTTATAAACAATGAAAGACAATTTCTGCAGAATAATACTGACAGCCTATTCAAAACAAATGCTTCAGCAGGATTTGCTCGACAATGACAGTTCTCCATAGGACCAGGCAATTCCAGCACAGCCAGATAAAATTAAACAATACTCAAGGGAAAGGAATTCAAAGATTGAATCGCATTAAGGAAACTGCCTAACGTTGCGGCAACAAGATGCTTCCTGACCTGGCAGGAACGTGAATGTATACATCAACATGTTGGAAGTACAGGTAAAGTACAGGTAAAGTACAGGTAAAGTATAGGTAAATGTGGAGTTTTACAAAGAGCTACAAGTTTCCTGGATATTATATTCCCCTTTGTGAAGCGGACACGCACTAGTCATGAACTGGATGTCATATCTTTAAAATACTCGTCATGTCTTGACAACATTTACAGTGTTGTCTATATGAAGGTCATATTTGACATAACAAGCAATTTATATTTGGGGTTTCATGGAAATCCCTCCAAAATCTTGCAAAGATAACAACAGGTTGACAGTGACTGTTGTTATGGCAACAAGAAGCAATTTTGAACCAAACTCCTGTTTGTGGTGATTTTGAGGGAAAAGTTACAAAGTGTAATTGTTGAACATTTACTACACACTACTGTTTGATTGTTTGGTGGAATTTCAAAAAATCTACGTATCTTGGGGGGGGGGGGCACAAGAAAAAAGCCACGTACGAGTAACTTAAATATACCTATAAAATAATGTTGATGATCACTTTTATCAAACAAATTTACTATTTGTTAGATTAAATAATTACTCTTATGCATATGAATTACCTTTTTTTTTTAATTACAAATTTACCATGGTTACAAATGCAAATTACTTACTGACCAGAATGTCATATGTGACTCTTCCATATAAACATAACACACTGTCAAATTAGGTCAAAACGTTAGTCTCTAAGATACGACATACATCAATTTCATGTCCAGTGCTTCACTTGAAAGTACAGTAATAATAAGTGATGCAAGCCACACGCGCACTGTGTCACAACAGGGCAGCCAATACAATGCATTCTCCCAGCATTTCCCCAAAAGGGATAAGAGCAAAAGGGAAGTGCAGACTTTAATTGGTCAGCCAGTATGCGGCATGACACCACTGTCCATTCAACCTTACTAAACCAGGTTACGCTGCCTATGAAACTCTGTGCCTCATACCGGTCAAGTCAACTATGTCACACAGTGGCAATCACAACAGCGGAAGTTCAAAATCTCCCGATTTATTATTAAAATCTCTGCTGGTAACAATGAATCTCTCCAACTATTCTATAAAATCAGGGGACGGGAGGATTATTTTTGTTCTGCCGACACTAGTGCTCTCCTGTTATTAAATCAGATCCCACCACAACATATTTTCCATTTGCTCTAAGCTTTTTCCGATATTCAAGTTGAAAATTGCTCCACACACAGATGACTCAAACCAGTTTAATCACAAATTTGTTTACGACAATCGGGAGATCCCACATTTTTAAATCTGACACCTGTGCTAATGGCATCACAGACTGTGCTGTGAGAGGAACAGACAGATGCATAAAGAAAGCCATCGACCAGCCTCAGGCTTGTGTCTAAGGTAGAATAACAATGACGTTTGATGTACCATGCAGGGTTAAGATTACCTGCGGCGTACATTAACACTGCCATGTGGAGCGCATAAAATAAAACCTGCCAGACACCGCTTACGCAAGCGGTTCAACATATCACGTATATATCTCTTTGTATATGTGATGTATATGTTATGTATACATAATATGATTCACGAATATTACACAATGCACACAGCTAATGTAATCATTACCTAGATACACCAACTCGGTAATATTTGCGTGCGCCATTCAGTTCGTTTCCAATCGCTGCACCGAGGATCACAACGGAATCCCTGTCGCCTTCTCCTTTCAACCCAATACATCCCCGTGCATATTATCATTACGATAATAGGAACAGTAGTGTCCCCGGAACAATAGCACATCCGCGGACGCAATTTATTGACCAAGGTATCACAAACCACCAAATAATAACTTAACATATATCCGTACGATGTACGCGCATCATCAACGAGATGCGGTGTGGCTATGCAGCAGTGCCAGATCGGGGGCGAACGGAAACTTGCAATCTAAAGCAAAACCAACCAACAAGGTGCAAAACACACGCATGCATGACAGACACGTGTAACTGTTCTCAGTGCCACTAGGTGTCGCCACCCACGTCTGTCACCCCAAACTTAAGCCTCGCCACACCGATGCGGATATTTAGCTGGTAAGACACACTATAACGTACCGCAGCTCTGCGTCGCGAGTGCCTACAACTGCAGTAAATTTCCTGAGCAGACAGACAAAACAAGCACACACTTGACGGATGCAGAGAGGCAATTATTTCGTGAGACACTGGCGTGAGATGTCGAGCGACGGTTATCGTACATCAACGCCTGTGCCAAACGTTATCACTCTCTCACTCTCTCCGCGTTCTTGTGGTGACGAGAAAATCCGCTTCTGCATTCGACCATCCTCAGCCGCTCCTGGCCTCTGGTTGGTGAGTTTCGTCACCATGGTAACGCATGTCTGCAACTGTAACCCATCGAGCCGCTGATTGGGCGTTCAATGTGGATCACCGTGGCGCTGTTGTTTCTGTTGTTCCAGCAACTTCTCGAGAGGAGATGGACCGGACGACCACAGCGACTGCAACAGTCAGCATAACATTACAATTAAGGGTTTTTATTAGTTTTAGGGTCCGTACTGAATGGTAAATGGATGGAAATTGGTTGTGCGTAACATTACGCACATTTTCTGCGATTATTCCGAGGACTGCTGATCAGCTGGGGACGTTTTATGTAACTTGTGTTAATGTGGAAAAAGTTCTTGAATTTATGTCAACTTGTCAAGATGACAACAATGACTGCAATAGTCACCATAACATTATGGTTAATTTTTTTTTTACCAGTTTCAGGGTTCATACTGAAAGTTATAGTTAATTAAAGGGTATGTTTTCAGGTGTAATACAAAAATCTGTTCAAACATCACTACGAACAAAATAACAGTAATTCTGTACAAATATGATACAACAAGTTTCTGGGAGAGGAACAAACTACAGAGTTGTTTCTGTCTGAGCTCAGTTGAAATTCAGTGGTCTAACTGACTCTGTGTATTATAACATTAGGGAATTAAGGCAATTCGCATTTTATGAAAAATCGATTTTGTCGACAAAAGTTTACAGAAAGGCTAGAATAACGACATTACAAAGTTTTGTGTTGATTCTAAAAAAGTCATGTTTGAGGGGTTTTCCTCAAAATCTGTCACGGCTGACAATGATTACGGATGAGAACTGAGGTTCACACCTGCCACAAGATAAACGACAATGGCTACTTCGAGGATGGGGGTTCTACGTGTAACAGCGTTCAAAGCAGATCCGGGGCTGATTCCACATCACCAGTTCCAATTCCGACTAACTTTTATTCCAATTCCAGCTACACTGTGACATAGGTGGTGGCAAGTATTATCAAATAAGTAAACATAAATTATCATCCTAATCGGTCGGCCGGGCCGGAGTATAGATGAGCCTTTTCCATATGGGTCGATTGTTCATCAGGGATGGAAGGTCTGTTTCTTCAAAGCAAGGTTTTCGCAGATCAGCTTCGTGTATGTGTGGGTGTCGACAGGATGAATGTTGACACTGGTTCTTCAGTGTTACGATAGCAATGGTCAGCTAGTTGTAGGCACCTCCTGCGAATCTTGTGTGTGAATTTTTTGTAATCATTACCTACATCTTCATTTGTAAGCCTATTTCTCCAGTGGACATTTAGGCACTTTCTTAACATTCTGGTGTAACTTCTGCCTAGTTTTCTTTCTAGTTCTTTTGAGGGTGAGGTGAGGGTCCAGGTATCTGCTCTGTACAACAATATACTTTAAACGATGGCACAGGAGATTGACAATTTTAGGGTTCTTCTTATGATTGCCTTCCACACATGGTCTAGTTGGTTACATGCTTGCCAGACTAGGGCAATGCGTTACTTCTTTGCTTGCAATACGTCTCCAGGAACCTAGATACCGGAAATCGTCTACTTCCTCAAGTACGTCACCATTAGCCATCTTTATTACTTTACATTCATCTTTTATGTTGATGGGGATTAACTTTACTGACATTTACAGACAGTCCAACAATTCCTGCATTGTTCTCGACATTTTCCAATAATCTCTGTGCAGACTAAATGTTATCACTTATCAGGACTATACCATCAGCAAATGCAGGATCTGTGATTTCTTCCTTTGGGAACCGCCTACCGGTACTTCTCCGTTTTCTGATGGTAAATCCAAGGTCAGATTCTTTCGTTGATTGTCACATGACATAGACCAATATTATAATAAATATGTATGGAGCTAATGTATCACCCTGTAAAACACCGGCCTTAATGTCAAAGACCCTGGATCCTCCGTCAGATGAAATAACGGATGCTGTCGTGTCTTTGTATAGGACTTCAATTGCACTCACAGTCTTCTCTGGCAATCCATAGGCACAAGATTTTTAACAATTGGCCACGGTGAACAGAATCGAATATCTTCTTTAAATCTATAAATGTCAGTATCACAGGCAAGTTGTTGATATCTGCAGTTTAACTCAGAATGCAACGTGAACAACCTGCCTTTGCCTACAGTAAAACTAAAGACCCAGTAAACAGGTGATTAATTATAATACTAGGAATTTTAATTTGCTTAAATGTACTTGCTATTTTGGCAATTACAATTGGGAGTCACAAATCACTTGGGAGTTACAGTACATAGTAGTGAAGACTTCCTGGTTTTTCTCCATATGTAACTTTATTTATATGTATTTTCACAGTACTTTCGAAGCAGCAAATTACAAAAGTGGAATACATTGTTTTATTCCAGTATGCAATTCCAATTCCACTCAAAGCAATTCTGATTCCAATTCCACTGCTTGCACATCAACCGATTCCGATTCCACCCAAACCGATTCCGCTGATTTCAATTCCAATACTTTCATATTGACTGATTCCAATTCCGAAATTGGAGTCGGAATAATCCTTTGATTCCGATTCCAGAATCGCTCCAGGTCTGATTCAAAGATAATTTTTTCTACAATATTTTCATTTCTTAAAAAAAATCACTAATGTTGTATAATACACAAAAATATACCCAACCAAAAGGTGTAACACCACAAGCCTCACCTGGATATTACTAGACAGGAGTCCGCCAGTGCTGGACTCCGAGCCCGTTGACTTCGGAGACGCAGCCATCGGGTTCGTGCTCCACGTGTTGTCCACAGTGCCACCTACTGGGCTGCCTTCGCCGTAGTTGTAAACCCCGAGTCCGTAGTTTCCTGCTGCCTGTCGTTCATCCCCAGAGAAAGGATCTGGGGTTGTACGTAGACTGCTGCTTGAAGACGCGAAGGGAGATGAACTATGACCTATGGGAAGAGATAGAAAAACAACTGAAGGGCTTCAGCGCAAAACGCAATAAATTTTGATCAAACCAGGACGAAACGTTTCTTCGAATACAAATTGAGCTAGGATACTATCTAATTTATGCAAAAACGCAATAAATCCCGACGAAACGACGTGCGCAAAAGAGCTTTTGTTTTCAAAACACGATAAGCGTAATCTGTCTTATTTTATCAAAACGTGATATATTCATTTTCAGCTAGTGAACACCGCCATCCCACACGTGCAGCTAAATGGAGTGTTGACACGCAATGTGTGAATATACTGCATTTTGATAACAAAATCGTTTAATATCACATTTTGCGTAACAAATTTGCAACAAATATTTCAGACTTTATAATAATAATAATGTATTTATTTCAGATAATCATCACGTCCATATATAAAAATACATCAATAAAAGTATGTAAATCAATATAAAAATACATCGATAAGAACAACATGTTTAAAAATTATATAAATCATAGACCCACTGGTGCCACAGTTTCGAAGTACAATACGTGACGCTAGTTTTAATGCTACAAATAATAGGATTCAAAGACATGTCAATCCTATTCATTAGGCTAAAAATAGCCTTTCTGATTACACATTTACCCGAGCTGACATTAGCTGTAGCAAACATGTGGCTAGCGCAAATTGTTCAATATCCTGAAAGAGTTGTTACATGCAACAATGAATTGCTGAAAATTAACTTTTCTAAAGTTCACCCATAATGCTATTATAATAAAGATATTACCAAAATACGCTGTAAATAGATTATTTTTACATCAGTTGAACAAAAGTGAAATTTTTGATGTAACATATTACTCTTGGCATACACAAGTCTCACTTTGGCTTGCATGTCAGACTCTTCAGACAAGTTATTAGAAATGACATGTCCAAGATATTTACAAGAGGTGACAAAGTTTAACTTCTTTCCTCCTAATGTCATTTCTTTAGAAAGATTTGACTTTCTAGATTCAAAGTACATGACCAGGGATTTACCCGCATTGTATTGCACGTCATGCTCACATCCAATCGACACGCAAAGCTGAACCATGTTCAGTGTAGAACCTTAATAATTCCTTAAATGCAAACACGCATAACTCCATTCCATGTTTAGGCTTAAAGCCAAATTGATTAGGAGTGGTTTCCAAGTACATTTCCATTCTGTTAAAAAGAACACTGCCTATTATCTTTAAAAATATGTTCGATAGACATATTGGCCTATAGTTACCTTTGTCATTTACTTGTCTATTCTTGTCTTTAATAATTGGTACAATAACAGACTGTGAAATTTCTTTTGTTAAATAACCATGCACAAGGATAGACAAAAGCACAGCGAGTTGAGAATCAGCGAACTTAATGTTCTGCATTGATACCGTTCAGACCTGGTGACTTATTTTTTGAGAGTCCATTAATAATATCCATCAGTTCAACTGCACCAACAGTCATTCCCTTATTGCCAGTGGAACAATCATAACAAACTTTATCACATCAACCCGATGTTTACAGCACCGTGTATATTATCAATGTTTGTCGGAAGTTTTACTTTATTGTTCGTACAGTGCTTAATTTCTTTCCAGAATTTGTGGTGGTCTTTTTGACACAACCCTGTTCTGCAATGTTATCAGCAATCATAGTTTCTTTCTCCCCTTTACATTTTTTTATCGCCTGCTTGAATTTCATTCCAGATAATTTCATAACATCAAAAATGTCACCTTGTCTAGGTTTACCAATCTCTTTCCATATACAGTAAGCATCACGGGCTGCACAATGAAGCTCTTTCACTCGCTCGTTCCAACCTGGTACAGCATTATACTTATAAGCACCATTGCGATTTGACCGAAGTGTGTGACCACACCTCTTCAATGTAATCACGATAGAATTGTAAAAGTCATCGAGATCATCATGATGATTACAGTTATGACAATTGGGATCAGTGCATCTAACACCCGGTGGAACATTCAGTTTGCTCAATTCAATGTTCGTGCATTCGCTATATGTGTCAATATCTTGTGTGTGTAATCTGTCCCAGGGTATGCCTTGCTACCATTCTCTAAGATTTTGGATTCTTAATACACACAAACTTCATTTGTAAGTTTTTATTTAAACTTTGAGGATGAAACACAAAAGTAACTTTTTCCAAAACCCAAGAAAGTGGATATATCGCATTTGCCCTGAAACCCTTCAATTGCTTTTTCACAGTATCAACCAGATGCAAATAAATACTAATAATGACATGAATCTCAGTTGAATTATAGTCTCTCTCTTGAGCCAACGACAGCTCCTGGATTATCTCACTAGATCACATCACCCCGTAAGATAATCCACCAATCACAGCACTGGATTAGTCCAGATGTCTTATCACTCCGGTCAAGCAGTTACCCAGTGGTAGACGTGTTTTACATTCACTGATGATTTGAAATCCGCCCTCCTCCCCACCTTTTTTTCCTTTCATTGAACGTGTAGGTAATAAATATCATTGTACATCGTTGGTAGAAAAGGAAGTTGGAAAATGTCAAAAAGCTTTCCCCACATTTCTTTGCAATATAGATGAACATGGGGGTTTTTCCTCTATTAGTTTGTGTTCATGGGGTTTTGGTGCACTGACAGGCTTCCTCTTTTTCCATCGATAATTGGAATTAGGTTTATATAGGTTAGGCGAATTAGCCCCACCTTGCTAAATAGAATTTGTGTTTTTGGTGGGGAATACATGTATTCTTGACATCTTATGTTTATACATGTAGTGGTTTTTAGTCCATTACAAGATAGAGACGAATCATGTATATTGTTATTGTCAAGATTGTAGGAATGTGGGATCTGAGAAACTGGAAGGCTGACACTGTACAAGGGTTCAGTGTCGTATCAGGTTTGGATTTTATAGCTCACATTCCTATTGATGTAATTCCCAAACTGGCTGCACGATAAGCGGTCCAACTTCAATAAATAAACGTCATTCATTTGGCCAATTTTGATTCTCTGCTATATTGGACTTGTGTTGTTCATTGCATAAAGAAGATTATGCAAAACCTTCACAAATGACACAGGCTACATGAAATGAGCATGCTTCCAACTGTTTGCGGAACAACTGCATATCACTGTGGAGCTTAGTGGTCTAGTTTATAGAGCACCAGAGTGTTAGGTGAGAGGAGGATTTGGGTTTGAATCCATCTTCTGCCATTTCAAAATTTTGCTAATTTCGTTCATACCAAGTTGTCTGTGTCTTTCAGAAGAGACAGTAAAAGCCATTGGTCCCTTGTATCTGGTGTCTCTGCCAGGGGATGTAAAAGTTCCACGTAAAGAATTAGAAAACCTGTCGAGAACTCAGTCTCAATCTACAAACATTCTAAGCCGATACCAACACTGTATTAGTTGCTGCCAAGGCACTTGTTCTGATGATGAAGTAAGCACCACGAGTGCCTTGTCGCAGATGGATATAAATATTAATATTATTATAATATATCCATGCATTGTAGACAATAAAGTAGTGGACTATTTTGGCAACGTGCATCGCATTGGAACGGTGAACCATCTTACACTATTTATGACAGAATGCTTCACTTACTCTTTGCCTCTGGTTTGTTGATCTGTACTGTCCATGGTGATTCGCTGAATAATGAGTACGTATTCGGCTGGAGGAGCTTTGTGCCAAACGCAGGGTCAGAGGTCAAAGTGAAGAGCGACCTACAACAACACCAGATATCACTGATCCGATACAGGCATGTGTCATATCTGTCACCGCGGGGAGCGGCGGTTGTGCGACAGAGCACCGGACTGTTTATCGTGGGGATGGTGGTTCAATTCCGTTGTTTCAAAACTTAGGCAATTTCGTTCACCTCACATTGCCTGTGTCTTTCGGAAGAGACACTATAAGTCACTGGTCCCTTCCATCTGGTGTCTATGTCAGGGGAAGTAAAAGATCACACACAGGGGGTAAATGTGTAATCTGTCTTGGACTCACAGCGTGGTGGTGTCTATCTCTGACCCACTCGATCTTGCTCCCAGTGGCTGGAGTTGCTTCCCGGTCAAGCGTGTGAGAGACGCCGAGCAGGCAATGTATAAAGTGTATCATTGAATGAATGTACATACAATACATTTCTCATCTACAATATGTAACAGTGTTTGGGTCTCTGTCTGGATGTGATGGTAAACGTTGGTAATCAGAGTTATGAGCATCATGTTAAAGGCAACATTTGAGGTGTAGCGGTCAAGTGACAGGAGAAGAGACTTACCCCACAGGTCCAGCTGTCGGACTGACCGGCGTGGGAACTGCCTGCAAAAAGAATCACATGACTGTGTATGCGACTGTGCGCAGCCATAAATAAGAAGCACATGCAGATAATTTTTGACATACTTTGCCTTGTTAGACAGACCGCTGTTTTTAAGCCGGTCTGCTTAAAGTGTTGACTCCTGGGTGCGCAGATATTACATTTTAGTTTAAAATTTGAACTGGCAGTATATGTAGTACAACCACAAATGATATGTAGAATTATTTGCACACAGCAAATATTTTGGTGATTCTGAGTGCATTTTGTTTTAGGTTTTATATCCTATCTCTCATAATGAATCGGACAGGTTTTGTTGCCTTTAGGAACATATACAGTGGACTGCATATATATATATATTTATATATATACATATATATATATATATGTATATATATATGTATATATGTATATATATATATATATGTATATATATATATATATATCTATTAGCTCCATTAGCTACAAGTGGTAGATTACAAATTTGTTTACTATCCATATAATGCACATGTTACACTGATATCGGGGGAAAGTGCCTAGTATGCAATGCAATTCTACTTTGTCCCTTTCCATGTGAATGGTTGACATATAAAATAAGTACATACTTTGTTGTATGCTTCTATTTTCTTTTGGAAATAAAGACTTGAAGTGAAACTGAGCCACTCCACACGTGATGCACCTACCTCAGAGAGGATTGGGAAGTCAGAGGGAGGGAAGTGATGAGTGCGCAGGCAGTCTGATTCCGACTGAAAGGCAATAAAATTGGAATGCATATAGGATACATCTGCTTCTGGCTCGATAGTGCACTATTTCCAGACCTGCCACAATACATGGATTACCTGTCCATAAGACTTTCACGGAGGAATTCGGTTGCAGCCAGTTTTAATACAGATTTTAATAAAATGGATATTCTACCATATTAAGGATTTCAGGGCAAAATGCGATAAACACCATTTTAGAAATGTCATCCAAACAAGGATGAAACGTTTCATTAAACACATGTTGAACAAGGAGGGTGTTTAATTTATAAAAAAAATGTGATAAATCCCCATTAAACAACTTACACAAATGAGCGTTTGTTTTCAAAACGTGATAAGCGTCATCCATCTTTTTTTATCAAAACGTGATATATCCATGTTCAGCCAATCAGCACCACAGTGCCTTGCTGTGTGTGCACTGTGCAGCCAAGAGGAGTGGCAGTGCACTGTGCAGCCAAGAGGAGTGGCAGTGCACACTGTATGATATACCACGTTTTGATAGAAAATAATTTAATATCACATTTTATATTTATGGGGATGTCACAGGTTGAGGTGACCTGTGGAATAATCGACCCCACTTTTAAGGTTTATCCTCAGTTATATATAGTGTAATGCGTCAGCGGGTAGTGTTGGTTTTAGATTTGGTGTGGTTGACTGGAGTGCTTGGCTAGTATTATACTGTGCAGTAGGTCTATGGTGATTTTAGCAGTAATGACATTGTTTGATATATGATATCATGTATACCAATACTGCTTGTTTTATGTGCCAAAATGTGGGCTCTGTCAACCTGAGGTACAGGAGACTAGTATGGGCTCAGTCACAGGCCTGGCCTTGGGATGTAGAGCCCACATTTCTCTCTTATCACGTTAATAAATAAACGTCATTCATTTGGCCTTTTTTCATCACTATATAGTATATTTGACTTTGTCTTGTTGCTTGCATAAATAATTTAATATCACATTTTGTGTAACAAATCAGCAACAAATATTTTACACTTTGCCACCACTCTTTATGATTCATAAAACACACCACCGTCATTTTACAAGCTTTTATTTAAACTTTGAGGATGAAACATAAAAGTGACTTTACTCAAAACCAAGAAAATGGATATATTGCATTCTGTCCTGAAATCTTTCATATTGTCTTGTATTCACTACAGTAGTGTAAAATCGAATGACAATGGCACCAGTCAAGAAGAAGATACTTCTAATGCTAGGCAGATTCTCGACAAAACTTTGTGGATTTCGTTTGAAGTACTCCGGTAGGTATATTTCATAGCCTGGTAGATGGCATCACTCGATCTACATATGAGTGCTGTGGACCAATATAAAATGTTATCTAAATTTATACAATTATTCACAGTACTTGAAGCTAAAGATATGGATTATAACTACAAAAATTACTAGATTTTTTGGCAACGCCACCTACCTGCAGTCTTAGCGACGACATGTTGGTTGACATTTGTCGTTCCCTCTCCATGCCATCGTCATGGTGACGCATAAGTTGCGGCTGCGACGTCGAGCCCACTATCGGCATCCCCGTGCGCCCGCCAACCGACCTCTGAACCCCGTGTTGTGGCGACATCTGTGAGAAGATGTCGATGCCCTGTGGTAAAATCTGCTGTAGGTTCTGTCGAGGCGGTTGCATCTTCATGTGCAGGGAAGATGGGTGAGGCTGACCAACAATGGAAGTTGGGAAGAGTGATGACTGTCCCATGACTGGGGAGCGAATCTGCGATGTATGGCCTCCAGGTGGAGCTATAACCTGCTGGTACGGACCGGAGTACTGCTGTTGCGGAATTGCGGGTCGAGGCATGTTCCCATGTGGTGATGACTGCAACGGGTTCGCTTGCGGCGAAAGCTTCATCGTATTCGGGCGCCCCTGGTCGAAATCGCAGGGCGGTGGTGGCCCGCCGAAGCTGCCCATTGCACCCGACGAGGGGGGAAACAGGACGGCATGGCGAGGACACTGAATCGTGGTGTTCGAGCTGATGAAGCCGGCCTGGCCAGGGGGCAGCACGGGTGGTGGTGGCAACTGCGACGGCGCAAAGCTGCCACTAGATGGCAGACGTGGTCGACCGAAACGATTCTGATTGGTCGCGGCCAGTTGTTGTTGCTGTGGTTGCTGCAACAGCATCTGGGGTGGGAAGTTCTGGACCGGGACCACACCCATGTTGAGCATTGCTGCTTGCAACTGTGGAGGCAGGGAACCGTTCTGCAGAGGCAACGGCGGCTGCTGCTGCATCTGTTGATGCTGAGGGGATGACGACATCACAAAGGGTGACGAGTGATCTATCTTCATAGCTTGCTGTCCCCGCTGCTGTAGCTGCTGCTGCTGCTGTAGCTGCTGCTGCTGCTGTAGCTGCTGCTGTAGCTGTGACTGGTTCAGCTGCTGCATGGTGTTCTGCAGCTGCTTTGGTAACGGTGAGGTGAACGTCGATGAATTCTCCCACAAATGAGTGTCATTTTCGTGAGACTCCAGTGGTAGCCCAGGTAAGACCACACCTGTGTTCTTCAGCATACCTTCAGAGGGCGGGGCAATCAGAGGTGGCGTCGGGAATGCCTCGGTCACTTGCACTGCATTGTCCAGTGCCGTGGCTGTGGCCATCACTCCAGCGTCCAGTGTCGTTGGATTGGCCGGCTGTAGACAATAATATACAGGATATAATAATATATACATATAATACTAATATATAATTGTAATAACAAACTTGTATAGTTACTATGACCCCAGGAATCTGAGCTCAGAGATGCATCTAATAACATATCATAACAATATAAAAATATCCAACATAGATTAGGCAGATTAAGATAACTGAAAACATGATTGAGCTATCAGTACTCTGGCTGAGATTAAAGGCAGGTCGGCTGTTCCGTTATACAAAATCAGCCAAGGTTGTAATTATTAGCTGAACATCAAAAGCTGAACATCAAGGAGCTGCATGCGTAAACAAACCAAGATCTGTAGCCACCAACAGAGTTGTTTATAATCTGTTTTATTTACACTTAGTGGAAACAAATTCAAATTGAGAAAACTGTTTTGGGCTTATTAAATGCAAATAGGCTGGCAGTAAAGCTTCAACATATTTATTTTAGGTTTAAGAGTTTTAAAAATTAATAAAAGAAATGAGGAACAAGCAATCTCTATTTAAAATAGTGGCTAAAGGCAGATCGTGGGATGTATTCTAACTACGAAAACACAATAGAAAACAGCTCTGGAAGGCATGCAATATATACATAATTGTGTGCATTAAATAGAATATGTATACAAATAAAAAAGATCATACATTGTACATGTTCATTCACACACGCACGCACTTATGCACACAAACAATGGATAACACGTACGTGTTCGTTCAGTTTGTCATGTGACCGTGACTGTCTTGTAGATTCGTTCTTCTCTTTGCCTGGGCTTGGACCCCCCACAGATTCTGTGTCATTGCTTGTCTTCCTAATTCGGTTCTGCATTATCGCCTACAAACCAACAAGTTTCAATCCAAGTATATTTTACCAACACATGGGGAAAAACACACACTGTACATGATACAAAACAAACTTAAATACAGCTCAATTTTGTTGTTGATTAGATATTCATTGATAGTGTCTAATCCACAGCAAAAGATACAAAATGTTCTGGTTTTAATAGTTAGTCAGAGCAACTTGATTTTCCTCCGAGACATAACATTTATCATACATGATAATTCCAATCACCCCCCCCTTTACATTTTAAAATTACATTGGAGTGTCACACTGGACCTAACAGTGAACAGAAATGTAATTGTCTGAAATACCAAAACTCTGTCATGTTATTACTGTCATCCCTGACTGGCTCCAAATGCATACTCAATGGACTACAGGATGGACTACAGGTACATAAAAGCAGTTCCCTCAATTGGTTAAGCCTATCACAAAATCGGGTCTATCAGATGTGTAATACATGAATAGTCTTAATAATATCCTCTGTCAGGTGAATAAAAAAGAGCAAGCAATATCAACACACAATCATATCATGTATTCAGGTCAAGATTCCAATTTTGGCAATCATTTATTTGCCGGGAACTAAATAAGCTAATAGTTTGTACGATCACTACAAACAGAAAGTACAAAACACACACTAAAAGTTGCCCAAACAAGCTTGCGTGTCACAATGGTAGTTTCGCTTTTTCGTAAAATAAATTTGAAAACAGAAGAACAATAGAGTCTGAATGAGGAGGCAACTTTAAAATCTACCAAGATACGACGAATGGGTGATTCTGTGTTGTGAAGGAGACCGTACCTGGATGGCGACATTCTGCTTGACCAGCTTTCTATCTGGAGCTCCATTGTTGCCGTCAGGCCCTGCGAAGACCACAATACAGACAACCTATATATGAATATGCTAAGTTGGAAGCATTGTAACAGTATCCCCTCTCAGTCGCATCTTTCTATTTACCTCTTCGGAGATCGGTTCAAATCAGCTCTACCCAAAGTATTCTGGGTAAGAATGCATTCATCAGCATAGCGCAAAATTTAATTTAACCAAACGGTAACAAGAACAACTGCGACGATTGCGGTCAAAGTGAGTTTGATGTTGCACACACAACAAATACATACTTTACACAAATCGGCCGTCCAATCACAACACAAACAAAACATTTCTGCTATACATTCCTCGGTTTATATTTTCATTCTGGATGAAATTCTCCCCACAATTCCTTGTTCACACATGTGAAGTCGCATAAATTGGCGAACTCTGAACAAGTCAATGTTAATTCGCTTCCTTTGATCATTGGCCTCAATCTACCAACTGATGATGATGTATTTAAAAAAACATTACAATTATTTAGAGAGAACTCAATGGTGATCAACTCTCCAGAGTGCCCCAGTATATGCAAGTTTAAAATAAAAAATACTGTAGTGGTGGTAACTGCTGCCCTTGTTTTGTGGCTCCATGGCTTGATGGCAGCTAACAGAACCTACTGTTAATGGAACCTGTCTGAATTGACACATATATAAACTCCACAAGCCGTATACATCAAGTGTCGACGGCATGTTCATAAAATATTTGTGATGACGTGGGGGTTTATATTTCCTTGTTCTTTCAGAAACTATGACAGTTGTTATACTGGTGGGGGCACAAACCGTGCATCCAATCGTTTTTGCTGTTTTAACAGAAACCTGATCAAAGTGTTCTGTAAGATATTTACGTGCTAAATCCCAAACATTTATTCCATCAATTTTTGTAAACAAACTGTTAGAAAAGTTGTTTTGAATTGCATACTTATGAAAATAGACCAGCAAAATCTAAATCTCGTAAAAGACGCTCGAGTCAAAAACCGTGCGTCCTATCTGCACTATGTAAATCGCTGTATGGCCAGAGTGTGTCATATGAATCAGTGCGAGATCAAACAGTGTATTAAAATAGGCCAAGAGCATAAGAACACAAAATTTCTGTGAAACAATTTTTAACCTGGTACAACTTTTCCGGTCGTGAGTATACCACAGTTCAGAACCAAACAAAAGATCAAATCTACCCTGGATTGCTGTGCAATAGGTTTGCAAAGAGGTTACCTGTGTAGACCTTGATGTGAGGGGCTGGAGCAGTGAACTGGAGTCGTCCTGATTTCAACTTCTGCACATTCAGTAGGTTGAGGCTGAAAAAACGCTACTGTTACTTATGACTAATATAATACGAATAATACTCTCCACATAGTGCAGCCCCAAACAAATTTTTGTATTTCCATTCCACCGGTCAAGTATAGGCAAAAATTGCAAAAAATATTGTAAATATGACATATGCCTTCAAACACCCCTAGAAGCCCCAACAAATATGAAAAGTAACTTTAGAAGCAGTTTATCACAGAGTGTCTTTGATATGCTGATGAGATTTGGGAGACGAACCTTGGGAATTCCTCACAGATCTGTAGTCCATGTTCGATGAGTCGATGGCAGCGCAGCCATGTCTCTTGTTCTGGGGTCAAACTGTCGACTATACACGTTGTGCGGAAGTCAAACTCACTGTGGAGAAAACAAAAACACGACGTAGAAGTAAAATTCATATGAGAATCTCTTTCTCTCTTGCAAGCACTTGTTGGCGAGTATGTGTTATGATGATAAAGTTCAGTGATATATGATGAGTGGCGTCAGTGACTGAACAGGCCCATTTGAGATTTGCAGATCTGGCCGCACACAGAACACACATGTTTGCATAGCAGCAGCTGTAGTAGTCGTCAATGTGTTGTTGTCGAGTTCACGATCCTTCCGCCGCTGTCGTTTTTCAGCTTTCTGTTCTGTGCGGTTTATTTCAAAATGTTCCGCGTCGGTTCTGCAAATCGATCTCCATCGCACACGGGTCTTCACAGTCAGTTTTCCAGTCATCGCGTCTGTGTTGCATTTCTTCATGTTTGTTTTCAGTTGGTCTTTGTAATGTTTCTGTTGCCCCCCCCCCGTAGCACTACTTTTAGTTTTAGAGATGGTCATTGACGTCATTACATCATCTTTGCAGGAATGCAGATGTATCTATATTTGTACAACTCCTGGTTCATTTCGACAGCTGCACGTTGACAGGGATGACCGAGTTTATTTAGCTGCAGCTAATTATATTATTTATTCATAATACAATTTTAAATGCAAGAAATGATGCAGTATGTGCATGTCCGTGCGTGAATGATTAGACGCACCTGTATGGAGATAGTGTATGCTAACCGTGCTTGTATGTGTGTATGCATACCTGTAAACAAATTTTAGCGGTAGCACTGTGAATGTGCAAATATGCGTGTGTGTGTGCAAGCATGCATGCGTGCATGAGTGGTGCATGCATGCATGTGCACGTGTCTGCATGAGTGCTCCTACCTGCACACAGAATGCCTCTAGAGGAGAAAGGACTCTGTGAGTGCGTGCGTGCGTGCGTGCGTGTGTGTGTGTGTACACATACCTGTACGCTGACTGTAGAGGAAGGAAGCACTGAAGATCACGATCCTCTGACAGCGGCACAGTCGAGTCTGAAACAACACAACACAATCCTTATGTCAGTCGTCAAAATAACTTCAAACAAATTTCATCATTCTGCAACAGTGCAAAATCACCTGCATGACCAAATCGACAAAATAAAAAAAAAATTCCATTTAAATAACTTTTTCGTCTGCTTAGGTATTCTAAAACCAATCATCTCAAAAAGTGACTTTCCCATTACTTCATCCCACTTGCATTCATGGTCCTGTGATCCTAGGAACTAGTTCAATGTCAAAGAGCAATTCAAGGAGATGCATGACATTATCCATTCAGGCAGTGATGACATGTAATGACACACAATGAATAATTGTCATTATAACACAACAGAGGGTCTGAGATAGGAGGCTGGCGCATCATTTAAGAAGCTAGTAAGGAGTCAACTAAAGTGGGCGTGGCATGTGGAGAGAATGGGAGGAGAACGGTTGGCAAAGAAAGCAGATGCCAGGAGAGTGGTGGGGAAAAGGAGGCGAGGAAGACCTAGACTGCGACGGGAGGACTGTGTAAAGAGAGACTTGGAAGGATTGGGAGAGGAGTGGAGAATGAGAGTGGAAGACAGAGGGGAGTGGAGACAATTGGTGGAGAGAGCAGTGCAAGATCAGTGAGGGGGATGGAAAAAAGAAAACGGAAATCAAGGATCAGAATCGACACGGGCCTCATCCTTAAGAGAGAGGGAAACAAGAGAACGACAACAATACTCATATGCAGGCTTCCTAAGTTAAAATCTAAAAGTGAGCAAACGTTACTTGTTGACTCAGCAAGTGAGAAATCCACGTTTGATAGGTCGATATATCAAAAGTACCAGAATATTTTGCTGCTCGTGGCTCAAGAGGATGATATGCATTAATATACTTACATTTCTCAAGTTCATCAGGCAGATTTTTCTGTGTTCCATCACAGAACTGCAAACTGTTCAGCAGCTTGCTCAAATTAGTCCAAATCCTGAAAACACAACAACGTCATTAGTGTCATTAGCTCGGCTATTTCCCGGAAGGCACAACCGAAGAAGTGAAATTTGTCAAAGTCAGCTTCTTAAAATCAACACTGATATAATGGAAATGCTGTTTTTCACATGCATACACAAATTTACCAAAATGATATGGACTTATTAAATACAGTTGACAGGCAGTATAACTTCAATTTACGTAGAGTTCTTGAATGCTGGGTTTGACAGCAAGTCGTGGTCCGTGCGCAGCCAGTCAAAGATAGTCTTGATGGCTGGTAGTGTGTGGCATTCCTTGGCCTTCAGCTCCTGTTTAGGCGTACACTGCAGCATCACGTCGAGGAACATCACTGCAACACAGAGATGGAGTCAATATGAAGGGTTCCGACTGTTCAAACCTTAAGGGCATTATAATTTAAAATAATTCCTGGTTTCTCATCAGAACTTTGTCAAAAAGTAAATGAGCAGGGTGGTTATTCTTACTGCGCTGATGGAGGTGTTAGCAACTAATGACAAAGGAGCGATTCTTTACAAGCAACAATGTAAGACGTCTACCGAGTGTATTAAATATAAGCAGCAGATCTACAACAAATTCATTGGCCCTGATACAAATCATAGTTTTCACTTATTGTGCCAGAACATGCATACAGAAGAATAGATATATTAAAAAAATAAAGATTTAAATGCGTACGCTGATGAGAAACCGGGAGTTATTTGTAAAGTACATTCTGGTGGTTCGTGCAAGTTAAATTGTTGTGAAGTTATGGATGGTTGAACCGAACCACCTGAAGAATTTAAGTTTTGAGACAGATTACAATCAAAGTTATGTAGTTACACATCAAATCATATACCATTCAATCTAAAACATGCATCAAAACATTTTTCCAAGATAAAACTCCAAACTGCATTATTAAACCTAATAATAAATTGTTTCTAATAATACAAAAAGAAAAGAAAAATCAATACTTTCACTCCACAGTATTGTTAAATTTACCTTATGGTCCGAACTATTTTGAGAAAATAAAAGTGTCACTTTCTTCTGAGTGGGTCATAGATGAACCCTTGAAAGTTCGGCATGCTAAATGCAAACCATCTAGGAGGAAAAGTTGAACATACATACATACATATGCTAACTTGATCATTGTTGGATGTGCCGTGTAATCTCCCCATTGCTCATACGACAAAATCAGTAAACCTACCTGTAAGTTCAAAGGGCATGTCATAACATCTCCTGACGTCCGACGTGAGCACTTCTTCCTTCTGTACCTCTTCTCTATCTCCTTCCTCCTTGCCGTTGTGCGACTGTCTCGCGTTCATCTTCAGCTTGCGTTTTGCATGGTAGAGGGCAAAGAGATTAATGGCAACCATCTGCAGCAGCTGGTAAGCACTGAAGCTCATTGAAGTGATGTGTACGGGCAGGTTGGCTGTCAGACGACTCATGCGGGACTTTGCCTTTTGCAGGTCTGAAACACGGTTCATTGGAATATTGCAGTTACAATCGATGGGTCCAGTGCATCACTGTTTGTCAATGTTGCACTCATAATTATGATTGTGATCTCTGTCAAGCTTTGCCTTGCAAACAATGTTATATATATATATATATATATATATATATATATATATATATACATGCATTACAGATCATCTTAGAATGTTGATGTCCGATATCAGACAAAATTACGTTTGAAGCATACCCTTAATATATTAATTTATATTAATTTATTATGTTTTATATCATCATATCCATGTTTACAAGTGTTCATCTGAGGGCGTTTGATATTGGACATCGTTGTTCTGAGATGATCCCTTACATTACTACATCTGCCAGACCAATCTTTCCCACAAACAGTTCTCGCTTAAGGAGAGATTTGGCAGCTAGATAGGACATTTTTTTAAAGTTTGTGCACAAGTTGTAGAGCAGGTCTTACTGAATAAAATATATTGAATTTTTTTCTGCCAGACTCCCATTTCCATAGCAACAATCAAAGATGGCCACTGGATAGGGATAATATAGCATAATTTGGAAACACTGTAGCTCCTCCAATAATGCAGTAATCAGTGTAATTCTTTCTAGTTCTTATTTACAACATCTTATTCTTTGCAATGTCGAAAAGATATTTTATGTATTGGCATTATTTAATATTAAAAAAATCCATTTCAATTTTTTTGGGTTAAAAAAATCCACATTTTTTATTACAAACACCATGTTCACCCCATAACTAAAATGAAAATAAAAATATATCCTCTACATTGCAAAGAGAAGATAAGAAGGAACACATCAGTAAAAATGTCATTAATGTAGCATCATTGCTTCTAGAGATGATGTTTCCAAATTGGAAAAACACCAGTTTTAGCAAACAGGTGTAACTGGCTGTTAAAGATTCGGTAATGGGATTTATTACATGACAGAGGCACACTTCATCCATGAATATATGTTACTTAGAGGTATGTAAATGTTATAAAAGAGATCTTCATTAATAGTAAACATACAATGCTATCAGAATACAACAGAATCACACTTTGAGTATTTTTGTCAAAAAGTGTCATTTTAGCAGCAGTGTCTGTCCTTAAACAGCTTTGTCCCCAGTATGTCACTGTTTATCAACATTATAAGCATAATAATGCACCTCTATCAAGATTTGCCTAATAACAGTGTTTGTTTATGTGTATTACATTACTAGGATAACAAGTCATCTGCAGATCAATCTTTCCCGCAAACAGCTCTCACTTAAATAAATTTGCCCTGATGTTTTTGTTACAAAGAAAAACATTTGAGGCAGAATTTCTGAATGTCCAACAGCTGCACATGTTCAGCAGCCATTTTGAAAGCTTGATGGACCGGACCTTGTTGCTAGGCAATGTATTTCATTCAAATATTTCATCCCTCAATATCCAATGTGATTTGATGTAATTTGTAGTTTCTTCTGTAAGTTGTATAACAAAAAAATATTATATTTAGCACTTAGCTGGATTATATAAGTACATTTCCCAAAAAATACAATTACAAATATCTATCAAACACATATTTTATTATGTTTACTATTTTTAGCATTATCAATCACTAACCACTATGATAACCAGATGATAACTCCAATCATTAAATCAATCATGTATTCATTCAATCAACTAAGTGGGCACAGTTAAATTTCTCCCAAATTAATAATTTCATTGACCCAAACTTTTAAAATATTGTCACACAATATAGGCATTATCTCTTTGGGGGATAAAACATATTTGTACAACGGATGCCACGGGAAGCAGCTGGTAAGCTCCCATGAAACCGGTGTTATGTACTGTCACACAAATGTGTGTAGAGATTGTCACTAGAACATTACCTGTGTTGAGACGGATGTAGGCATGGTACTGCAGGAACATCGTAACCAACTCATTCATGTACAGCTTGCCATGGAGGTCCACACGACTGTACAACATATAGATTTGTATTTAGGTGCATGTGGGAGGGAGGGAGGGAGGGAGGGAGGGAGGATGGAAAGAAGGAAGGAAGGAAGGAAGGAAGGAAGGAAGGAAGGAAGGAAGGGAGGAAGGACACTTACGTGTCTTTGCTGATCTTTGCATAGAACTTGTCGAGGTTGGTGCTGGCTACAGGAAACGGATGTTTCACTGCGATGCTCTGGGTGTAGTGGAACACGGTCGCCAGTTTGTTGCCTTTCGCTGCCTCAAGGATGGCAAGTTGGTTGTAAGGCTGGCCTGATGAGAAACCACATTTTGTGACAAATTAATACCATAATAAAACCGAGAGGTTTCCTCAAATCACAAAGGCCTTATTTTGGTTAGTTATCATGATTTTTCTCTTGCTCTAGTTACTTTGGTTTAGCTCCTATAGCATGGCTTAGAGTTAACCTGCTCTAGAGGTGATGGCATTACAGCCTCATGATTATTTAAATCATCAATGTTTTATTCATAAAATAAATCAATAGTGGCACGACTTATCAAGAAGAACAAATATTACTGCACACTGATGCTACTGTGGTTAGCAGAATTTGCTAGCGTGTTGAGAAAGGTCTTGGCAACGATGTCACGTCAGTTGGCTGTTGTTTGGAAAGCCTTTTGAATCACTCAAGACTGCAAGTCCTACACCTCATATTGATGGGGCTGGCTGGTGGTTGGAAACACTACACAACACTACATCTTTTTCTGGACTTATCTTCTTCTTATTCTTCTATTATACAACCAACACATTTTTTTGATGATTCTGTCAGTGTTTTTTGATAACGAGACCTCTGCACAGCAAGTCCATGAGTTTTTTATTTCCCAACGGCTTATAGCGTCTCTTTCAAAACACAAACGAACTTAGGGTGAGTGGAATTGCCTAAGTTTCGACACAGCAGTTGAACCACCACTTGGCGGCACCAGGGTTCGAAACCCAGTACCTCCTAACGACAGTCCACCACTGTAACCGCTCGACCACTGCGTTCCACAGGCTTAGACTTATAGGCCACCTCTTATCTGTTCCAGCCATTCTCTTACAGGTCAAGTAGAATCAGTGACCTACCATTGTACGGCACTAACTGCGCGGCGTGTCTGTAGTATGTCTGTGCCTGATCAATCTGCTGTCGGTATCTCGCTGTAAACAACACAATGCGATTTGAATGAAGCCTCATATATCTAAGCAACTATAACATTCCAATTCCACGCTTCCATTAAAACATGCCAAAACCGACTACTGTTGAGCACAATAGTTACTTAAACATACATTACATTGTAAATATAACATATTTAAACTAGCTTACGCCCATGGATAAAACAACCGGCAGCAGTAATAAACCACCATAAACCAGTGAGTGACTGAGTGAGGGAGCTAGTGAGTGAATGATTGAGAGAGCTAGTGAGTGAGTGTGAGTGACTGAGTGGGTGGATTACTCAATGACTGACAGAGTGAATTAGTGACTGGGTGATGAGTGAGTGGATGAGTAAATGAGCGATTGGGTGACTGATTGAACAAAAGGGGTCACATACCAATGTCACCAAGATGCACTAAACAGTGTTGACAGATGTACATGCAAGATGTCTTGGTTGGCAACTTCATGGTGTTGTCGACGGGGCCATACTCTGCAAACACAACATGGCAGTGATCAACAACCAGACACAAACAACCACCATAAACACCAGGGATAGATACAACACTCAATACTGCATATTGCTGTATTTAATTCTAGTGACGTATTTGCAATATAGTATTTGCAATTCTTTTTAAAATGCTGCAGATACAATGTTTGGTTTATTTTTGAATGCTTATTTTATTCTTTGTTCTAACAATCTATAAAACCATAAAAGTATATTCCAATAAATATTCTATAATACTATCTAAAAAAATTACACGAATCAATCATATCATAATCTATCGGCTTAATATTATTATTAACAAATATTGTGACATATGTATTATTTATAGACTTTTGCACATGTTCAGGACTAATTAAAATAGCAAAAATGATCAAAGCTTTTATCGTAAGACACATGATATATGAACTTTGAAGTACAGTCTGTTTACATAATTAGCCTGTAAGACAGCGACTATATAATCAATGAAACAAATTGTCAGACACCACTTAACAAAGAAGTCACATCTGTTTTTCTGACTACAATTCCAATTTGTAATTAATCATGATTGTTTTGCAAGCTTTGTCCTGTTTATATTACATGAACTTCAAGAGATATTCACCAACCTTTCATGATGAACATTAGAATTTTACGGGATATTACTCACCGTTCATGATGCCCAGACTGGCTGACTTGCGTCGAAACGACAAGTCTAACTTGAAGGCGCTGCATAATTGTTGCAATAGCTGAAAAACAACAAATAATATAATACGTTAAAAAACTTACTATTAAACATAACCAAAAATGCACACAATATAAACAATGATCTTTGATACTTGTAGTTAGCAACAAAAAGTAAGAGTAATTAAAATATGTATGTTATACACAGACGTTTAAAGGGATACATACATTGTGTGCAAAGTTTTCCAAATACGTATGGTAACCAGAAACAAGATAATTATTTCTTTTAAATATTGGCAGGAAACTAGGTGCTCACACATAAAAGGGTATTTGACATATAGTCAGCTAAAAATGGCCAGTTTGTGAGCGTCTGGACATTTCAGTACTTTTGGCCCAAATCCAAATGTAAGAACGTAATAACCTTTTTACGTTGAAACTTTACTACATTGTTTGCAATGCTCTAGATTGGATTCATTTTCTATGATTGTACAGTTACATTTAGTTTGATATATTCTGCGTCAGATGTCCCTGTATAAGCACAAGGGCTGTAACATTGAGTGCCTAGTGATAAACAATTTCATTACGTTAGCGGCCAGAACCTACTCAATATTTTTATGAACTACAAAAAGATTTTTGAACAAAAACTATTCATTACATGTGTAATGGTGCATTTTTAAAGACATTGTCATGCTTACTTAGACTTTTTCACTAAAGCTATGATTCCATGCACAAGGAAACAGCATGTGGATGCGGTGTATGGCAAAACCATGGATATAATATATAGTGCCCGGTGGCGAATCATATCTACACAGGAATCAGATAGGAAACTTCCGGAAGTGACATCATATATAGATAT
Organism: Escarpia spicata; assembly: GCA_963995525.1. NCBI lineage: Eukaryota > Metazoa > Annelida > Polychaeta > Sabellida > Siboglinidae > Escarpia > Escarpia spicata. The sequence continues at coordinate 15,294,072 of OZ023217.1, forward strand.
ATTTCCAATTTCACATGCCGTTCCATCCGTACTTACGAAATCCTAGCTTAAGGGAGACAATCTGTTTCTCTATACCTGGAATTATCCAGCAGTTATTTTATCCAAATTGTGAACATTACATTAATTAATTAAAAAAAAACTAGGAACAGACTGCCACCTGTTAACAATTCCATTGCCCTTTAATGAAAAGAGAAGTGAAGGGTGCTATGATACAAACCTGGAGGTAGAAGCCACTGGCTGTCTCAAGGAAGAGATTCAGGCTTGCCTGGATCTCTGTGCGTTTTGGATTCTGTTTGTCCTTTGTCTGGGCCTGTAGTGTGTTGATCTGGTTCTTGAAGGCATGGTTCCACCTGAGCAGAAGATGCTAATTAGAACAGACACAAACTCCACCACACAACTTGTTCTCTTTTCACCAGACCAGACTGATGTGTCTTGGAAATTTTACTGTCCGTTGCAAAAATTATGACCTTCTTTCTATTAGTAATTTTAAGTTTTATACAGCACAGTATCCAATCCTTAGGACTGCTCAAAGTGCTTAACACTTCACCCCTCGCAGGCCTATTCATTCATACATCATCTCAACTTCTCAGGGAAGCATTCAGTCACACTGCAATTCCTGTGCAAACTATTCACATACAAACATATCCACCATCACCAATGGCAGCAAAAGTTCACAGCCCAAGTATTGTACTTCTTATTGACTGTATTTTTAAACTATAAAAATTAGTAGCACAATAGTCACAAGTTGGTGTTGTTTTCTTCAAATTTCTGTTAATGTAATTTTGTAGTACAGAGGTTACATTTTGGTTGGGAGGTTTTAATAATTTTGCTCGAAATTCTGGCAATTTTCTCAGATCTGGGGCTGGTTTTATGAAGCAAGTAAGGACATTCTTAATACTAAGATAATTGTTTTACTAAAACACATGACACTAAGTAATTGCGTAACTTTAAGAATGTTTCATGAAACCGGCCCTAGGAGATTTTAAAAGTCAACATGCTGTCATACGTACAGGTCCTGCTCCACTTTCTTGTCGAGTGCATACTCCAGGTCCATCACCAGTAATTTCTGATAGATGTCCTGTAGCGCCTGCCTCGACACCCATGCCTCGTTGGCCCCCCGTGACGCATCTATAAAACACCGGAAACAAAACTTTATACCAACGCTGATGGTCTAGATGAAGCTGGGCAGAAAGAAGATGACACTGTGACAGTACAAAATGTGGTTCATTGTCACTGTATGGGTCCTTTGTTTTCCAAGTTGTTCTTAAACTGTGGTGAATGAGAAAAATGTCCTACTTTGGAGAAAAGATCATTTTAGCACATCACAATGTATTGGACATTTTAACATTATGGGCAAAGTGAATGCAGTTCTAGATGGCAACAATTAATATCTGTCAATCTGATTACAACAAATTTGTTCAAGTGTAGTAATGGGAAGCGGAAAGTATAATGCTCCACATACATATTTGATGTGAACAGCATCATAATAGGGTCATAATGAACAGACGAGAATCGTTACAAAACGACAAAAATGTTTGATTTTGAAACTTTTGTCAGTTTAAATGAAGTCCAGGGATATTATAATAAAATGTTAACTTGTGTGTAAATGTAGATGTAATCTCATATAAGATGATCAACAGCCTTTAGTATGGAAATGGTGAATGAAAGGCATTGACAGATTTGATAGTAAAATAAATAAACTGAGACTTACCTGAAGCTGCTGATTTTAATGCCTCTGCTTGTCTGTAACAGATAGGCAGAAACATTGCATAAAATATAGCGGTGTAGCATCATACTAAGTAATAATACTAACATAAACTTTTAGTGCTTACATCCCCAGGAATCTGAGCTCAGAGGTGCATCATACAAGAATCATTAAGCAGAATCATGAACAGGGATGAACAAGCATCATCGTTAGAGCAAGAGACTGTTGAAGCAATTTCAAATAAAACAGTCTGGAGTTTTGATGAAAGGTAGGTACAGTTTCAGACGATTTTAAAGTGATAGCGAGTTTATTCAAGATTTTTGGTGCAGTTACAGAGAAAGCACGTTTGCCAATGTTAGGCTTGGTTTTAGAACAAAAAGTTGTTGTGAAAGAGATGATCTTAGATTCCAGGGGATATCTGAAAAAAAAAAAAAAATGCAATGATAATAATGTGTGGTCTTGTCTTATATATGTCATTAGTCAGTTGCTACCCTGGAAAAAGGTATTTATGGTGCTACACGCCATAATTAGAGCAGCTAATGCAGCACCTGTGCGTTTTTTTTTGTAAATAGAGATCATGGATTCTGAGTCCATGTGCAAATTTATTTCATAATCTGCACTGAGACCAGGTGGAAGGGACCAACGGCTAACATATAGCATCTTTTCTAATTCTGAAAGACATATAGGCAAAGTTGAGTGAATTAATTTCCAAAATTTTGAAACAGAAGTACATTGACTAAAACCCAGATTGTACTCTGATGGTCCAGCACTCTATGCATCGAGCATTCACACACATGCACTATATGACCTTATGCAGAACATAAAACAGTAGAGAAATGTTAATAGATAGAATTACTAAATTAAATGACTAATTAAAATAACACACATATGTAACTGAAATGCTACAACATAATGCTGTGTACATCAGATTTAGATTAGCACAAATTTATGGTTTAATTGGCATCATCTTTTTCACTGCAATATTGCCAATGCTGAGTGATATCATATAATTTGATGTCAAAGTTACCACAGATTTAAATTAGTTCATTAGATTATGAGCAATTGTAAGTTGAAGGGCAGCCATGTTGAACATTTTTGGATGTAATCTGAAGTGGTAACTAGTGTGGCTTGCTAACACGTGGCTAGCTTTTGACTTACTCACTTACTGGGTTACATCACTGGAAGTTTCTGACATTTGTACTTAAATTCAATTAATTATAATCATGTCTGACTTAGTGAAGTTAGTCAAGTTAGTGGAATGCCTCTATGGTGTAGAAGGTAGGCCACTGATTGGCAGAGTAGATGTAGTTTTGTCCACACTGTCAGTGACAGTGCTGAGTGAGTGTCAGAGTTATTCACTCATTCGTGACACTGACAGTGACACTGCCAATATTATTACTAGCTAGGCAATATTGAATCAAGTATTTTGATAACAATATGTGCTGTCAGTGAGCTGTCAAACCTGAGAAAAATTGTTACCCGACATACTACATATTCTTACTTAATTATATCGCTTAGTTTTATAAATGACAATATCATGTCACTGTACGTAACGTGAAAAGTTCTTCACTACTCAGTCCACTACGGCTACGCTGAACAACAAATGTCAGAATTTTGGATTGTTATGATTTTCATCAAGTCCAGACTCGTACTGAAAATTCATAATGAAAGATATAATCTATTCCAACGCATGGGGCTGACTTAAAAAGTGTTTATTGAATCTAGAATGAAGTGTGTGTTGTCCAACGCACTAAAATGTGTAAATATACCTTAAAACTTGGGCAGCGCTCATTTTCTATCCATTTTGTCAGGACGCCGCCATGTTGTTGAGTCACATTTTACATATCCGGTGTGGTAGCTGCGACGATGGCCCAGTAAAATTGTTGCCTCGATTATTCAGGATCCGGCATGTGGCGCCACTGTTTGTCACCCTCTCGGTAGTTATCTTCGATTACCCAGGCGCCGCGAGGTGGCAGCATAGGCCCCTCACTACGGCCTGGATTATTAAGATCCTGCCAGGGTTACCGGTAGGGGGCTTTAGGGCTCTTGACACAGTTAGACTTCTTGTTTGGAATACGAAAAAAGGTGTATTTTTGATAAATTATTTGTTTACAAAATTCACCTGCCCTGACATAAATGCATTTGAGTAGTCAGGTTTCCAGGTGTGACTGTAGAAGCTGTACAGGTTAGGACACTGTTAGACTTCCTGCTTGGTTACGAAAAAAAGTGCAGTATATTTTTGAGAAATGACTTTTTACAATATTCACTTGCTCTGACATAAGTGCATTTGAGTAGTCAGATTTCTAGATGTGATTGTAGAAGCTGTAGACAGTAAACTGGTGTATTTTTAGCTGATTTTACTAAGCGGAAGGGCAGCAGTGTGGAACGCTCTGCCGTCAATTGTTACCAGCAAAACATCACTGGAATCATTTAAATCTGTGTTGAAGACTCACCTGTTCACTGTAGCGTATATGTAACTCGGACCTTTATCAACACTGTTTTACCATAGCTGATTGATGTTTAACGTTTAGTTATTATTTATTTATCTATTTATTTACTTTTCATATACATTAGCAAAGGAGCAGAGTAGATTGGATATAAGAAAGTTTTCATTTTCACAAAGGACTGTAAATGAATGGAACAGATTACCTGCTGATTGTGTGGGTGCTAGTAGTGTGAATATGTTTAAAAATAAAATCGACACATACCTCAGACGGGCGGGATACACATAGATAAAAGGGTCGGACTCTCAATAAGCCAAAGGCTTCCTTGTCCACCTGCTACCTAGAGTTAATTCTCTGGGTGGCAATCTTGTTAAATCTTGTTAAATTTTAGCCTACTTTATTGATGCTTACATTAATTTTAGTTTATTTATTAAAACAACAAATATGATCTTAACTATTTTATTTTATGATATTTTACATCACATTCCTTTTCTACTTCTACAATATTTATTGTTTTAATTGTTGTTATTATTAGTTCATTTTATCTATGATATAACAACTATTGTTTTTTATTCAAATGCATTATTTTAACATACACTTGTATATTGTTGTAAAGCGCTGTGAACAATATTAGATGTGGCGCTTAACAAAATAAAATATTATTATTATTATTATTTGTCACCAATTTGGCTAGTTGACCCTTTACCCGGATTACTGCCTGCATCCATTTGTAAATATTGACTGGCGTCATGCATATTAAAATATTAGATTTTGACTAAACTCGACAACCATGTCAATGAGATGATGATAACAGCAGGTGAACAATTTAAGACATTTTGTACATCACGTTTTCTAATAATCAGACAAAACCTTAACGTGGTCGCCAACGGGAAAACTAACAGCGTGCTGAGCTCTTTACCCCATATTCGGGTAGAGACGATGATTGGCTCTCAGGCCAACTATGAAATAACACATTAAATAAGGATGCACTTTTATCAGATAATACCATACTATAACAACTATTCAACATTAAACTTATATTGATACTTGTCACACAACAAATAAACCGACATTAAACTTTGTTCGTAGTTAAGTGCCTTTTTATCACATGCATATTCACTAGGTGGCAGCTCTCATGGCTGTCAAGAAGTGGGCAGTCAAAACGCGATTCTGAGTCAGACTATCTTCTAGGCGAGAGTCGGTTAAGCGAGATTACCCGATAGTAAGTAACCTAATAACCAGAACCGTCTTCCCCTTGTCTGTGACGAAGGCGATTGGTTACCCAGAATCAGGATAACCAGCGGATATGACTCTCGTGCTAAGCCATCAAGTAAGAGTTCTTTTTAGTTAATATCAAAGTTTAAACGAAGAATTCAATCAAACTGAAAGGTCTATGAAATCAATATTTAAAAAACTCTAAGTAGGAAACGCGCCAGCGTTTAAAAAATGTATAATTAATCATAAATTAGTATGAATGCATTTATTCAAATACCGTTTTTGTTACTAAACGCATTTTGAATAAGTGCTAGCCGCCAACCTAGCGAAATACTGATTAAACTACTACTGCTTAAACTAAAGGCCTATGGCGTATGGGATGGTATAATTAACTGGATAAAAAAATGGCTCATTGACAGAAAACAACGGGTAGTAGTTAATGGGAGGCTTCAAATTGGAAATTGGTTTTGAGTGGGGTACCACAGGGATCAGTACTGGGACCTATATTATTCTTAATACATATCAACAATTTGGACGATAATATAACAAGTAAGGTGCTGAAATTTGCGGATGATACAAACGTGTTTAGAAGGATTAAACGAGATGGAGATAAAGAGCATTTATAAGATGTTCTTGACAGGTTGATCAAATGGTCTAAACAATGGCAGATGTTCAATTATGGGAAATGTAAATGCCTCCACACAGGACATTGGAACGACGAGGTAGAAAATACAATGGGGGGTACTGTACTAAGTAATACTGTAAAAGAAAAGGACTTAGGGTTAACCATTAGTGCTGATATGAAAGTGTCAGAGCAGTGCGGAGTTGCAGATTCAACGGGAAATTAAATCCTTGGATTAATTAGGTGAAATGTAGCGTATAACGAAAAAGAACTAATAATACCGCTGTACAAACCAATAGTTAGGCCTCATTTAGAATATTGTATACAAGCGTGGAGGTCATATCGCAAGAAAGACATATATATGATACACAAACTGAGAGATCTTAGTTACGCAATACGCCTAAATAATGTGGTTTGACAACATTACAGACCAGGAGATTGAGAGGAGATCAGATAGAAGTTTTAAAAATATTGAATGGTTATAAAAATAGTGATAGAATAATTTTTTTCTCAGTTAAAAAATATAGAAAGACTATGGGACATGACGCTACATTAGTACAGGAGCAGTGTAGATCATATATAAGAAAGGTTTCATTTTCACAAAGGACTGTAAATGATTGGGACAGATTATCTACTGATTGTGTGGATGCTAGTAGCGTGAATATGTTTAATACTAAAATTGACACGTACCTCAGAAGGGCGGGATACAAATAGATAAAAAGGCTTGGACTCCCAATAAGCCAAAATGCTTCTTTGCCCACCTGCCATCTAGATTTAATTCTCTGTGTGGCAATCTTGTTAAATGAAATGATTTACTACCAGGAGCGTTTGGAAACAGTATCAAGGCCCACACGCTAGTAAGGGAACGTTTGACGTCGTTTGCATATACAACTAGCAAACATGCTCGTTACCTGACGGGATGGCTTGGTAGATGGCAGTCGTGACTGTAATATTTCCCAAATATTAGAAAACACACAGCATCGTTACATAAACACTATAACGCGCTCGCGGATATTCGATGTTTGTTCAAATTGACGAAGGTCGGAGAGAATGTGAAGTTCATGTCCATCCATAGGCTCTTGTCGTGAGAGTGTAGAAATGTAAAATAATATTCGCATTACTATGGTATTGATATGAAGGTAGACATAAGCATTATTGTGCCAGAGTCTACTTCATGTAGCCAAGTCTGTGACGCAGGGCCGTTTTCCCGAAGCATTTGCCGCATGCGCGTTGTTCCTGCGATTGTTAGGTTTATTATTTATCATGGTGATGGAACTTATCATCAGGAAGATCAGTACGAAGGATATTCTTAGGACGATGATGTATGCAGACGATCTGGCAATAGTAGCAGAAAGCAAACAAGAGCTACAAGACATATTGGAGGAATGGAACAGGGTGTTCAAGAATGAGCCTGGAGAAGACAGAAGTGATGTGGGTTGGACACCAGAGAGATATATGAATACTTGGACACAAGCAAGTGGGCGGCTTTGTGTACCTTGGAGGAATAGTTACGGCGGATGGGTGTTCTAAGGTGGAGGTGCGACTTCGAATACAAGCAGGAATGAATAACAGGAGGATTATTGAGAAGCCGAATGAGATGGGCAGGCCATTTGGCAAGGGTGGAAAATAGCAAACAGGGCAGATGCGAGAACAACACAAAGGACACAGGAAAAGGGGTCGACCACAGCTGAGATGGGAGGACTGCGTGAGGAGGGACATGAGAAGCTCGGAGAGGATGAACGTTAGAGGGAGGGAGCTATGGATAAAAAAACTTAAGCCACCACAGAAGTCGCGAAGACGCTTTCTTCACAATGATTGTCTATGCGCGATATACATAATTTTGCGTTGTTTGTCATCAGTTCTGTTTTCCCTGTGCTGATTTCCAACCCGAATATATGTATATATATATATATATATATATATGAGGCCTCTTTTAAACGAGTCACAATCCTACATGTTCAATGTTATTAGCAATGACCCTTCCTCCAATACACACTATGCCTACATGATTCGACAGGGATTCTGTCAATATCCTTTCTAGAACGATTACTGATTAGTCGATTAGTCTGAAAGTGCGGTAAGTTTGGCATAATTTTTTGGTTAGTGTGAATATTAAGATCAAGTTGAGGAGATAGAAGAAGAAGAAGACAAACACAATTAAGATGCAATACATCAACAAGCTCCAGAACCAGTGACCAAATGTGAATTCCAGGATGGCGTCTTCGCGACTTCTGTGGTGGCTTAAGTTTTTTATCCATAGCTTCCTCCTTCCAACTTTCATCCTCTCCGAGCTTCTCCATCGTTCTGCTGCCCTTGCAGATCATACACCAGGCCCAATGGAATGGTGGGAGAAGACTCAACTTGCTATGATGACAACGGGCAACGACGTTCTAGGATACCAGAAGACATGTGTTAAGAAGTTTTGGATCACCGATCACACATGGGTCTAATTATTTACTCAATCCTCGTCCCGTCGAAACGACTCTTCTCCAACGCACTCTGTTGTTTGCTGACATCTTTATTGCATTCCAGGTGGTTCCATACATCTTTATTTCATTCCAGGTGGTTCCATACATCTTTAATTCATTCCAGGTGGTTCCATACATCTTTATTTCATTCCAGGTGGTTCCATACATCTTTAATTAATTCCAGGTGGTTCCATACATCTTTATTTCATTCCAGGTGGTTCAATACATCTTTATTTAATTCCAGGTCGTTCCATACATCTTTATTTCATTCCACGTGGATCCATACATGTTTATTTAAATCCAGGTGGTTCCATACACCTTTATTTCATTCCAAGTGGTTCCATACATCTTTGTTTCCTTCGCTGTGGATCTCCCCCAGCTGTTTGTCGGTCTTCCTGTTTTCATTTCTCCTGCGGATTCCATTATAATGTTTGTCTTGTAGTGTCTTCTGGCCAACAGCATATGTAACTTCTACCGGGTCTATATCACGAAGGACGGTGAAATGAATCTTCAAGATTCGTATCTCAATATTGTCACATTGGGTGACCAAATTCCGTCAAGGTGTCTCAATTCCACCGTAGGATTTTCGTAGGGCGTCTCAATTACGGCGCAATAATACTCATCATTTATTTTTGTAATATCCTAGCTGTTGAAAGAATATTTGATAAATATACTAGGGGCGCGCTTCATTATAGGCAAGTTAGCATAGTTTGTGAATAGCAATACATTTTTCGAAAGTTGAGCTCCTCAAAATCATTACTGCAGTAGTCCGACGGCATTAACGAGTGCTTGCGATCACGAGGCAAGCCTGCATGCACAGTTTAGGTGCAGATGGACAACTGTAAATATACAATATCATTTTGACGGCATCCACATTGTGAAAACCGGAGGTAATTAACCCATGTCCCTTAGATATGACTAAATGGTTTTAAATGTCAACATTGGTGGACATCTTGGGTTTGCGTTTTCTGACAACATGTCAAGTAATATGTCAGCACCTGCCGGAAGATGATATGGGGACGCCATATCTAAAGTAAGTTCGGCAGTAACATTCATTGCGATGCTGGAATCCGCATATCTGTCATGTTCACCAGCTTGTCGCTGTCATTCAAACGTTGTCATGTGGAGATTGGGGGGATGTTGTTGTGTTTAATTGCTTCTTCTGGAGCTTCCTGCCAATGCTGTATACACACACACACACACACACGTACACACGCACACACACACACACACACACACACACACACACAACACACACAACACACACAACACACACAACACACACAACACACACAACACACACAACACACACAACACACACAACACACACACACACACACACACATATATATATATATATAGGGAGAGGGAGAGAGAGAGAGAGAGAGAGAGAGAGAGAGAGTGTGTGTGTGTGTGTGTGTGTGTGTGTGTGTGTGTGTGTGTGTGTGTGTGTGTGTGTGTGTGTGTGTGTGTGTGTGTGTGTGTGTGTGTGTGTGTGTGTGTGTGTGTGTGTGTGTGTGTGTGTGTGTGTGTGTGTGTGTGTGTGTGTGTGTGATAGAGAGAGAGGAGAGAGAGAGAGAGAGAGAGAGAGAAG
>OZ023217.1:15304319-15343531 GCA_963995525.1 Escarpia spicata
GCATATCACACAGTTCACCAGCACATTTTTCTCATATTTGGATAAAACTATGGGGTGATATACTATTAGATCATTGACAACTTTCCCACGAACTCAACTCGACAGTGTCATCCTTGGCATGATGTACTTCTTTGCAGCTGGGTATATGGATATGCCCTCCGTGTTGAAGGCTGCTATCGCAGCATGCATTTTTTTAGGTTCCCAGGATTTATTTTTCTTGACACCGGCCACGGTAACCTGAAAATAAATGAGATGATATCTAATTAAATTACTTACCACTGTTGTCTTTTTATTTTGTGAATGTTATATAATTAACTTGGCAGTAGTAAATCAGTGTGCATATATTTCGAAATCACCAAAAGTGACAACAAGATTTTCCGTTAAGGCATATTTGCCCATCCAATTTGACTAGCGTGGTTACAGTGGAGAAGACACCACCTAGCGATATGTTTTGACTTTTGTGGTGTAGGATTATACATAATCTGCCACAAAAATGTTATGACTTATGACAGTATTTCCCATTAGTTAGTAAGTCGGTACATAATTTCAAGTGTTATTTTTACAACGTAATGCTACCGGGTATTTACAGATGCAGTAACACATCTTATTAAGAAATATTATTATTTCCCTCCACTAATTAAGCACGTGACTTAAGGTGTTTACTGTTGCAGAGAATAACAGCACATGTGAAGTTAGAGCGTGGTATGCTCATAATTTATTACCTAATTATAGTATTCGTTTAACCTTTATTTTAGGAAAGAGTATTCCACACGAAAACTGTTTGCCATTATGGATAGTACTGCACCGTCCTGTTATGCAGTAAGTCAAATTAAACTTACTATGAGAGAACCGCACACGTCCGGTTGTATCCGTTCCCATAATGCATCAATTGTGACGTCGACACATTCGGCGACGGCGGCAGACGCGAGAGCGGTCGTGATCTGTGAGGAAGTCGTCGGTGCTGACATCTGGCGCCAGTCGGTGAGCACGATGAACTGTACCCAGAGCATCAGCGGCGTCTCACTGAAGTGGCTGCGTGAAGGGTCTCTCACGAGTAGTACCTCTCAAAATTTAGACGACTCAGCGACAGAAAACAGAATGTTAGAAGACGCAAGGACTCCTGCGCTCGCGAACAAGACCGAGTCGGAGGTGGCAGCTTTCCCGAACAAGCCCCGACTGCCATACTCAGCGGTTCCCGGCAATCTTAGTGAAGACTTCCTCACGAAGGAACTGGCATTAAGCACTGCGGATATGAGCAGCGTGATCAGCATTGAAAGCACGCGTGGAAGGTAGCAACCTAGCCGCATCGAAACATCGTAAAGTTTATTTAAAACAAACCGAAAACGGGTTATTAGTTTCTGTTGGGTTTTAGATTTAATTTATGTATTTTTTAACTGTAGGATTCTTTCTTTGTTTAGCAGCTTCCCGTCCGCTCCTATGGGTGGGTGGCTATGTGTGTATGGGCGTGTTCGTCCGCGCGCGCGCGTGTGTGTGTGCATGTGTGCGCGTGCAAGCCTGTGTGCGCGTGTGGGGGTGTGTGCGTATGCCCGTGCGTGTGTGCCTGTGTAAGCACACAAGAATGTACGCATGCATGCGTATACTGATGGATTTAACCACGGACGTAAGCACATATGGATGTTTGCATGCACGCAATGCGTGTATTCCAATTCTCCGTCACTTTGGTCCCATTCACTCTAGGACCTATGTACTATACAAACATGTCATAGTGTGGGGAAACCAGGTGCTACCAACCAACCAAACAATATAATATTATAATGCTGCAGTACAATTGATTTTCCCATTTGTGGCAAGTTAGTCGTTTGTTTGATTATAAGAAAACATGACCATAGGAAATTCTGAACCGTCTTCCCAGCTACTGCCACAATGGCACTAATGTGCTGAACAAGTTTGGTCCAAAACACATACCTTCAGTTCTTTTACAGCGCCTGCATGTACGATGTCCATCAATGCGTTAGTGCATGCTTCAAGACTTTCCCTCCTCCTATTAAACTCTTTAAGAAATGCATAATTTCGTTCTCGCTACACGCAGGCTAATGTGCCTACTCAGTTAGATTCAGTTTACACCAACGATTCTTTCTCCAAATGTTACAAATATACTGATGTCGGAACAGTTTCTAAAAACCTCCGATTGCACCCCATGTGGCTTCCCAAAAACCCACCTAGAGGCTCTTAAAATACCTCCAATTGCACCCCTCTAAGGCTCTAAAAAAACACCTTCCGGCTCTCCGAAAAACGTCAATTGCACCCCAAAATTCAACCCTATCTATAATTATTGGGAGGCTAATCCTATTTCCACACTCCTCCACCAAAATATTAGGGGCTGCTCAGCCCCCCCTGGTTCCGACGACTATGACATAAGTTTACTACGTCCTACATTTGTAACAGGAAGTGTAACTTTTGCTGTGCCGTGTGTTGCCCCCGTAGCCACCGCTTCACGAAGGTTGTGAAAGAACACAGGGAGCGGGAGGCGAAGATGATGCAGGACCTCAATCAGCGACTCGCAACCCACATCGAGAAGGTGGGTTCACGACATCAGTCCACTTCCGGTGTAACTAGTCTACATCCGGTGTAATTATTCCACTTCCGGTGTAACGAGTCTACATCTGGTGTAACTATTCCACTTCCGGTGTAACTAGTCTACCTCCGGTGTAACGGGCCGAGAGTAGTCCCGTACTATGAATAGGTTCCTTCGTTATCGTGACAAAAGTAGGAGTTGCTTCCTGGGTAGTTTATGCGAAGAATACGTTTTAAGTTTAACTTACTTTTTAATTGTTACAATACACAGTAGAAAAAACTGTAACAGTTTGCAATTATTTGCAGAAAAAATAGTAAGAAAACAAACTAAAGCCATTACTCCGAATCGACTCATGGCACAATAACACAACTGATGACAAATGTTAAAGGTCACGTTGTTCATTGTGCTTGCGCGCGCATGTGCAATATAGGCACGAGTATACATTCGGTTCGTTATACCGGTTTCAGGATGCACAACAGAAGTGCTAACAATATGGATGGACCTTCCATTTTTTTTCGATTAGTAAAATATGTTTGGACAAAAAATTTACACATGTAAAGACAATAACATTCATGCTGTAAAGAAAGTTAACCCTTTACTCTGTTTGGAAGTTAAGCAATGACGGTAGGATCACCAGTATATGCAGACAATATCACGTGGTTTGGGAGAGAATCTCGCATGTAGAATATCTTTTAAAAAAATTGACCATATTCCCTCAGCTGATTAACTAAATAATAATAATACATATTGACATATATCCGATGTCCAGTTATTTTAAAAAGTATTGACAAACGTTAACACTACCAGGAATGGGAAACTAAATAATCACCCGTCCCCAGGTGCGTTTCTTCGAGTGCCAGAACCGACGCCTTGCCGAGGAGATGGACTTGTTGCAGCGGAAGTGGACAGAGCGCACGCGCTCCACGAACAGCATATCCGAGGCGCAGCTGCAAGACATGAAGAGGCGATTGGAAGACAGCGAGAGGGAGAGGACGAAGCTTGACGTGAACGTAGCTGCAATGTCTCGCCAGCTCGAAGCCGTAAAGCTAAGGTACCACCAGACAGGGACCTCCACACACCATACTGTGCTGTAGTATAGACGAGCATCCTGTAGAAAGAAAATGCACTTTTCTCATCTATTTTGAAATGTATAGAAATGTAATAAGCACACGCAACAAACTGGTATTTCATATTTATAATCATTGTTAAAAGTGTTGTGCTGAAAGTATTGGCAATAGATGCGCAGGAATATAAAAATGTTACGCTTTTGTTGTGAAACAGCAACATCACTCGCGAGTCGTTTACGATAGTATTGCCAAATATTAGGTGATAAACGTACTGACGATTAATTAGTTGGCGCATAGTTCTTCTGCTTCTGTATGGCAGCGTCTAGATGGCATGCCACGGAATGCATTCGTATAGCGGGTATTGCATGTCAGTTTAAATATTCAGTTACAGGCGCGATACACATATTTATTTTGTATTGCCAGTACGAGGGCGAGTAGGTATGGAATACGACGGACCGAGGGGCGGATCTAGAGAGGGTAGTGTGGGGCCCGAAACCTCAAATTACAAACCTTGAGGTTCGCCAAAAAACTCCACTGGCGGCCGAACCAAATTCAAGTTGGATGGGCTGAGCTGGAGGTTCACCAAGACATCACTCTCGATCGGATCATCACCGGATTTTCAGCATCACTCCGCCATCGTGCTGTTGGATCATGACATCGGAAAACGGGTGGGAGGGGGGGCTGTTGAAACGGCGATTTTCACAGTTACCGAAGGTCTAGGTGGAGGTAACGACGGGGGCACATTCAGCAGGTCTAGGGGGTATTTTTGTGCAGACATAGCGCGGCCAAATTAAAAAAGTAAGGGGGAGCACGTACCCCCAGGCCCTCCCTGGCTGGATCCGTCTATTTTGTTCATCCCACTTTGTTCTGTGTCTTTCGGGAAATACACCGATAGACGTTTGTTCCTTCTACCTGATGCCTATGATTGGAGACAAAAAAAAACGCACAGTGGAGACAACGCTGCACCCGTCGTTCCCTCACAGAGTGGTCGTCTCTATCTCTAACCCACTGCATCTTGCTCCCAGCGGCCGGAGTTGCTTCCCGGGCGGGCGCGTAAGAGGTGCAGAGCAGGCAGTGTGTACGACAGCAGTGTCGTCGCTGAATCCCTAGGAGTCAATAGCACAATATAGCATCAGGAAGATGTGTGAGATGGGTGTATTGAGCTATAGGCAGCGAAAGCAAGGTGAACAAATGGGATAATACAGATGATAAAGATGCTGCAAGGTTAACCAATCTTTCAAAGTCGAGACGATGTGGAAGGACTGGGCTAATGATTGTGTAAGAATCACAATATGGCTTACGTTAGTTAATCCAGTGACATGGGTGCAAGTGCATGTAAGTTGCCACATCTTACGCCCACGTAAACGGAGATTAAATCTATGAAAGGCAATGGTATTGAACAAATAAAAAAGTAATTAAAGTCCGATCGCTTATTCGATATGGAACTTTGATGTAAAAGCAACGATAAGCAGGCAAACTATGTAAACGCATGCACACATGCATGCACGAAACACACGTAAGGCACGCAGGTTTGCGTTTATAACCCAAACAATAGCTAACAGTGTTGATGCAATGCCAAGTGGAACATCATTTTTCAGGGCTCATGAGATTTCAGAACTGTACGAAACGGAAAAAAAAAAGTACGCGCAAAAGGAAGGAAGGCTTTACGAGCTGGACGCCAGCGTAAAGCACATCGGCGCTCAGCTAGAAGAAGCGGAGAAAGAACAGAACAGACTGAAAGCAGACAATGCCAATCTATACGCGGCCAACATGAGTCTGAAGAGTGTAAGTCGACATGTCAAATATTACCCACGTACTTGGTCCTGTTTGTTCACTGTGAGCGTAGGCCATCGATGTTTGTGGCCATTTACTCCAATTCTGTCTGTGTATAACCGATCTTCTTCCTGTCGTATTCCGTGTCTCCTCTGCAGCTGTTTCTGGACATCTCTCCCTCTTCCCCCCTTGGCAGGGGCGGATCCAAAGATGGTAGTTTGGGGAGGGGCAAAACCTCCAATTGCACCTCCCTTTGGTGTTCGCCAAAAAAACTTCCACTGACGGCCGAACCAAATGAATATTGGTTATGCTGAGCCGGGGCTTGATCACGACTCCGCTGTCGGATCATGACATCGGAAGAGGGGAGGGGGGGTGCTGTTCATTTTTCGCGGCGACCTTCACAATTTCGGAAGCTCACCAAAACTCCAAAGGTGTAGGGAGAATGTGCCCCCCTAGGCCACTTGTATCCGCCTTTGCTTGAGGTGGTTTCTTCTCCCGCCCTCCCTTGGGGGTACAATGTAAATGCTTGTCGTGTGATGTTTGTTTCCCCACTGTGTGCCCTCTCCACCTCGATTTTCTCTTCTTTATTTCGTTTTTCGCAGATGCTTTTCGCAGATGTTTGGTCCTTTCTCGTCGTGTTGGAAACATTGTCTGACCATTTAGTTGTAAGATTCTGTGAAGCCATTTGTTGATGAAAGCCTGTGCTCTGTTTTGTGTATGTCATATACCATGTCGCCGAGCCCCAGAGCAACACTGAATATTGGATGCATCTTTAGTCATGTTGAGTTATACACATAGCTGTATCACTCGTCTACCAGTCTGGAAACAAACAGTTCCACCGAAACCTACAAAACATGATTGGCCTTTACTAAAGTAAGTCATATGTAGTAGTGTTGAGCTACGGGTGTGCGCGCAATAAACAGCTACCCGGAAGTGTAGAAAGTCTTGCCGTTTTTTGCAGGACTTGGACTCGGAGATTTTAAAGAGGAAGGAGGTCGAACGAAAACTGAACATTTCTGGCGACCAGCTGGAAAAACTGAAGCAGGCGCACGAAGAGGTAAATAGTGTTTATGTTGCCGCTAACGTACTATCATACACTCCATTCAGATTCGAATATATTTTACGCAATTGTATTAATTTATTGGTTTTTGTTCTTGCATCAGAGTGATATTTCTAAATGACGACGGAGTAACAGCGAGGCGACCCTGAAACTGGAGTCCAGTGTGGTCAGCGCTATAATTTTTTTGTAGATGAAGAATGAAGAAGATGAATAAAAATGTCTGATTATGTATGTATGTATGTACATACGTAGAAAAAGTATGACTGTGTGTGTGTGCGTGTGCGTGCGTGCGTGCGTGTGCGTGCGTGTGTGTGCATGTGTGCGTGCGTGTACATGTGTACGTGCGTGTGTGTGTGAACATGCTCACATGATTACATAGTTTGTGGTTGAGGCACCGTTTAGTATAAAGTATAAACTTGATGAATGCCGTTCTAAAAAAACGAGTTGACAGCCGATGACGAGTCGAAGAAGACTTGTTTGACTATACATGTTGTTGATATAGTTGTTTCTAAAACAACCACATTGTTGCGTAGGAAACGTGCTAGCAGTTCTCTGCAGGACGTATAACGGACTCGCAAGTTCTGTGTTTGTTTGCAAGAGATGTGAGTTCATGGCATGAGTGAGCCATTTGTAAAAAATTACTGATGATTAAACCGATGTGCTGTGCAATTGTGCTTTCACAACATACGCCCTGCAAGAAATCCCTCTGATTGCGCGAATAGGCCAACTATAGTCAACATAAAACGGAAATAATTTAAATAACGTCACTAATTGTACCTTATACATGTAAGTTCACATCGCGGTTCTTAGTAAGGACCGTTGCTTTTGTTGCACAAACTCAAAGAGACAATTCATAGCGATTTAAAAATTAATTAATAACATGCCAGTGCCTCGTTTTGGGAGGCACTGGCACATCCTCGCGCGTCAGGGGGTGGTGATTACATCAGTCTCAGTACCCCCTGGCAGATCGCCTTGCGAAACTCTGAAGAGAAGCTCAGCCGATGATATTGCTTACCGGGAAGTTCCGGTGGTTTGGGAAGTAGGCGTAGTTACTTCAACTTACTTGAATACACAATACCGCTCAGCAGCTCGCGAGAATGGTCGAATGAGTAATTATATTGAGATACGTGGAACTTGAGGACTTCGTTTTGGAACTGGAGCGCGGGTCGGACAGGTGCGTCCACTGTTCTAACGGGTGGTACGGCGAAGTCAAGGGTGGTACAGTTGCGACCGGTGAAGTCAATTACGAGTTTGATTCAGCTAACTTCCATACAATGCGTAGCCATGGGAGATCTGCCAGAGGTAGTGCACATAGTCACCATCCCTGGCTTGCGATGATGATCACCGCCCTGTGCTGCAGGAAATGGGAGCGATGTCGGGTCTGGCGTTCAAGGACTCGACGGCCGATAACCGAGCGATGTGGCAGTCGGAGATGGCGCAGGCCCTGCAGGACATCCAGAAGACATACGAGGAGAAGATGGCGTCCGTACACTCCCAGTACGAAGAGAAACTCGTCGTCATGCAGACCGAGCTCGCGGTTCGCTACAAGGAACAGGTAACATATAGCCAGAGCACATGACGTGGAGATTGGAAGGTTGTGTGGTCTACATTATGACGTAAGCACACAGTTCCAGTTGGGATATTTTTATTTTGTTTTTAGTAATTTCTAAACTGATTAATGTTTTTATAATTGTACTGACCTCTTTTATACACGCACGCACGCTCGCACGCACGCACACCCTCCCACACACACATGCATACACACAAACACACACACACGCACACACGCGCGCGCAGGAACGCACACACGCACACACACTCCATCAACCAATCAATCACACTATGAAGTGACATGATCATTATAGTGAAATATCTCTTTAACCATTACTATACAAGGGTCAATTTTCTTAGAAAACATTAATGTTAACATTTTATGGGGACCCACGTGTGTTTGTTGTTGGTCAGCAGTTAAATAACTACTCCATACTCGTTGTGCCCGACCAACAATCAGGTGCAGAATTATGAACGGACCACAAATCTACAGAATAAAGACGTTGTACAATTACAAAGGGACCTGAAGAAGTATAAGTTGACGGAGACACATATGGAAGTGAAGTTGACCGAACGAGACACGGAGGTAAGATGTGATGGGGAAACACTAAGAGAAATGTTACATGGAGGTAAGATGTGATGGGGGAAACACTAAGAGAAATGTTACGCGGAGGTAAGATGTGATGGGGGAAACACTAAGAGAAATGTTACGCAGAGGTAAGATGTGATGGGGAAAACACCAAGAGAAATGTTACATGGCGGTAAGATGTGATGGGGAAACACTGAGAGAAATGTTACACGGAGGTAAGATGTGATGGGGGAAACACTAAACCAAATGTTACGCAGAGGTAAGATGTGATGGGGAAAACACCAAGAGAAATGTTACATGGCGGTAAGATGTGATGGGGAAACACTGAGAGAAATGTCACATGGAGGTAAGATGTGATGGGAGAAACATTAAGAGAAATGTTACGCGGAGGTAAGATGTGATGGGGAAACACTAAGAGAATTGTTACGCGGAGGTAAGATGTGATGGGGAAACACTAAGAGAAATGTTACACGGAGGTAAGATGTGATGGGAGAAACACTAAGAGAAATGTTACGCAGAGGTAAGATGTGATGGGGAAAACACCAAGAGAAATGTTACATGGCGGTAAGATGTAATGGGGGAAACACTGAGAGAAATGTCACACGGAGGTAAGATGTGATGGGAGAAACATTAAGAGAAATGTTACGCAGAGGTAAGATGTGATGGGGAAACACTAAGAGAATTGTTACGCGGAGGTAAGATGTGATGGGGAAACACTAAGAGAAATGTTACACGGAGGTAAGATGTGATGGGAGAAACACTAAGAGAACTGTTACGCAGAGGTAAGATGTGATGGGGAAACACTGAGAGAAATGTTACGCGGAGGTAAGAAGTGATGGGGGAAACACTAACAGAAATGTTACATGGAGGTAAGATGTGATGGGGGAATCACTAGGAGATATGTTATGCCGAGGTAAGATGTGATTGGGGAAACACTAAGAGAAATGTTACACGGAGGTAAAATGTGATGTGGGAAACACTAAGAGAAATGTTTCGCGGAGGTAAGATGTGATGGGGGAAACACTAAAGGAAATGTTACACGGAGGTAAGATGTGATGGGGAAACACTAAGAGAAATGTTTCGCGTAGGTAAGATGTGATGGGGGAAACACTAAAGGAAATGTTACACGGAAGTAAGATGTGATGGGGAAACACTAAGAGAAATGTTACACGGAGGTAAGATGTGATGGGGAAACACTAAGGGAAATTTTACACGGAGGTAAGATATGATGGGAGAAACATTAAGAGAAATGTTACGCGGAGGGTAGATGTGATGGGGGAAACACTAAGAGAAATGTTACACGGAGGTAAGATGTGATGGCGGAAACACTAAGAGAAAAGTTACACGGAGGTCAGATGTGATGGGCAAACACTGAGAGAAATGTTACACGGAGGTAAGATGTGATGGGGAAACACTGAGAGAAATGTTACGCGGAGGTAAGATGTGATGGGGAAACACTGAGAGAAATGTTACACTGAGGTAAGATATGGTGGGGAAACAGAAAGAGAAATGCTACGCGGAGGTATGATGTGATGGGGGAAACATTAAGAGAAATGTTACGTGGAGGTAAGATGTGATTGGGGAAACACTGAGAGAAATGTTATGCGGAGGAAAGATGTGATTGGGGAAACACTGAGAGAAAAGTTGCACGGAGGTAAGTTGTGATGGGGGAAACACTAAGAGAAATGTTACGCAGAGGTAATATGTGATTGGGGAAACACTGAGAGAAATGTTACGCGGAGGTAAGAAGTGATGGGGGAAACACTAACAGAAATGTTACATGGAGGTAAGATGTGATGGGGGAATCACTAAGAGATATGTTATGCGGAGGAAAGATGTGATTGGGGAAACACTAAGAGAAATGTTACACGGAGGTAAGATGTGATGGGGGAATCACTAAGAGATATGTTATGCGGAGGTAAGATGTGATGGGGAAACACTAAGGGAAATGTTACACAGAGGTAAGGTGTGATGGGGGGAACACCAAGAGAAATGTTACACGGAGGTAAGATGTGATGGGGGAAACACTGAGAGAAATGTTACACGGAGGTAAGATGTGATGGGGGAAACACTGAGAGAAAAGTTGCACGGAGGTAAGTTGTGATGGGGGAAACACTAAGAGAAATGTTACGCAGAGGTAATATGTGATGGGGGAAACACTGAGAGAAATGTTACGCGGACGTAAGAAGTGATGGGGGAAACACTAACAGAAATGTTACATGGAGGTAAGATGTGGTGGGGGAATCACTAAGAGATATGTTATGCGGAGGAAAGATGTGATTGGGGAAACACTAAGATAAATGTTACACGGAGGTAAGATTTGATGGGGGAATCACTAAGAGATATGCTATGCGGAGGAAAGATGTGATTGGGGAAACACTAACAGAAATGTTACACGGAGGTAAAATGTGATGGGGGAATCACTAAGAGATATGTTATGCGGAGGTAAGATGTGATTGGGGAAACACTAAGAGAAATGTTACACGGAGGTAAGATGTGATGGGGGAATCACTAAGAGATATGTTATGCGGAGGTAAGATGTGATTGGGAAAACACTAAGAGAAATGTTACACGGAGGTAAGATGTGATGGTAGAATCACTAAGAGATACGTTACACGGAGGTAAGATGTGATGGGGAATCACTAGGAGAAATGTTACGCGGAGGTAAGATGTGATGGGGGAAACACTAAGAGATATGTTACACGGAGGTAAGATGCGATGGGGAATCACTAACAGAAATGTTACGCGAAGGTAAGATTTGATGGGGAAACACTAAGAGAAATGTTACACAGAGGTAAGATGTGACGGGGGAAACACTAAGAGAAATGTTACGCGGAGGTAAGATGTGGTGGGGGAAACACTAAGAGAAATGTTACACGGAGGTAGGATGTGATGTGGGGAACACTAAGAGAAATATTATGCTGAGGTAAGATGTGATGGGGAAACACTAAGAGAAACGTTACACGGAGGTAAGATGTGATAGGGAAACACTAAGAAAAATGTTACGCGAAGGTAAAATGTGATGGGGGAAACACTAAGGGACATGTTACACGGAGGTAAGATGTGATGGGAGAAACATTAAGAGAAATATTACGTGGAGGTAAGATGTGATGGTGGAAACACTAAGGGAAATGTTAAACGGTGGTAAGATGTGATGGGGAAATACTTAGAGAAATGTTACACGGAGGAAAGATGTGATGGGGAAACTCTAAGAAAAAATTTTAAATGCGTATCTTGACCAATCTGTCTCGTGATCTACTGTCGTGCGACAAGATCCGTCAAGCTTTCAAATTAGATGCCGAACATTTGAAGCTGTCGAACCTTCTGTCGCATATTCTGTTGAGTTGAAATTCTGGCTACAAACGCTTTATTTGCGACAAAATCATAGGGCAAAGCAGTTTTATTTTTACAATATTTGTAGCGTTTTACTATAATTGTGATGGTGGGAAGCTGTGAAGCACTGGATTGATCAAAAACATTTAAAGCCAGAATTTCAACAGAAAAGATATACAGCTGAAAATCCGAGAGCTGCGCATGTTCGGCATTCATTTTAAATTAATACTGGGCGTCGTTGCTAGGCAATAGGTCACGTGATGGAAAGGTCAACATTCTCCTTGTAGTACATAGAACAGCAGCACTAGTACTCGCTGTGAAACCAAACCAAACATATTTTTGGTTTGCTACATATGCCCAGTTGTTGACATTTCTGACCTGTCACAGCAAAGTGGCTACTAAGTCGCGACATTGCGAAATAGAGTTTAGTACCAATTTGGATTGCACAGCGTTAAAACGATACCTGGTTTGTTGCAATATCGTCAGTAGTTGTTCGTTTATTTCCAAAATGGAAGCAAACTTTAAAAAGCTACGTTTTGAGAAACGGGGTCAGTTTGACTCAAATTGGCTATAGTTGTTTTTAATATATGGGTTCTTAAATGCATTTATGTTATTAGTTTGGGATTGTTTGTCGTGGAAAATAAAGTGGACTTTGAACGGCGAGATTATAAGTTATGAATTTCTTAAAAAAAGATCACAACATGACGGACCACGACCTCGACAGCTATTTTTAGCTCGTATGCAGACAAGGCCTGTTCGCTTTGGCGGGTCACTTTTAGGTAACTTAAATCAATTTCGTTTTCTATTGACGCCAGTTGACACACTTGCGCAACCAGCTGGCGGCGCAGACTGAAGAGTTTGAGCGGAGAGCCAAAGAGTGCGACGCCGAGAACAAATGTCTGCGGAACAAAGTGAAGAGACTGAACTCTGAGCTGGATGCGACGTTGTCTGAGCTGGAGGGTCTACTGCACTCCAACCCTTATCTCGAGATGGAGATCTCGGCCTACCGCACACTGCTCGATCGGGGAGAGTAAGCGATGACATTATGTTTTCTCAGAATTTTAATGAGAAGATTTGGGTAGTTCATCGTATGAATTGTGGAAAGTTCAATTACAGCAAAACCTGCCCGTAGAGGACATCGTCTGCACTGCGCGCTATGCCCGCTATGGACAGGTTACCGGTGTGGACAGGTATTGCAAATTAGTTATTCGGGACGTTTAAAATGTCCATTGTAGGCAGGTTTCAGTTATAGACAGGTATCAGTTAAGGCAGGTTTCACTGTAATATGTAAACTGGGTATAATAACGTAATGATATCACAATTACTATAAATAATGTTAAGGTATACAGCCACAAGTGATTGGCTTGCCATCAACAGTACAGTTAGTCATCAATTATAAGGAGGGTGCGAGAAAAGTACATAGAAAATGCAATAAATTTAGAAAATACAAGAAAATGCTACTTAATCATAATTAAAATATAGTAACGTTGAAACAGATCGTGTTAGTTGTAAATGTGATGTATATTTTATTTAGCATTGCAAACATCTCAATGCGACACTTATATGTCGCACTTGCTCGTGGGCAATCTACGTTCTATCTGTTCTAAATGTCAACATAAAGAAACAGCTGTTTATATTTGCAACAAGATATACATATCATTGTCACGATTTGATATCAGGACATACATATTTAAAAACGGCATTTCGATTTTGTATTTATAAATGATCGTGACTGTTTGCTGCAGGGGAAAACATATCGCGTAATAAATTATTTTGTTAAATATTGGACTGGATGTTATTACAATTACTTTTAAGTAAATATTTTAGTTGTTTCCCCTCATCTCCCAAGTGCGTGGCCAGTCCATTACAAGCATGTAATTTTGTAATAAAAAATATTCAAAACGTACATCTGCTTTCAGTGAGGCGGTCATAGTTAACATTGATACGTGTTTGTTACGTCGCAGGCGAGAAACGGCGTCATCTTGTGGGCACAATACGGCCAGTGCAGTCGCTAAACGCTCAAGAGATTCGATCCATTCACCAAGTAGGTAACAAAACGACTGCGGCACGTATGTCGTACGTTAAGGTGAAAGTACAACGATTTCCATTGGTTAACAAGACACCTGCGTTAAGGAGAATTGTAGCTATGCTTGTTTATTTAGACTCTGTACCATATACAAGCCAACTTGTTTGGTGGGAATCCTGGAGATTCATCAGCGGTTCAGCACGCTTCCCGTGGTCGCGCTGTGTCTCGGGTCTTGACAACGGAAGACGGGGTATGATGTTGGAAACATTTCGCCGGAAATACAGCTGTTCAGCACGTCGCAGCATGTCTCCCGTGGTGTCGCGCTGTCTCGAAGATTGTTGGAGATGTTTAGAGAAAATCCTGGAGATTTGCTTGTATTCTGGGAGGCGGGGAGATACACCGAAAATCCGGGAGACTCCAGGATTACACGGGAGAGTTGTCAGGTATATTACCATATCGGTTGGCCTACAACTAATGTCAGTAATTATAAAGCATCTTGCTATCATCATTTATCAATACTAGTTTACCCCCGTTCGTACAATAACAAGCAAAGCATCGCAGTTATCGCCATAACAGACCGTCCATTATAAATTACTTTCCGGAAACCATTTAATTTATGTGGTTGCAAATAACGACATACGAAATATGTCCAGGTAAAGGAAACTGAAAGCCACAGTGGCGCCAACTAGTGAGTGGCTCACCACCACCAGCAAACGCAACAAGTTAACAGCTCCAAATAATTACCTTTTTTAATGCATAGCCAACCGATTGGTAGATCGGTGGCACGAAGGAGGAGATGATGTCAGATAATCCCAAAGTTAACGTATTCCTTTACAGATTTAGTAAAAACATAATTTGACTAAGTTTAGTATGTCCGTACTACCGTTGCACCCTGTATCAAACTACCATTTTAACTGTTTTGTGTATGTACAGCACTTGCTAGCGTCTGTGCCATTTTGGCATTTGATATGGTATTCGATCAATTATGTATTTGCAAAATTACCAGTCGCCATGTCCGGCCAGCGGAAAAGTTATTCAGTGGAAATGTATATTTAAAAGATGGACGATCTTAAAATGCAACTGTAACAGACGTAATTAAGACTAAACCATCATCATTGCAGGTGATATGTAACGATGCCTTAATGGTCTGTCAAATTCCCGTTTTATGCAATATTTGATGGTAAACGGAAAACAGTAATATGGAGATCTGCGAACCGAGGCATTGGAATAAAAAGAAACTCCCAACTCTCCATGCATAAGATAGACAATGGAAATCGTTGTACACCAGATCCCTTTGTTGTTTAAATACATGTTGTATAGAGCAGGATTGATGTGTACGTCTTGCTAGTGTGTGTGTGTGTGTGTGCGTGTGCGTGCGTGTGTGCCTGTGTGGGTGCGTGCGTGCGTGCGTGCGTGTGTGTGTTATATTATATTATGTTCATTTAAACTTGATTTACTACTTGCTCCAACGTATCAGATCTCAAGATTTACGTAATTCTTCCATCTATAAAGGGTTACAATTATCATAGTATTGGCACTAGGCAGCGTAACTCTAAATTATCTTTACAACAGAGGCCCAGAGGAGACACTGACCAGGGTATTAACATGCAAGAAACCTTGCAACGACACCACACATATGCTGCCGCCCCTACACGCAAGACTAGGCGACCGACACACAAGACCCACACTCAGCCACTAGCAAACTGCAGCCGTTTGCATATTGTGATGAAGCATTACACACATTCGTCGGGTATCACCTATTGCCAACTGCAAATGCGCATTTGTTGGTAAAACTGGTGGAATCGAATACAATCGGGTACAACAAAAGTGTGTATCTGAGTGTTAGTGTACATAGGTAAGTTAGTTTGAAATACACTAGGAACCGATGTTTCTGCTTCATTATAGCAATCAACGTCATGTTTTCTTTCATCGTCATCATTGCGCAGCCGTAGTGTCCGTGGTTGGGCGAAGGCCTCAGCTCGTCGTTTCCAGATCTGCCTATCTTGCGCTACTCTGCCAGACGGTGCCCTTCCAGTACTCGTCTAGTTCGTCTCTCCACTGTCTCGCCAGTCTTCCTCTAGATCGTTTCCCTTCGTAGGTGTCCATCGGTTATCTCGTAGCCTGCCGATGTGCCATGTCCAGGTCCACTTCTGTCTTCTGAATTGTTTTATCACGTCTATGACCTTTGTCTTATCTCTAACCCATATGTTTGTTTTTCTCTCCCGATATCTGATGTTTAGCATACTTCTTTCCATCTTTGTTTGTGCGGCTGCTAGGTTGTTCTTTGCCTGGATGGTGAGTATCCATGTTTCCGCGCCGCATGTCATCGCTGGAAGTACACATGATTTGTAGTTAGCCACCTTATTGTCTTTAGCCACCAGATACCCTACATTTTGTTCGCTCATAAAACGAGCGAAATAATTATTATGCTACATTTAACGCTGGTCATTATTCTTTAGGTTGATGTTATGCCTATCCGGCAGGCGATGTCGTTAGCTCTTCCTAACGCAGCATTTTCTGCCAATCAAAATATTAATATATTTGACTCAAAAAATGTTTTCCATTAACCGACGATGCCAATTTCAACAACAACAATAACAACCAATAACAACCAACAACCAACAACAACCAACAACTACCAACGACAACCAATGACAACCAACGACAACCAACGACAGCCAACGACAGCCAACGACAGCCAGCAACAGCCAGCAACAGCCAGCAACAACCAACAACAACCAACAACAACCAACAACAACCAACCGAATGCCAACGAACCATCGGTGTTGAGAACGTTGACACACCCACGGCCCAATAACTGCAGGACCAGACGACCATACCCGACAGTGGTTTCGATTAACCAGTCTAGATGACGACGCTAGCATTCGGGCTCCTGTACAGACGAGTTCTCGTTCTACCACCACCACACCAGGAGGCGACACTGTTTCTGAATAGTTTCGTACTAAAAAGGTATAGAGAAACGATTGTACGTTCTCACATGTTTTGCGATATCCAGTCCTGGGCAATACTCAAACCGGAAACGCCTCGTGTCAATCTGAAATGACCTTTTATATGTTAAAGGGGACATTATTTCATGTTTCATGAGATAAATGTCGCTCGCTGTCAAATTAGGATCCATTGCATTCGATAGACGGCGCTGCAGGGCTCGTTTTTATTTCATCGCCAAGACACTTGTAGCAGATGTGATTCTTGTATTATTTTATTAATTATGTGCCACGCTTAACGCTGTTGGACGATTAAAATAACAAGAGGCGCCTAATTGTCGCATCTTGCAGACTTAGACCTGTTTTGCTATACCCAAAGAAGCATAACATACTGTGTTTTCTTACGACAAAAATGTGTTTGCTCAGTACATTGAAAACCGTGGATGCAGGTTTTCCGCACCGATTGTCTGCATGCTGCATGGAATGATATATAGTCGAACGGGGCTCTAGGGGAATTAGTACTAAAACAGGGGAGTTGCCTAGTTGCCGGCTTGTTATCGGAATGTTTTCCCATAATAATAGCGTGTTAAGACGACTTAAGACTAGATATATTACTTTTTAAACGAGAGATGATATAGTACAGACCTCTATCCCACGTACCTTTATATACGTGACCATCAAAGTAGAACAGTGTTGACAACCTGATTTAGTATTGTAGAGAAACGGGAAATGTTAGACACAGCTTAATATCGATCTTGTGGTGGTTCACTCCGTTTGTCCAATGACACTCCTTCCATTTTGCCAGGGGAAATCCTTCCATTCCTCCACTGGGACTAATTCCACTTCTATACGTGCCAAATTTCCCAGAATTTCCGGGAGTCTCCCTAATTTTTGGTGTATCTGCCGGTTTCCCGGAATACAGGCAAATCTTCCGGATTTTCGCTTCAAATCTCCAACAGCACCACCCCGTCTTCCAATATTCCGATGTCATCATCTGAGATAGCGCGACACCACGGCACACGTGCTGAAACGTGCTGAGACATGCTAAACCGCTGTTTCGGCGATACATTTTCAACAGCCCCCCCCCCCCCCCCCCCCCCCCCCCCCCCCGTCTTCCGATGTCAAGGTCCGAGAGACAGCGCAACGAGACAGCGCAACACGGGAAGCGTGCTGAAGCGCTGATGAATTTTCCTGAATTCTAAAGAAAAGTTGGCAGGTAAACATTTCCACAGTGGCAATCCTTCCATTTATTTCTGAAATGAAAATTCTTTCATGTCATGGATGGCACTTCATTACTTGCAGGAGTGGCATGCCGCTATAATATGGCCATTTTGGTACTGAAGTTTTTAATTCTTGTAAACTAATCGGTTTTCACTAGATTTCCCCATCGTTCCCCATCCACTGAGCGTCTTCCAGTCTGTCGCATAAAGGATTTGGAATGCAGTCTATTGGTTAGTCCAGGTCCGCATTGTATAAAAAGTCGACCTAGTTTCCTGCGCGCAGTGTGATTTCAATCTTAAGGGACGACCGAGCGCTCCCCGCTAAATGTAATTTGCATGTTTGTAGCAGAAGCCGTCTCGAGACGACACCGTTGCTTAGCAACGGAATAATAATATCCTCTGTTTTCATTAGAACCTCCGCCATACAAACACACTGGAGCAGAAGGTATCAATCGACGTGTCCACACAGGCGCACAACGACTGTGTTGCTTGTGGGTTATTTTTCTTTCATACCCCATAGGCCACTGTCGTTTCGCTAATTATCGATGTGTTCTTTGCGCATTTTTTATGAGAGCGGGCTGAAAGTCGACACGGCGTTAACGGTAGGGTGTACCCCTTGAACTTGAAGTCAATACGTCACACTGGGTGTAAAAAAAACATTTTGCATGACAATTCTATTCCACAACCGCTGTGGGATATCTCGAAGAGGGAAAGGGGCCAAGGCCCAAGCTTATTCACCCATTAAAACTGCGGTATTTAACCTGGGGGTAATTACCCTTTGGGGTAATTCGGGCTTGTCCAAGGGGTAACACATGATTTTAGAGTATGGATATTTAAGTAATTAATTCATCACAACAACATTCTTATTGCACGCTCCTTTGAAACTATTTCGTGGAATGGCGTACCTGAAGTTTAGAATGTAGCCTATCACATTGAAAATAAAAAATCCCTTACAATCGTAAATGATCTAATCGAACCATGCCTAGTTGAAGCATCGAGGCTCGTCCTTGGCGAGGTACAAGGGAGACAGATGAATCAGATGTCACTTTAGGACACAATTATGAACAAACTGGATATCTGAGACGAGCGATGCCATTTTGGGATGAGGCCGTTTTAGTTGCAGAAGGGTCAGCAAACCCCTGGATGTTTTGCGCTTCAATTGAGTGAATCAGCGTAATATTATAATTGTCTTTTGTGCACTATTGATTGTACCTGAAAGTCGACTCTGTAAAAGAGGACCGTCTGTTCTCTAAACTGTTTGCCATGGAATGCCATAATTCCCAGGATTGTCAGTGAATATGAAGAGGTTGGAAACGACTTTAGTGTTCTCCTCATCCACGTGGAGGATCGTTATCGTGGGAAGAGTAATTCATAGTGTGTTCGACGTAAGAGAAGGGAAGGGAGGAACCGCTACAGACCAACATTTCAGGTGACGATGCCAAACCAAGAAGCCATACAATTATTATAAAGCTGGGGTATGTTGCACATATTTGGTGAGACAAATCTGCGGAACCTCTCATAACAATGGGATGTGGTGAATATTCCCATAGATCAAGGCAATGTTGCTAGCTCCCTTTGCAAATCCAGTTTTACTAACATTAAGTTCAGGCTAATGAGTTCTCGTGTTCTCCAAAGTGTTAACGCCACTTGAAGAGAACGAATAACAGTGTCCGTTTGCTGATGATACCATACCACACAAACTTTCATTGGAACAGGTCATCCTTGGATATTTCCCGTGTCAGGAACACTTTGAGAAGAATTCATGGACAATGATACATTTATTTTGGACGAAGGAGTCGTCAAATATGTAAGACGAGTTCCTTGGCATGGGAGAAGATAGCACGGTGAAAGAAGTCTTCCAGGATCCTTACCTGGTAACTTTCTGACAAAAGGCTAGTGGTGAATACCGAATTCACCAGAACAGAGCTCCCACATACCTCATCCCAATGTGTTGCTGTGGAGGACTTACATTTCGACAAGCATCGGTGTTAAAACCAAGACACAAAATGTATTGGATTTTGCTGATGACCTGCGATGTGCGCTAACTGTGACAAAGCCTCGCATCTCAAACGTTATGAGGAAGACCCAACTTCAACCACACTCAGACACTTTCATCAATTGGTGCTTATTTAAAGATAACGAAGCCTGAATATAGCTAATGTTATATTTTACTAATAAATATCAATTATGCGGCTAACTGCTCTTTCAAAAATGATATCCTTTCTTCGAGTTTGGTATATGATTACGGTTTGGTTCACTCGAGGGTAACAGTGCCAACACGACAAAATACCGCTGCATTCAAGGGAAACAAAGGGAACTTTTTCGAGTTATGCATCTATGAAAGTTAATACAAACTAACCACGTACTACTACATTCAACGTTTTCACTTCAGTGATTCAGAATGGGGTCACGAAGAGAAAGGTTCCAATAACATGTATGATACCCTGAAGGCTGACATCTTGCACACGACGCTGACGTTTGACCAATAAACCCGAGCTGTAACGTCGGTCATGATGCGCCGGGTGCCTAGTTTAGCTCGGTATGTTTACGAATACCTTGTATATGCGTGAACAACTATTATACCACCATATGAAGGTAACTTTTTACAAGTTAGAACCACAAACAAAATGTGGCGATTTGTTACGTAATAATCTATCTGGTTTGCTATATGTTATATGAAATTCATACAAACATCTCACAATGTACATAAAAACAACTTACATAATTGAAAGTGACATAATCAGCTGAGAAAATATTATTACCAATGCCTACAAACGAGCATCGTAAATTAAACCAATATCCCCAGTTCGGCGACCGGCGAACTGGAACGAGTATTGTGTTATGTTATGTAACACATGTTTTGTAATAATATGATCACTTACGTAACGTTTCATTACTTAATATTTAATTTGTAAACACCCCTGAATCTATGTGTAGAGATATGTGGTGTATAAATAAATTTTATTAGAGTTGATTATGCACTCGCGACGTCAGGCTTTCTGTAAAAACTGGTGCTGTTCATGCAACTTTTAGTCTGTGTCTTCAACACAAAAGCTAAACGTATAACTGATATGAACATTCGTTGGTCGTCCCGATGGTTTGGAATCCGGACTTTCCTGGAAACCATTTTTAGTATGCAGTACAGTAGCAACGGCAGTAGATGACTCACGACTTCAGCACACCAATCAGTAATTGTTTTAGCACACTAATCAATCATTCCTGGATGTACCAATACCCACAACACTCAAACTTCTTTGGTGTATTAATTACTCCCTTTGAAACGAACACTTCTCACCCCAACAGCTGCACGTCGGGAGAACGGAATCGAAACGACTGATGAGCGCGAAAGAAAAAAACAAACGAATTTATTCTGTCGAACTGTCTGAGTCGGCACACACCAGAAACGGTCGCTGTGAATTCATATCACGTTCTCTCGCCTGTCCCCGTCCAATTTCAGCCTAGCAAAGCCTGTGATCGCTCGGCCGTCCTATCAATCAGAAATGGCCTCGACCTTGTCGCCGCGTCGACACTTTATGCAAAATGCCGGCGGCCAGACATATTCGGAAATCGTTTTCGTTGTGTTATATTAACATACGCAGACGACATTAGCATAAATATACGATATGCCTCTGGCTAGTTATTCGTTGAAGTGGCGCATGGAAGTCGGTGACTAAATCTTTAGATCTCATGTAAATCAATTGCCAAAATGCATATATGAATATTGTAATGAATTGAATAATCGAAATAGGGCCCGACCTTTTCATTTTGACTTTGGCTTTGTGCGTTATATCGCATACGAAGTGATGCATAATATATGGGTAGTCTGTTTTAAGACAACAACATTACACAATAGAAAGGGACACCATGTTATGTAATATATGCACAGTTTTTTTTGCTGATACTACTACTAAGTACTGCTGTTGTTGTCGTTGCTGCTGCTATAACCATGGCAACCGCAACAACAACGTCAACATCTACATCATCTATATCAACATCATCACCATCACCATCACCATCACCATCATCATCATCATCATCATCAACAACAACAACAACATCATCATCAACATCATTATCATCATCATCAAGAGGTACTGCTACTTCTTAATCTATCATCGCCACAACCACCACAGAAACCATTTTCTCGAAATATCCCAGACACACGATTTAACAAGATTTAACCAGATTTAACCAGATTTAACCAGATTTAACCAGATTTAACCAGATTTAACAAGATTGCCAACAATGGCATATGGATAAGGAAGCCGTGTTTTGGCTTACCGAAAGTCTAACCCTTTTTACCTACGTGTATCCCGCCCTTCTGAGGTACGTATCAATTTTATTTTTAAACACATTCACACTACTAGCACCAACACAATCTGCATATAATCTGTTCCAATCATTTACAGTACTTTGTGAAAAAGATAACTTTCTTATATCTAATCTACACTGCTCCTTTACTAATGTAACTTTATGTCCTCTAGCCCTTCTGTCTTTCTTAACTGAGAAAAAAATATTTATCAATATTTTTATAACCATTCAATATTTTAGACACTTCTATTTGATCTCCTCTCAATCCCCTGGTCTCTAGTGTTGTCAAACCACATTCTTTTAGGCGTATTTCGTAACTAAGATCTCTCAGTTTTGGTATAATTTTAGTCGCTCTCCTCTGTACTCTTTCTAGCATATATATATATATATATATATATGTGTCCTTCTTGCTATATGGCCTCCACGCTTGTATAAAATATTCTAAATGAGGCCTCACTATTGTTTTGTACAGCGGTATTATTAGTTCTTTTTTCCTTATACGCTATATTTCGCCTAATTAATCCAAGGATTTGATTTCCCTTTGAAGCTGCAATTCCGCACTGCTCTGAAACCTTCAAATCAGCACTAATGGTTAACCCTAAGTCATTTTCTTTTACAGTAGTATTTAGTACAGTCCCCCCCATTATATATTCTACATAGTCGTTCCCATGTCCTGTGTGAAGGCATTTACAATTCCCAAAATTGAACAGCATTTGCCACTTTTCAGACCATTTGATCAACCTGTCAATATCATCTTGTAAATGCTGTCTATCTCCGTCACTTTTAATCCTTCTAAACACTTTTGTATCATCCGCAAATTTCAACACTTTGCTTGTTATATCATCATCCAAATCGTTGATATATTAAGAATAATATAGTTCCTAGTACTGATCCCTGCGGTACCCCACTCATTACCGATTTCCAGTTTGAAGCCTCCCCATCAACTACTACACGTTGTCTTCTGTCAATCAGCCATTTTTCTATCCAGTTTATTTTACCATTTCCTATGCATGGGCCTTTAGTTTAAGCAGTAATCTTTGATGTGGTACTTTGTCGAAAGCTTTTTAAAAATCCAAATAGATGATATCTACTGGTGATCCCTCGTCTAACCACTTAATGATGTCTTCCAAAAAACATATCATATTTGTTAAGCATAACCTCGCTTTAAAAAACCCATGTTGAGATGGGTTTATCAAGTTATGTTTAACAAGAAAATCTACCATGTGATCTTTAATTAGTCTTTCTAATAATTTGCAAATCACTGATATTAAACTTACTGGTCTATAGTTCTCTGACTTGTTTCTCGAACCTTTTTTAAATAACGGTATAATGGTTGCCTCTTTCCATTCTAAAGGAACCACTCCCTCTTCTAATGACAAATTGAAAACTGTTGTAAGCGGTACGCTAATTTGTTCTACAATTTCTAATAGTAGTTTGGGCGGAATCCCATCCACTCCAGGTGATTTATTATCCTTCATAGCCCTTATTTTCTTAGCTACCATTTCCTGGGTTACAATTAATTGTCCTAAATATTCTGAATCTGCCCCCTTGAACTTAGCCTCTGGTACTGGCAGTGAACTACTTCTGCCATTAAGAATCCATCTGATATTATATTTCCAGCACTATTTTCTAGAGGACCGACCTTATCCTGAACGTTCTGTTTGCTCCGAACATATGCATAAAAACTCTTGCTGTCATGTTTTATATTACTAGCTAATTGTTGTTCATAGCTTCTCTTTGAATTTCTAATTTCAGTTGTAGCTTGGCTAAGTGCTTATTTATAAATGTTGTAGTCTTCATCATTTCCAGTGCGTCTATATAACTTCCATATCATTTGTTTGTACTTAATTTTTCGAATGGCTTCTTTCGATAAGTGTTTCTTTCTTAAATGTTTCCCTTGTTTTTTAATGGAACAAACTTATCGACGATGCACTCATTTTCACTCCTTGTGATATTCCAGCATTCTGTTGCTGCCTTATTCTTAAGTGTGTTATTCCAGTCTATCTTTGTTAAATATTTCCTCATGTCCTTATGTCTTCCTTTCTTCCTTCCTTTCCGTTTCTCCTGTACTGCTTTTTATTATTCCTTTCTGATTTTACCTTGATTGTAATTTTTATCTAGTTGTGATCAATACTCCCCAGTGGCTCACATATCATTACATTGTCAACTAATTCGCTCTGTGATCACAAAACTAGTCTAACATATTTTCTCCCCTGGATGGTTCTAGCACATGGTGAGAAAAGAAATTATCTTGTACTAAAACTAAAAACCTGTGGTCCTCACTCCATGTACTCTGTAGAGATTTCCATAGTATATGCCCGTGGTTAAAATCCCCCATAATAACACAGTCCTGTTTGCTCACTTCCCTTATAGCGTTTTGCACTTTTTTTATTTTCTTCTATGCTTATGTTTGGACTTCGATAAACTAACCCAACTGTTAACGTCGAGTTTCCTGTAACACCAAACAGCTTCTTCGCAATGTGCTTCTCTTTCTAATTTTATTTCACCGTAAATAACCCGCTCAATCTGCTAAAAGATCTATGATGCAAGTTTTGTGTTGCGTCGGAAACTTTACGTGAGGTCATGGCGTTATTGTGAACGTCAGCGTTAAGGTGGGGAAAATGAGAAGACACACACGCACGTATTCACACACAAACAAACACGTACACACACGTACACGCACGTACACGCACGCACGTACGCACGCACGCACACACGAACGTGCACACACACATGCGCACACAAAAATATCATCGAGAGGGTAGACAAAGACGATAACCCATGATCTCGCAAAACATTAGGGAGGAAGAAGACTTTGACTTTGAATGGGTACTCTCTCGTTGCAAAGAGAGTATAACGTCTACCACACGTGAAACGAGTGTATTGGGACATTCCTTCGTGACACACTGAATAGAAATGTCGTCGTTTACATGTATTTAACGCCGACGAAAATGACCGATAATCAGAATATACTGCGCGCGACAATGAACGTGAGGACGTTTGATTAGGATCTATGCATCACATGAATATTTCTACAGACAATTTCCATGGAAATATATAACAGGTGTTCGAGGCTCGCAACGTTGAAGACACGCACGCACACGCACGCACGCGCACGCACCACGCACGCACCACGCACGCACGCACGCACACACACATACGCACATACGCACACACACATACGCATGCACACACACACGCACCACGCACGCACGCAGACACACACGCGCGCGCATACACACAAGCACGCACGCACGAACACAGACATTTCGCATTACAATAATTGATATTCACTCGCTTTCTGTTGTTGTTTTTATTCTGTGCGCCCTTGTGTGATAAATTATTCCGCTGCTCCAGACACGCCGCAGACTCGATGTTTTAGCGGGTTAGTTTTTAGCATGTTCGCTCTTTTGGGAAATTTGACAGTGCTATCACAAAAGTAATTTCATAAAGTGGATTTCGACTATAGGCTGTGCTTTCGTTCACGCGTCCGTACATGTGTATAATGTGTATACATATAAGCATGACGCATACACCCGTGCGTGAGTGCGCGCCTGTGTGCGTACGCGTGTGTGCGTGCGTGCGTGTGTGTTGCGTATGCGTGTTCATGTTCGTCTCCGTGTTCAGATCCGTGTTCGTGTCCGTGTCGGTGTCCATGCGTGTGTGAGTGTGTGTCCGTGCGTGTGTGTGTGTTCGTGCGTGTGTGTGTGTGTCCGTCCGTGTGTGTGTGCCTGTGCGCGTATGTCCGACCATATGTGCGTTCTTGCGTATGTGCAAGCAAAAACATATGCGTGCGTGCGTGCGTACCGGAATAAGTGAACAAATTTACGAGTTCAGGAAAAAGCTGGGGATAACAGGATGCTGGTAAGAAGAATTATTACCTAAATATATTTTTTGAGGAAACATCTTTGACGACATTTCATCTGTAGAGGCTTTCAATATTTATATTTCCAAGAAATAATTATTTGAACGGATGATATGCTGCGGTCATGTGTCGGTACAAGGGCGATGCTGCGATGATATCGTTCTTTATGAATGACGGATGTTCCGTTATACGATATATGACACCTTCCATTTGGGACTTTATGAAAGATATCAACATCTACACGGATATAAATGACACTCTGATGTGTCATTTCAAAATACCGATGTTTGATACTATATATATATATATATATATATATATACATATTGTATATTAATATGCAAACTTGAAGGCATTGTGAGTGCATCTTCTCCTAGGTGCCGAGATCATCACGCCTATTTCTGTGTTCATTCGCGTCCTTGGACCATTGGCCTCTGATCTACCCTTTAACTTTATTAAAAACACAAAGGTCGTTATTTATGTGTATTTACTTGGGTGCTTGCGATATGTTTTTCTTCCTTTCGGAGAAGCGTGGAATGGAGAAGGGTGAGCAACTATCCACAGAGGGCGCCAGTGTCGTCGTTTATGTTCGCTTTCGTCGTAGTTGACCAGAGCAGAAATTAAATGATCAGCGTGTACGATTTTAGGATCAAGATACAGTAATGGTGATTCTAGTTATCCTTTGTTTATTGCACAGTGGGTAGGCGTAAGATACAGTAATGGTGAATCTAGTTGCCCTTGGATTGTCGCACAGTTCTAGTTGCCCTTGGTTTGTTGCACAGTGGGTAGGCGTAAGACACAGTAATGGTGATTCTAGTTGCCCTTGGTTTGTCGCACAGTGGGTAGGCGTAAGATACAGTAATGGTGATTCTAGTTGCCCTTGGTTTGTTGCACAGTGGGTAGGCGTAAGATACAGTAATGGTGATTCTAGTTGCCCTTGGTTTGTCGCACAGTGGGTAGGCGTAAGATACAGTAATGGTGATTCTAGTTGCCCTTGGTTTGTCGCACAGTGGGTAGGCGTAAGATACAGTAATGGTGAGTCTAGTTGCCCTTGGTTTGTCGCACAGTGGGTAGGCGTAAGATACAGTAATGGTGATTCTAGTTGCCCTTGGTTTGTTGCACAGTGGGTAGGCGTAAGATACAGTAATGGTGATTCTAGTTGCCCTTGGTTTGTCGCACAGTGGGTAGGCGTAAGATACAGTAATGGTGATTCTAGTTGCCCTTGATTTGTCGCACAGTGGGTAGGCGTAAGATACAGTAATGGTGATTCTAGTTGCCCTTGGTTTGTTGCACAGTGGGTAGGCGTAAGATACAGTAATGGTGATTCTAGTTGCCCTTGGTTTGTTGCACAGTGGGTAGGCGTAAGATACAGTAATGGTGATTCTAGTTGCCCTTGGTTTGTCGCACAGTGGGTAGGCGTAAGATACAGTAATGGTGATTCTAGTTGCCCTTGGTTTGTTGCACAGTGGGTAGGCGTAAGATACAGTAATGGTGATTCTAGTTGCCCTTGGTTTGTCGCCCAGTGGGTAGGCGTAAGATACAGTAATGGTGATTCTAGTTGCCCTTGGTTTGTTGCACAGTGGGTAGGCGTAAGATACAGTAATGGTTATTCTAGTTGCCCTTGGTTTGTCGCACAGTGGGT
This sequence comes from Escarpia spicata, assembly GCA_963995525.1. Taxonomy (NCBI): domain Eukaryota; kingdom Metazoa; phylum Annelida; class Polychaeta; order Sabellida; family Siboglinidae; genus Escarpia; species Escarpia spicata. Next base: position 15,332,238 of record OZ023217.1, read on the forward strand.
AGGCGTAAGATACAGTAATGGTGATTCTAGTTGCCCTTGGTTTGTCGCACAGTGGGTAGGCGTAAGATACAGTAATGGTTATTCTAGTTGCCCTTGGTTTGTTGCACAGTGGGTAGGCGTAAGATACAGTAATGGTTATTCTAGTTGCCCTTGGTTTGTTGCACAGTGGGTAGGCGTAAGATACAGTAATGGTGATTCTAGTTGCCCTTGGTTTGTCGCACAGTGGGTAGGCGTAAGATACAGTAATGGTGATTCTAGTTGCCCTTGGTTTGTTGCACAGTGGGTAGGCGTAAGATACAGTAATGGTTATTCTAGTTGCCCTTGGTTTGTCGCACAGTGGGTAGGCGTAAGATACAGTAATGGTGATTCTAGTTGCCCTTGGTTTGTCGCACAGTGGGTAGGCTTAAGAAACAGTAATGGTGATTCTAGTTGTCATTGGTTTGTTGCACAGTGGGTAGGCGTAAGATACAGTAATGGTTATTCTAGTTGCCCTTGGTTTGTTGCACAGTGGGTAGGCGTATGCTACAGTAATGATGATTCTAGTTGCCCTTGGTTTTTTGCACAGTGGGTAGGCTTAAGAAACAGTAATGGTGATTCTAGTTGTCATTGGTTTGTTGCACAGTGGGTAGGCGTAAGATACAGTAATGGTTATTCTAGTTGCCCTTGGTTTGTTGCACAGTGGGTAGGCGTATGCTACAGTAATGATGATTCTAGTTGCCCTTGGTTTTTTGCACAGTGGGTAGGCTTAAGAAACAGTAATGGTGATTCTAGTTGTCATTGGTTTGTTGCACAGTGGGTAGGCGTAAGATACAGTAATGGTGATTCTAGTTGCCCTTGGTTTGTTACACAGTGAGTAGGCTTAAGCTAGTGTCGTTTAATCTCAGATCCGTCAATATGAAACTTAACTTATACTGACATGTGAATGCCCGTGTAACCGTCGTCGTCATTCGTGCTGTAACCGTCGATTACCACACGAAGACGTTCACACTCAGTCGTCACAATACTACGCCGCCATGTGCTCTAAGGGAGCATCTCAGAACGTCAGTGTCCGATATCAGACGACGTTATTTTCGATTGAAGAGAGGGGTCTGTGGCAGTTTCGTCTGTCGTCGGATCGATATTTTACAGGATCTTTAGACGTGTTCACACTACCGCAGTATACGATGACCAGTTGTACGGGAGTAGACGTTACTGATGTAGGAAACAAATGGAACCAGCAATAACGGCCATGTTTACCTTAAAGCACTGAAAGGAAACAAGCCCGTGTATTTAATATGTTGCCAAGGTCTTGTCCATCTACTGCAGGATGCAGCCCTCCGATGTGCATTCCCACATTTCTCCATCTTCGGCTTCTCTTACCCAAAGAATTGCCTTTGTCATGACGTCATCGCACCATCTTCTCACTGGCCTGTCTTTTGCTGCTCGTTTCCCTTTTCTGGAATGCCACTCTGATCTCCTGATGGTCCATCGATTGTCGTGCATTCTGACCATATAACTTGCTCATCTCAACGTTATTTTCATGACACATTTGACATATTTCGTATACATCTTAATATCTTTATAATGACGTCGTGTATGCTATATCATCATGCTTTATGTACAACATCGTGCTTTCTTTTCTTTTCCATGTGTGTTGATGTTTTGTTATGGTAGGTCCGGTTACGCCACTAGGAAAACCAGATGGCCAAGCGCCGTTTAAAACATCCGGATGCGACGTCCTGGTTATACACTGAGGTTGTGTTAACTTGTGCGGCTACATGTGGAGTCTGCGTGCGTGTTGTATAAAAATACAGTGAGGAGCCACCTTGCATGCGTTTTGTAGGATGTGGTTGAAGGGGCGTGGGCTTTGCCGAAAGGGGACCAGACTACGCCGTGGGTGCGAAAGGGATCAGGCGGTGTAGGAAAAGGGAACATGTGGGTTGGTGAGGAAAGATGGGGGAAGGTGTTTGGGATTGGTGGTACGTTATCAGGGAAGCGCTGTAGACGGGACAGCATGGTCCAGATGCTGCTATGGGATATAGCACAGTCGGTTTACATTAATTAAGGCCTGGATACGCTGGCAATTTTCGCCCGACCCAACCAGACCACACCAGATCAGACCAGACCCACACTAGACTCCCTCTATTGCAGTGTACCCATTACGCCGACCGACACCGACTGCGCTATACTGGAAACCGGCGTGACGTCATAATCACGTACACGTGACAATTTTCCACTACGTCAATAATAATCGGGACTAATCGGTGTCGACTTGACGTGGTCTGGTCTGGTCTGGTCTGGTCTGGTCAAGTCTGGCCTGGTCTTGTCTGGTCGGGCGAAAAGTCCCAGCGTTTCCCGGCCTTTACACACACCTGCATTTAAGGTTGCTGTCAAAGTCCAGACGGAGGTCGAGGTAAATGGCTACACCAATTCGTTGTATATAGAGCAGGCAATTGCAACTGGAGGTGATTCGTGAGCATGTAGTTTAGGGAGAAGATGCAGGTCGAAAATCGCTACGGGCCTTAACCACATGTCAACAAACATTATAACGTACACTCTATTTTGAAATGTTGCATACATGTTCGTGCAATATTTCTAGGCAGTTCATGTTGCAGTTTTTCCGGAATTGGATGGTAATAACTAATGAGTATAGCCCAGTTTCTATACAAACATGACATCTTGGTTTTTCCCAGTGCAGTCAGCTCTTTAGTTCTTTTAGCGACAATGCAACGTCTGTGCTCCTCAGCAAACACAAACCAGTTCTTGCGTACAACGAGTCCCTGTTCAATCCAACAATACACGTTAAGTTGTTTCACAGGGACTAACAAAGCAGGCGCTGTTTAGCTGGAGCACACAACATGCCGAATTCACATACCTATCTATATAAAACACCTCACTTCTTTGTCATACCCAGCTACTTTAACCGATTTCACAGAGGCTTTTAATGAAATCGGACCTCGCGCTTACCTATTCTTAGCTGAAGCAGTCTAGCGTAAGACGAGCACCGCTTCAATGGAAGGGTGACGCCATTTTATTGCGAGACTCTTTCCCGAATATAATGTCACCGTCTGTCTGGGATAACGGTTATTAACAAAACATAACTGTTTTGTCTATGAATCGTTATTATACCTAAACTGTAGCATATCTATCTTTTTTATTTTCGGTATGCTCTAATCATAGTATTATACATATACACAAGGGCATATGTTCTACACTCATGCAGGATCAGCAACGCGTAAAGGTACTCTATTGTTTTGTTTCCGTTCTATCGTTGAACCTTTTTATATATTCATAAAACACACACATTACGATCATTCGGCAGTTTTGTAATTTCATCGTTACTTCTCTATGTATGCGCATTAATTTACGTCAGACAATATTCAACAAGACTGCCATCCAAAGCAGCAAACTTCAGGTGGCATATGGATAGGAAAACCGTTGTATTATCGAGAATCCTGCATTCATGTTATTCTCTGACGTAAATAAATATATTCTGTTTGATTGTCCTCACTGCTAATTGCGGCAAGCAGTCTAATTACCCTAAATAATCTATCGTCCGAGAGAAGACGATAAATCCACTTAAAACGAGATCAATAGTATTGCCCTGCAATGAACTGAATCTCGATTTAGATACTACAGGAAAACAAGTTTGCATCGAAGTGATGATAGAGATTAATTGACTCCGTCAATTGTCTCTATTGGTCATTATTGGTGGAAATCAACGAGACCTGGTGCTGAACTGTACATTTTGCCTTTGAAACTGCGAAAGTAGCTAAATATTGACACGCGTACGGAGACATTGTGACTGTCTACGTGTTCAAAATGTGCCAGACCGTATAATTAATAGAGATTCCTTTCATTGCACGATCAAGGGATCCATTCATTTAGCCGTACGAACGAATACATTTCAAGTGCTAAGCTTTATTGGGCTGACACGTGCATTTATAGCTCAAAACTTTACTCCGCCTGGGCTAAATTTACCAATGACAGATTCTGCGAATGGTGAATGGGAACGTCGGTGGACACAGTATACTACAAATGTTTCCTTTGAATACGATTATAAAAGTGAGTGGGTCTTTAAAGCGGTGAACATAATACCGATCCTGATTGCACGAACACGATACACTGACTCCTATGTTGTCGCTGACGCGCAGAAACGGTTTCGTCCAATCCTACCATTTTGTAATTAAAAAAACACGTTAGAAAGAATCTGGATCCTGTCTTCGTACACCTGGGATACCTGTATCGTGCCAACTTCAACTGGAAAGTTAAGTTTGTGCGCATCAGAGGTGTCGTGACATGCGAATGTGCCCTCTTCGTGTATAGGCCTACATTAACTGTTTTTCATGAAGAAAGAAGTCCTCAAAAAGGGGTATCACCCAAACATCACTGGCGCATCATTCATCTGCATCAACGCTGAAGCGAATTAATGACCTACCCCTAGGATAAAAGCTCCGGTAAGGGTTCGACCACTGACATTTCGAGGCAATGTTGAGCCTGTTGTGAGTGGATAGGTCACTGCCACACTATATAGACGAACGCCATCTCAGGGAGTTTCGACACGTTGCTATCCCACAGGGTGTCTACCACCGACGTGATATATAAACAACAACATTGGGATATTATATACGCCTTATCATGGCGTTTAAAACACATCTAGGCATCCAACATGTAGTAATGGTACTCTTTCTATCTTCCTAGCAACGTCTCTGCAAATATATATATATATATAAAACACATCTAGGCATCCAACATGTAGTAATGGTACTCTTTCTATCTTCCTAGCAACGTCTCTGCAAATATATATATATATATATAAAACACATCTAGGCATCCAACATGTAGTAATGGTACTCTTTCTATCTTCCTAGCAACGTCTCTGCAAATATATATATATATATAAAACACATCTAGGCGTCCAACATGTAGTAATGGTACTCTTTCTATCTTCCTAGCAACGTCTCTGCAAATATATATATATATATAAAACACATCTAGGCGTCCAACATGTAGTAATGGTACTCTTTCTATCTTCCTAGCAACGTCTCTGCAAATATATATATATATATATAAAACATATCTAGGCATCCAACATGTAGTAATGGTACTCTTTCTATCTTCCTAGCAACGTCTCTGCAAATATATATATATATATATATAAAACATATCTAGGCATCCAACATGTAGTAATGGTACTCTTTCTATCTTCCTAGCAACGTCTCTGCAAATATATATATATATATATATAAAACATATCTAGGCATCCAACATGTAGTAATGGTACTCTTTCTATCTTCCTAGCAACGTCTCTGCAAAAAAATATATATATATATAAAACATATCTAGGCATCCAACATGTAGTAATGGTACTCTTTCTATCTTCCTAGCAACGTCTCTGCAAATATATATATATATATATATAAAACATATCTAGGCATCCAACATGTAGTAATGGTACTCTTTCTATCTTCCTAGCAACGTCTCTGCAAATATATATATATATATATAAAACATATCTAGGCATCCAACATGTAGTAATGGTACTCTTTCTATCTTCCTAGCAACGTCTCTGCAAATATATATATATATATATATAAAACATATCTAGGCATCCAACATGTAGTAATGGTACTCTTTCTATCTTCCTAGCAACGTCTCTGCAAATATATATATATATATATATAAAACATATCTAGGCATCCAACATGTAGTAATGGTACTCTTTCTATCTTCCTAGCAACGTCTCTGCAAAAAAATATATATATATATAAAACATATCTAGGCATCCAACATGTAGTAATGGTACTCTTTCTATCTTCCTAGCAACGTCTCTGCAAATATATATATATATATATAAAACATATCTAGGCATCCAACATGTAGTAATGGTACTCTTTCTATCTTCCTAGCAACGTCTCTGCAAATATATATATATATATATAAAACATATCTAGGCATCCAACATGTAGTAATGGTACTCTTTCTATCTTCCTAGCAACGTCTCTGCAAATATATATATATATATATAAAACATATCTAGGCATCCAACATGTAGTAATGGTACTCTTTCTATCTTCCTAGCAACGTCTCTGCAAATATATATATATATATATATAAAACATATCTAGGCATCCAACATGTAGTAATGGTACTCTTTCTATCTTCCTAGCAACGTCTCTGCAAATATATATATATATATATAAAACACATCTAGGCATCCAACATGTAGTAATGGTACTCTTTCTATCTTCCTAGCAACGTCTCTGCAAATATATATATGGTTTGTCAGTGTGCCGTGGTTGATTCAATACAACTGTGCAACAGTACGCGACCAACATTGCTTCTCACGTGTGCACCGCGTAATGGTGTGCCAATAGGTATGTATTGTATATATAATATATAATATATATATATATATATAATTAATAAATATATAAATAATAATAAATAAATAAATAATAATATAATTATAATGTATGGAAGTACAACAAACTCGTCTCCTAACTAGGCCTACTCCTTTCCAAACTTTCAGAAATCGACCACGTTTTCTCTTCATAACCTCACGAACAACTATTTCTTTGCACAGGTACTAACCAAGCGCAGATGTACTAAAATGCCACACCGACGCCGCGGTCAAACGAGTTGACACGTAATCAGAACTCAGACGAAGCGGATCAGCTTACAGACGACAGTCGCAGCGAGCGGTCCTGAAGTCGCCTCAGAACCGCGACGCCGACCGAATCCTTGCTGAATGCACGCACGCACGGTCAAACGAGTCTACGGGGAAACAACCCAAGTTGACAGGATAATGACAATGAGACGTTGTTGTTTGCGAATGCATTAGTCGTATACCTGGGCCGTTAGCTCCTTGCAACGCGGTATTTGTTGGCGTGATTGACGTTGATCGACAGGGCTCGCGGGTTCAACGAGACGGAGAAGGTTGAAGTAATTCCTGTCTCGTCAAATGAAGGTCTACGCTGGTCAGGGATCGTGATAGTGCTGCTGCCAAAGTGTAGCCGGGTATACAGTGTAAATTGGAAAGAATATGTGACACGGGTAACAATAATAAAGAGGTCATTGTTGAGTGGACGTCGGTGCGACCTCTCCTGCATTGAATAGGCTGCGTGGGAAAGGGGAACGAGAGGGAAATGGGAGATGGTTTATAGGAGGCAGTCTATTCCTAGTTTTTAATTAATTAATTAATATAATGTTCTTAAGACTATACTAACTATGTTGAAGGTATTCTGCCCGCCAAATTGTGTTTAGTAAGTACTTAACAACGTTCGCAATTTGGAAAGTACGACCTCGGAGCATATTCAAATAGTAACTAAAACATCTAGTTTCAAAACAAGGTTTTATTTTTTTATTTAATTTATTACTGGCAATGCAAGTCGGGCTGAGTTAACTGCGATGTCCTTTGATGTTCTATGTTCAATACAGCAGACGTCCTGTTACAAATTACTAATTACCCGCTAATTCCGAGTAGAGAAACTGGCTTCCTTTAAGAAGACGGGCGTGGGTTCGGCTGGGTGATGACTGATATCGTAAATACTGATATTGTAAATGATCTTGGTTATTAACGACTGTGCGCGCAAGCCCCATTACGGTAACACACCCACGGACAGAACAGCCTCTGACTAATGCTTCCACATAATGACGCTTTTAGGAAGCTGCCAGGCTAACCACTGTTTGATTCCTTCGCAGAATGGGACACACAAATCATAATGTGACTCCTCGCTTGTCAACTGGCATTTCTATCCAGCACCGCAAAAAGTCATGATAAACAATTATCAGACACCGTTAGAGGGCAGCAGCAAATGTTCTGCTAGCCGTAACGTCTGGAAACACTATAGCTCTTCTGGCTGGTGACAGAGTCTCCTATCATATCATTCTCAGTTTGCCCGTTCGGATATTTTTGGCTTGTATTAACTTCTCCAATTTATAGTACTGTAAACTCTTCAACAAAGCTAACAATCGATGCTTTCGACATCAGCTAATATGGCGTACGAACAGGCATATTGCTGGGTGCAGCAATTACATTACGGGCTACCCAGTGGCGAGGATCAGCTGCCGCAGTCTCTACAATGATTACAAGGCCATACGTACCAAAATCATATTAAGGAATGCAATTTAATTAAGTGTTACCAATCTATGTCAACCAGCCAATATTTTATGGGAGTCTCCCGGATGTGTACCCAACTTCCCTACACGAATATCTCATTGTGGGTCTATGAGAGACTAACAACGCGCCACAGAATACTCATTGACTATCCCGGATTGCGAACCTCCAAGTTGGCTGCGCAACTACAAATGTTGCAATGTTGGAGAAAATCAAGCGAGCGGACGAACGGAAACGCAGCACAATGTGAGACCCCAAACGGGGGTGCAATTGTTTCGTTCTTGGTAGTGTGTGAATGAATGATCCTGGACGCGCCTTCGTGGTTAATGATGTCCATCGTGCGCCCACGCGGACGTCGCAAACTAAAGATACGAAGCGGCTCTTTGATTAAGAGTGACCTCCACACCTGAGATCAACCAGTGCAAAAGAGAACGTCGACATTTACAGTACATGCAGCCAATGGTTGCACGGGAAACGGAATGTTCGTCGCAAACAATTCCTTAGAAAGCCTCGAATAGTAATTGCTGTTACCCTGGATGGTTTCGCCGGCATGAATAGACCTACGTGCAGATTGTTAGAGGGATTATATTGCGTCGGTGTAAGTAACAGTGCGCAGTGTTCAGTTCCTCGTAAAGTCGACATTCAATGCGGGTCGCGTTATCGTTACACTGAATGGCCATTCCATGTGACGATAATGACATGTTTTCATCTTTCAAGCCATTACCCGGACCCCCTCAATAACGGGGTTCGGTACAAATGGAGTCGATTACGTCTCTCACAATGTGCTTTATTGCAACAAGTGTTCCGTCGAGTCGCATCTTCCAGAGCGCAGAGGGTTAACACGGTGACAGAAGCGTGATTATTGCACACAGATAAAATGATGATGACCGCGGAGTTGCATTGTTGTCTTTCACGGTCCGTCGCTTCTGTCTTGCGGTTTTAATGCCACCCGTTAAAAATACATATATGCGTAACATTGGTATATGATTGGAGTGTGCATATTTGCAGCAGTTACCAGTGTATTTGATCAAGGTCGAACATTGTATATAATAATCGACTCGTCACGCTTGGACGAGTCTATGACGTGCGACTCCGTTATCAGTACGTGAACGGTTCAAGGACGTGAAACACTCCTGGCCTGAATGTTTCTTTGATGTGGTATTGGTGTTTGATTATAAGAGAATTCTTATTCTTATAGAACGTACGAGACACACACACACACACACACACACACACACACACACACACACACACACACACACACACACACACACACACACACACACACACACACACACACACACACACACACACACACACACACACACACACACACACACACACACACACACACACACACACACACACACACACACACACACACACACATGCTAATACATGCACATAAGACATATTCGAAGAAAGAAAACGATATCGTGTAAATATGACAAAGAAAGCCATTATGTTTATTCTCCCTGATGCCTCTGCTATACGGAAGGTCAAAGATTCCAATCAGGGAATAAATGTATTTTTTAACTGCTGTGGTCCAAGGAAGTGGCTGTTTCTATCTCTTAACATACATAATTACCCACGCTGGTGATAGGCGTGAAGACATAACTGCATGATTCGACACACAAGACGTTACAAAGATATACGATGTTATGGTGCTAAGAAATTACTCAGTTATCCGAGCACAACGCCAGTATAACCGTAAAATATCATACGCAAACCTGCTTTGCAAAACCAGCAAATGAGCACAATTAAAAACAGATCCACACATATTTCATACCGTATCAGTGAACAAATGTGTTAGGTGTGAACTCTTCTAGGGATTCTAGGAAGAGCTGAACTATTCCAGGAAATATGACCTCCTCACACAGCACGCGTGGCGCGACCGCTTCGAATGCCATATGGCAATATGCTTTATTAATCCGCATAATGCACGTAATTAAAGTTGATCTGTTAGTACATTTCATATCGTGCTGCGTAGGCATAGAAACGGGAAAATTGGGCACTAACGTCCTTCTTCATCTTGAAAAGCTAGTAGCGCGACCGCACCGTCACTCGCCGGCGTCTGAACCCGGGAATGGGGGATCATCGCCAACGTCCCGTCGATGTCTAAAGCAACACAGGAGACCATCGACAGCAGACCGTCGTTAGACTCGGTCCCGTCTGTCGAGAGCAGGTTGCTGGATCGATCGGTTATTTCCAGCGAAACCAACGAATTACTTATCAGCAAACCGTGCCATACAAACCAAGTTAGTTCCGCGCTGTGTAGTGCAGAGCGGACAGCACAAGAACGCAAGTTGGAGTAAGGCTAGAGAAAAAACATAGTTATTTCGAATTTGAAATATATGGGATATTTGTTTTTTTTAAACCACACACAACGTTCCGACATTTTATTAGATATACGTTGTAAAACAATTCACATAATCACGTGCCTGGGTGAAAACACGTGACAACTGACGTCACGGGTCAGTTCTTGCAGATACGTCGGACTCTTCGGAGCGTCATAAATATACACGCAGGAGTAAATAGTTTTGTAAAATATTCATATTGATTTCAATTATAAATTTTAATTTATTAATTCAATTTCATATAAGTTGAGAATTAAAGATCCAGCCATTCGTTTTATGTATAGAATGCAATAAATTACGTATGTTTATAACAAAAATTAACTGTGAGTGAGTGAGTGAGTGAGTGAGTGAGTGAGTGAGTGAGTGAGTGAGTGAGTGAGTGAGTGAGTGAGTGAGTGAGTGAGTGAGTGAGTGAGTGAGTGAGTGAGTGAGTGAGTGAGTGAGTGAGTGAGTGAGTGAGTGAGTGAGTGAGTGAGTGAGTGAGTGAGTGAGTGAGTGAGTGAGTGAGTGAGTGAGTGAGTGAGTGAGTGAGTGAGTGAGTGAGTGAGTGAGTGAGTGAGTGAGTGAGTGAGTGAGTGAGTGAGTGAAAATGCATGATGCATGCTGCGATAGCAGCCTTCAACACGGAGGGCATATCCATATACCCAGCTGCAAAGAAGTACATCATGCCAAGGATGACACTGTCGAGTTGAGTTCGTGGGAAAGTTGTCAATGATCTAATAGTATATCACCCCATAGTTTTATCCAAATATGAGAAAAATGTGCTGGTGAACTGTGTGATATGCATGTATGCTCGTAGGTTCCCAGTCGACCAGTCACAGGTGATTAGTCACGCATGG
>OZ023217.1:15343731-15396231 GCA_963995525.1 Escarpia spicata
GTATACTTGCAAACTTGCGTGCGTATGTGGTCATGCATGCGTGCTTCACTGACTTCACTGGTGTACCAGATCGGACATTAATAATCTTGTCCGGTCTTGTACACCGGACCACAAATCATGCCACGTCGGTTCACTCCAGGCCAGCCCCGAGTCCAGTGTGGTCAATACAGTCGATCTCCATTCATAGTTCAACCTGTCTGAGATTGCACAAACAAGCTCCTGTTTTCGTTGTCTGCCCTTAACTGAACCGCAAACAAAGACTCACTCTACACCGAGTGTGTGCAAATTACTTCGCTCCATTCACGACTACACTGTCCGCACATAACAGCTTAGCTATTTAGCTCTCCCGGAACGAATCAACCTACTTTTATTTGATTAGCCGGTCTACGGAGTGTTATCGGACAAAAGGTGAACAGACTCGCGGCTACGAAATGACCACACGGACTTAGTGGACCGTTCATATACGGGTCCGGTTGAATGAACAGGCCGCGATAGATCAGTCGATAAACAGATGCACTCGGGGATTAATTGACAGCGTGCAGGCCGAAGAATGTCCACTTAGTAGTGACCAATCCACACACCGTGCGACCACGGGATATCAACAAAGATGTACGAAACTAAATTCACAATCTTTATTCAATTCGAACTTCCGTTTACTAGAGGACCCTACATGATAAATTAGATGGCGGATTAATGCAATTTCCCAAAGGTACGCCCCATTAGAGTCCGGGCGAAGGTTGAGTTCGGTCCATTAAATGAATTCAAGGCGTCTGTTTCCATTGTTTGAGCCAAGATTGCGCAGGTCTACATACTTACAGCGGGAATGTGCATAGTCCGGGCGTGGCGAAATAATATACCATAAGTAGTCCGCATTAAAGCATTCCTTAGAAAAGCAAAATGGCGTGCACGGAACAAGGCACGTAGGCATGGAATGCTGGCGTTACATGACGCAGCATACTACTAAACTATTCGGTTGTTGTATTGCGAGATACGCATCTGAACATGTTCAGTAGGTCGAAACCCACTCTTTCCAAACAAGATGCAATTGAATCCGCTAAGGTCAAAGATAAAGAGATCAGAAGATGGATAAATTGAACACGCCGGCGATTATGTGTCATTATTCGGAGTAGCGTTTGTTGCCCGATCGCACATCAACACCAACATCATATATCCTATGTCCAATGTGTACACCGCAAAAAATTCCAGAAATATTGCAGAAATCGCGCCACACTATCAGTACGGTAAACGATAACGTGACAACATATAGCCCGAATTAATTATCCACACCTAGTACTGCACACCTTTGTATCAATATCACTCGTCTAACGTACTTCAATGCGGGCAAGTGTGGCGCATAATTATTGTGACTAAATATTGCAGTAATCCGATTCACCTGCATCTCATTACAACTTCATTAATATGCTGTAAGCGGTCCTGTACAAGTTAATCTTTATATGCACCGCTACCACGCTGACCTTATTCTGTTATCACCCCTGCACTGGTTAAGTTTTCTTAGGCGCTGCAATCTAGCAAGTAATTTCGCAACTAAATTATGACCTGTTAACAGCATATTTGAATTGAAGTATTCCACCATTACGCCACATATATAGTCACGTAGACCAGTCTACCAAAAGTAGTCCGTATTTGTTTGTGGAAAATTTGAATACAATTAGGTTGGTCTAGTAGTTGTTTGCAGGCGCCTCGTTTATATTCGTCTGTCTAAAGTGCCGACGAAACGACACATTTGGAGCGATTATCGATTTGGCTTGGTCGATCTGTTTAGATATTCGCGCAACCAATCTGGTGTGCACTTTATATCGCCACGGGACGTAACAGGCAGACGACATTGCGCAACGCATTAAATGGACCCGAGGGACCGCACCATTTGTGAAGTAATCAAATTCATCAATCACGTCACTTTGGCGCGGCTTTCGTGAGAGCAAATACTGAAAAAGAAACACGCTGCATTAATATAATCGTCTATATAAGTGATAACATATGTTGTCGTTCAAATATGTCTGCAATATCAGTACATATCGTATCACATAATGACCGGTCTCTTGCCCTTCTAACGTGTAAATCTTCGCAAAACTCATGGGCCAAATGGAACATTTCGCAAACGGGCGCGCCTTGCCGGAAGCCGTTTACGTGTTATCTAAACCTCTGCGCTGTGGTTGCTGCATCAAGCCGCGTCATTCAAGCCCCAGACGATCGCTACAGGATATGTATTTTAACGCTTTCATTCCCATCACGCACTGTTTATGTTTTCGCGTAATGGAAGTTGCAACGTCGATCGATCGAACCGGTTTCCCACGCATCGGTATGACCGAGTTAGCTATAAAAACTCTAATGTTTTGGCAAACGATGTCTGCGGAATGCTAACCATAGCTTCACCGCAAGACAATTGGCTTGACGCCTGCATTGCCCATGGTAACGAGCCTATTCTGAGAGAACACATTTGCCAACATCTAAACCCAATCACCGGTAACTTTGTGTTAGCATTCTCCGGCCGGCGAAGTTTTACGGCGGCCATTTCTACCCGGATGCACGCCAAAAGGAGATAGCGCCCCCCAGAGCAGCCATCTTCTTTAGGTACAACCTCGTGGAGATAACGTGATGGGTGAATCCAAATTTAGATTATTCTGCCTAGTGGGATCAATTTCATGCAATGCATTGTTACCGCGTGGAACACACCACAGAAGGACTGTCGTTCCGTGTGCGTGCTCGCAGAGTTCCATTAGGCGTTGTTCAGTGAAGCATGACGACTAGCGGGAATGGAATCCAACACCCCCTTTCGTCCGACGGGCGGGCGACGACTGTAATTTATTATTAATGCCAACTCGTCTAATCATCGACTGCGAACGAGGCACGTCACGTCACGCGACGTCACGTTTCGCGACACACCTGGACACATCTTTTCGAACGTCAACTTCGATGATACATTTCCCGAAGCTTATCTGTCAGCACTGATTAGTTTTGTTACGTTTTCATGCATTGTGCGGCTTATTCCCATTGCGCGGACCGGTAGTTAAAATGATAATAATAAATGATAACACATTTCCCAAGACCAAGTAAAATATTTATTGTAATACACACTCTTACGTGCGTAGCACCTCTGGAACAGCAGTTAATATCAATTTCTCTCATCGCCGTGTATTTGTTCGTACTGATGTTGCCATCTTGCCATATCAATGCGTGCTGCTAATGACGAACATGGACATTATTAAGTCACGCATGACTGAGCAAAGTGTGCACTGGAGATTAACTCCACCGTCGCACGCAAACCATCTATTCTAAACTCAGTTTGCACTGACGGCGGCGATCGGCTTACGACGGCTTTACGGTGACGTTGGAGTGCTGACAACGCCATCTGGTGGTTTCTGTTGTTGCCACAATGCAACCAAATAGTTATTTACTTTTTCACCCCGCCCAAACATTCATGTAACAATCTATCATCAGCCAATTGACCGCATCATCCTGTGCGTTTCCATTTACAATGGGTTCTTGCAGTAAGATCTTCTGATGTAAAGAACATCAGTTTAAATTGAACAACTTTGAAACTGCATGACCGCCATCTTCAGCATATATCATAATTCATATTTCCAAAACAGACAATGCAAATGTTGGTTTTATTTTATATTAACATAAGACCACAACATGGCTGGGAATACCAACTCATAAAAGTTGAAGGTCCTGTTAACCACGAATTATTCTGCCGATGTTTAGAACAATGATTTCCCTCTCTTGTCGTTTGCTGATACCATAACACTCACGATGTTTCTTGTCATGCTGACGTAACGTGTTCTGTCTGCAGGACCTGGACAACGAGTCTCTCAACCACATCGACGCCGAGAACCGCCGCCAGACGCTCGAGGAGGAGATCGAGTTCATGAAGCAAGTCCACGAACAGGTAAGATGGCCGTCCGAGCACTTCCGGTACAAACCCCGCATGCATATCTGCAGTAAGTCTCCCAAAACTATAGGATACTTGTCTCCACTTTTTTCTGGGTAATATTTTTAAAATGATAATTTTGTTATTTTTGTAAATTCTTCTTTTTGCAATTTGGTAATCTTGGGTCAATCTTAATTAACCTTGGTGAGTATTCGAGTAAATACGTTTTGTTTGCAATAATTTGTATGCAATATAATTGGATTCAATATACAGTTGTACAGGTTGTTTTGCTATAGTAAAATATCAAAATAGTTGGTTTGATATAAGAAATAGTGCGTTATTAAGTGACATCACAATGAAGCCTAACCTAACATTTGCCGAACATCAGTTGTTAGCTTGATCGCCATTAGACCGTGACCAAAGTTTACGCTTAGTTGGACGTTGTGGTGATTGGAACTTAATATTCCATTTATTTTTGTGGCAACTGGGAATCAATTCAAGACAACAATGGGAGGGGTGTATTTGCACTTCGAAAGTGACAGTAGCCCACGCCAGTCCCACGCGCCGATTAAAAACCGGACACGTTTCCGTGACATTTCTGCACCGCGCCGTTCTTTGCCTCCGGTAGTGCACCAACGTATCTGTTGATCGTGTTGGTGGGGTCAGCGATCGACGCAAATAACCTTTATTTATAACCTTATCGCCTGACTGTAAGATCTCGCCAGCGTCACGCATCAGCGAACAGATAAATTGCAACCGTGAACGCGGGAATTATAATCAACGCTATGCGGTTATTTAAGTACTGATATCGAACGATTGACCTTTGCTGGAACTACAACTTGACCGCTGCAGCGTGAGAGGGTAAACCAACAACGGACAATGGTGAGCTGCGGGACATAGGGGCATTCTTTATCGTCACTGACCGTGAAAGTCACAGGCGTTTGCCAAACTTTCCTCCTTATCTTACGGAAACGCATCCGCAATTTAGGCACGACCACAGAGGCTGCACGCGTCCATGTTGCCGAAACCGAACAATTGCCTAATGCATTTAATAAATTCTGCACAGCACGAACAAAAACGATCGCAACACTGTGAACATAAAAATGTAATTATTGCACAAACGAGAAGTTACTGACGCCATCAGCAACATTTTGGGCCAGGCGCTGACTACGAAATTTCCCTCGGGAGCCGATATTCATCAAAGGTTCACATCCGGTCTGTAGCAAAAACTCTGGGGAGAACATCAAGGCCCGGCTGTCGGCTATGTTGCCATCTGTTTCCGTCCGTTTCTTCTGAGACAGTTGCTCGTTTTTGAGCCTGGTGGTACCGTTAGAAGAAACTGAGACAGAGTCACGTAGCGGCGAGCCCGCGGTTGGCTTTTACACCCAAAGGTCAAGTTATGTGGCCTTGTCACTCCTCGCTGATAGGGTTTGTGTGAGGCAGCAGTTATTTATAGCGTCACAATAACACGTTATCCATTTCATCTATCTCAGCAAGCTGTCTGTCTCAGTTAATCGGCTTGTCTGTATATGTGTCTGTCTGTGTGTCTGTCTGTGTATTTGTCTGTGTGTCTGTCTGTGTGTCTGTCTGTCTGCCTGTCTGCCTGTCTGCCTGTCTGTCTGCCTGTCTGTCTGTCTGTCTGCCTGTCTGTCTGTCTGTCTGTCTGTCTGTCTGTCTGTCTGTCTGTCTGTCTGTCTGTATGTATGTCTGTCTGTCTGTCTGTCTGTCTGTCTGTCTGTCTGTCTGTCTATCGGTCTGTCTGTCTGTCTATCGGTCTGTCTGTCTGGTGTCTGTGTGTCCGTGTGTCCGTCTGTCCGACTGTCCGTCTGTCCGTCTGTGTGTCTGTCTGTGTGTCTGTGTGTCTATCTGTCTGTCGTACCTATGTCTTTTTGTCAGTCTGTCTGTCTGTGTGTCTGAGTGTCTGTCTGTCTGTCTATCTATCTGTCTCTGCCTGTCTGTCTGGTGTCTCTGTGTCTGTGCGTCTGTGCGTCTGTGCGTCTGTGCGTCTGTGCGTCTGTGCGTCTGTGCGTCTGTCTGTCTGTCTGTCTGTCTGTCTGTCTGTCTGTCTGTCTGTCTGTCTGTCTGTCTGTCTGTCTGTCTGTCTGTATGTATGTATGTCTGTCTGTCTGTGTGTATGTCTGTCTGTCTGTCTGTCTGTATGTCTCTGTCTATCTGTCTGTCTGGTGTCTGTGTGTCTGTGTGTCTGTCCGACTGTCCGTGTGTCCGTGTGTCCGTGTGTCCGTGTGTCCGTGTGTCTGTCTGCCTGTCTGTCTGTCTGCCTGTCTGTCTGCCTGTCTCAGACAGTCTGCCTGTCTGTCTGTCTGCCTGTCTGTCTGTCTGTCGTTTTTCTGTTTCTCTGTTTCCCTCCATATCTGTATCTCTGTCTCTCTCTCTCTGTTCCTTTTATGCCGTCTCCTTTTCCCACCTCTCTCCCCTCTATCTCCCCCTCTATGCCCCCTCTCCCTCTTTCTGACACCCTTTCACTGTCAGTTTATCTCCCTATCCACTCTCTCCAATATTCTGTCTCTCCCCTTCACTCAACACTGTCGTCCCTCCCTCCGACCCGCCGTCCACCCGTCTCTCGTTCCCCCTCCGCCCCCGTCCCTCTTGGCCTCCATCTACCCAAATTATGCTCCATATAGCGGACCAAACAAACAACGGTTTATGTTGTCACGAACGCTGTCAAAAGTTGCCGAACACTTCATTGGGCTAAGACAGATCACTCGAAGGCCAAGATTCGTCTGAGAGCCACCATTCGTGGTAACCGGAAGCCTACACTGGGTGTCGGCGCATGTCTGTTTTTATCGCCGTCTCCCCTGTTCCATGACTCAAGAATGATACTATTCCCATAATAGCGCCCGCAACGCCTTCCTTGCAAGTGTTATCCAGCCTAGTATTTATGGACACCGCAAACTGAGCAAACATGTGCGGTGTTATTCAAAGATTAGATTGGAGGTTTTTTCTTAGCTTCTTGATTGCTGCGTGCAGATTGTGAGACGGTTGCTTTTTTGGGTGAGGCTTTTTGTAGTCACCCGGTCTGTTCGTGTATATACAGCGGAGAAACTTATGTAACAATCTACGACACAGTCTGCAACTACAGACTGTGTAGCATCTACGTCAGACGAGTCGGTGTTAGACCCCCGACAGTGGCGCCTCTCAATAATAACCACTACCACAACTTGATAATAAATTCAAAATGGACGGCTGGCGTAGTGGTATAAATAATTGGTGTATTGGGCAACGTCACTGTGTTTACGATTTGTTGCATCAATGCAACTGTGTGTTTGAGTATCATAACATGTACTTTTCTAAAGTATGGGCTGATATGATCTGTTTTAACGCATTGGATCGGCGGGAACCTACGTTACACGTCGCGTCAACAATCCTTGTTTTGTCACCCGGGTTTTATTTGAGTAGATGTGATTTGATCGATTTGTTCCGGTCGCATTCTTCGCCAGCCTCGCAAACACCAGCGCTAATGCATAGCTGCGGCAGTTAACAGAGCGTGAACGCGCTCGCACAGGTACAATTTAATGTTAACCTTCTGCCTGCCAACGTCAGCAACCTGCTAGGCGATGCGTAAGCGTGGGCAGAAATTAGTCATTGAGGCACTTGTTTCTCAAGTACCAAAACGTCTCGCGTCCAACCTTGTCTAAAAACGTCTCACCGAATTCCGACAGAAAAATAGCTGTTACACCCGCGTGGTGTCTCGTTTACCAGCTCCCCGTTAGGCGGCGCCACCATCAGCGGATCGTCGTATGTTTTTTTGTAAATTATACATGGTGGCCATTTCGAAAGGATTTTAACTTAACTTAGTTAGTCACATAAAATGTATGACAGTTGAATATATCAGTGGTGTCATCTGTAAGAAACAATAATTGAACGACTAGGCTATTAGACTCGCGTTCCTTTGAGTCCAAGTCCTAAGCGAACGTATTTCGTTTGGTCGCGTCACAAGCTGGCTGCCGAGGAATACCTAGTTTACCTACACCCACGTATCGGATGTCGCATCAACATGACATGTTGACCCTGTTTTGTTGTTTTTGCGCACCAAATCACACGTATGGCAATGTTATCAAAAGACAACTTTCGTATACACGTCGCTGACATCAATGGACTTAAATATACAACACGTGTGCAGCGAGGTTTTTCACAATGTAATTCGTTTGTTCGCAGGTTCGTTTTTTCATTCGTTCGCTCGTTCTTTCGTTCGTTCGCTCGCTCGTTCGTTCGCTCGTTCGTTCGTTCGTTCGTTCGCTCGCTCGCTCGCTCGTTCGTTCTTTCGTTCGTTCGCTCGTTCGCTCGTTCGCTCGTTTCTCTCGTTCGCTCATTCGCTCATTCGTACATTCGTTCGTTCATTCGACCGGCCATTCGCGGTAGAATACGAACTACTTACAGTAACGTGGCGTCAGAATGACGAAACCACAATAAAACACTAACAGTTAACAGGTTAGTGGTTTTCCCGTTCAAGTTTGTCATGTGTCAAGCATTTAATGTCATTTATAGCCACGATACACATGTATGGCCCTAGTTATGATGGCCTATTATTATACGCCACTGCCGACCTTTTGCGTGAACGGGAGACAAGGCAAACCGGCTTATAGCGCGTGACCGTGATGGCTCCAAAGAGAAGTCGACACGTGGCATAACCTCAGCACGCCAGCGCACAGCGTGGAAGGCGCCAGTCTATCTCGTTCATCGCTTACCTATTCGTTGACTGCGCTGCCATGGCAGATGTGCAAACCACGGCAGCGGCATGAAATAATCATGGCAATCCGTTGAAGTCGAGTGAGAAGTTCACCGAAGCGTGGCGCTAAGTTATTGATCATCCACTAAGCCGCTGCCAACAAAACACGCTCGTGCATGGCGCTGGCGCAATGTCAATATGAGTAATACTACTCAAGTAATATCAACTCAAAGAATAATCCCACGCTATCACAATTACGCATATTAATAAAACGAACCGTTAACGCTTAATACATGGGTGTGGTGAAATGCACGTGACATACATTCACATAACCAGACGATACAGAAAGAAAGCAACGTAAATTACATCCTTATCATGAATGAATGATTTGTAGACTGAACCTGGGAATTTATCCAGTTAATGGTACACTCTTTTAAAGTGGCTAACTGTCGCATTTTGTACAATTCCGCGTACTTTCAGAGTATTTTTGGGTCCTCGCAACTAATGTTCGGCAAACAAACTATCCAAACTCACCTTTATCAGTTCACGTGAATTAAAACTTTAAACATATAAACTTACTGTGTCATCGAAACACGACAAGAGGCGTATCGGCTATAACGGTTCCCGTCGTTCTTGCCCACAGGAGATGAAGGAGTTGGCCGCTCTCGCCTACCGCGACACGACGGCCGAGAACCGCGAGTTCTGGAAGAGCGAGATGTCTCTGGCTCTGAGAGAGATCCAGGATACGTATGACGAGAAGCTGGAGTCGATGAGAGGCGAGCTCGAAGGATTCTACAACTTCAAGGTCGGTTCTTGCCACAATCGCCTTTTTATGTGTTCGCTTTCCCGTAAACTGTAACGCTCTTTGGAGGTCATGGTGGTTTTTGTGATGAACTTTGTACATAAACCTTTCTGTTATCTCTGATTATAATCTTACTGCTTAGTTGTTAACATGTTAAGGTGCAAGATGTTATAACATACTTGAATTAATTGCATACGTTACCTTGCTCCCTCGCTGTTTGTCATATTTCATTGAGGATATTTCAATTAATAATTATGTGTTGTTTGACGTGATTTAACACTGGAACTGAAGTGGATATGACATGACATGTAGCTGATGACGGCTGTCGTCAGATGTTTCAGCAACCTCCTTTCCCCCGTTATCTCGTATACTACCAAACGGTTTTGTGTCTTCATGCATATTACGTTCCCATACTTTCGAAAAGTTTGTTAATTAAGTGTTCTCTGTGGATAGTGTGCGCCATTATTTCATCACAACGTACGTAACAATAAATAGTAGTGTCGCATGTCGTTTTTAGCTGTGTGTTCTTCTTCCGGTTTCAGCTGCAAGAGATGCGCAATGGCGCCACTCGCCAGAACATGGAGTCTGCGCACTCGAAGGAGGAGAACAAGCGCCTGCGCCAACAGCTCACCGACATGCGAACTCGCCTCAATGAACTCGAGACGAGGGTAAGTGCGATGATTCAGGTTATCGTTACGGGTATGTCATTACATGTATCTATGACTTTCTACGATACCCACGGTGTCATGTCTTAGTAAGAGTCTCCCCTCCATGAGCTAACATTGATGCTGTATTTTATAATAAAAACGTATCATTATGTTGATTATTTGCTGATTGTCTTTTATTACAGGTTTCAATATTCGTATAATCATCTTTAACAGTTTTCAATTTTTGTATATATAATCACTATCTTTGCACAAATGATCTTGTAGTTTTCGGGACAAAAAGCGTTCCCGGTTTCCTTTCGCGTAGTAAATGCAACATAGCTTAATCCTTTTAAATATCAAGTTTCAAGAGTAGGTGTCCGACTAAACCAGAACTAATGTGTAAATCGAAGGGTTGGACATCGTGCTTCCTTCGGAGCTGTCTAGAACTCTTTAACACAGCCACCCACCCGTTTTCGCTCACCCATGCACTGTTGTTCTCCGTCGTTGCTCCAGAATGCGCAGCTGGAGCGCGAGCTGGAGCTGCTCCGCCGCGAGTACAGTGAGAAGGAACGCGAGTGGGAGCTGGAGACGACGGAACTCAGGGACGAGGTGTCGAAGCTGCGTGCCCAGATGGAGGCCATGCTCAAGGAGCTGCAAGACCTCCTCGACACGAAGCTCGGCCTCGAGCTCGAGATCGCCGCCTACCGCAAGCTGCTGGAGAGTGAAGAGTCGAGGTAGGGTGTCGCCCCGCCTGTCTGTCTGTCCCCGTCCCTTGCTTAACCCCCTGTGTCGTCACAACGACCGGAACCGGAAGTGGCCGTTCCGGCGGGTTTTGTTGTAAATTAAAGTGAAGCGGTGGCGATGTTTCATGCGTTTCTGTGATAAAGGTGCACGTTGGAAATGTCTATTGGAAAGGATTCGCTCAGTTGTAATTATTGCCGCCTTATTGTCTTATGTCACATGACGTAGATACGACGAGATTTCTCTAGAAAAACCAATGAAATAGCTATTAATTGTTGCATTTTAATATAATTTTATATTTATTTCCGGGAAACGCCATTAAAATACATATTAGTTGTTGCATTGCGATGATATTTATATATTTATATTTCGTATATGAATATATTACTCTAAGTTAAGTTAAGTTAATTTCATATGAATTGTGTTAGCATCATATTGTTGACTATGTAATTTATGTTTGCCATCGTGCATGGACAATTTTAGGATGTTCAAAGGAGGTAACGACTAAGACACCTTATGTACCGATTATGCATGTGGCTGGTCGTTGAATAACCAAATACACAATATCGCACCCTCTATCGCAAGTCAATCCTAGCCGATCGGAACCCCAGGCTTCGTGTGATCGCATGTCGTGCTAATGTCGTTTAACTGTCGACGTGCAACCAAGCTTGCAATGTTCGTGTTCTGAAGTTAACACGCTTGCACCGTCTGACAAACCGAGTAACACATGTAACTGTCGTTCGTTTCCGTGTTGTTCGTGTTACGTTCTGGTGTTGTGTTGTACCGGACACAGTAGGTTAATTAACAAGCACGTGTGTAACCAGAGAAGTAGTGTTAATGGCAAACGTTGTGCGTGACCCAGCAAAACGGACACTTTTGTCACTCGATTAACAGTTTGCACGATGTTCCCCAACAACCCACGTGTCTTACATTAATATAATTTTGATATTCACACAAAATTGTACTGATCATGATTCCTGTTTAGTCAAAGTAAGATGACACACTTCGAAACAAACTCCCGTTCTACTAATACGATCGTGTAAGTTAGAAACAAACCTGAATTATTATTGCACATCCACGAGAGAACTGTTCAAAGAATTGCTCTGTTCCGATGACCGCGTTGCTCACAATGAGATCTGTCGTGTCCATCGCAGAATTGGCCTTAGAACCGTCATTGATAGCTACACGTCAGGCGGCAGTATGGAAACGTCGGAGGGTAGGTAGCCGAGGGGAAGACAGACTGACACGTCGTGATGGTGCTGGTTCTACCTGCTGTGGATGCTGTACATAATACTCTGTTGGGTTAACTGTCTTCGAACCTCCCGTGTCTTTCTTGTTGTCGGTGTTGTCGAATTAACCCGTGTGGTCTTTGCATGAGGTTGACACGACCCTGTCCAAGCGACGGGGTCGCTAATGCATGTTGGTTGACCAGGTTGGGCCTACGACAGCGTGACCGGAAGTCTCGTAACCGGAAGTCGTCAGCTAGAAACGATTTCAAATTTGGCCTATCTTACACTCCCATTTTGGTCCTAAAACAACACATTCAAAATTATACACACCTATGCTGAATACTGACTTCCGGTAGACGACGGTGAAGGTCGCGCTGTTGCCCGGATGTCGAATATCTCATAGCTTTTCCCGTGATCCTACTGACACGTCTTCTTCCCTGCACGATGTAGGACCGGGCTCCGACAGATGGTAGACAGTATGGTGACCACCCGACAGTATGAAGACGAGGGTATGTTTCAGTGAGTGAGTGACGTCACGGCGTGACATCACCATAGACGCGAGCCTCGTTGAGCACAAGTGCACTCCGCACACAACCGTTGACACCGCACACCGGACTCACCGTGTTGTTTTATTGCAGCGGCATGTTGATTTCTCACGAGTGTTCTAACTTTACCGGGTCGTGCCAGCAACCTCTGAAAGCGTGCATCCGTCTCAAAACGGGTTGCACGTGAGCTAGTCAAAGTTAATAATATAAATAATAATACTACATTTCGTGTACAGAGCCTCATCCAAATTGCTTTCTAGGCGCATTACAATGTTTCATATTAAACGAACATGCAATGACAAAAACGCAAACAAGAAAAAACGTCGGAGATAATATTTATCATGTCACACGTTGGTCGAAATTCGTCATTTAATTTGGCTCAATGACAACAGAGTATCATCGGTTTTAATATTGAACACTGGCCATTCTCCGGTTGCTGGCCCGGCCCAAACGTTTGCTATATATTAACCGCATTTTACTATATTCACGAGCATTAATGCTTACTAGCTAATCGTGGCTTCCAACCGGCTGGGAATCAACTACTTGCCTCTAAAACGCCGCTACATTGCTCACTAGGCCGCCATGACAACCACGTTGGCTTCAGAGAGAAACTGCTTCGTAAACATTGGCTCTATTATAAGGGGCGTACGTGAATGACGCAGACTCGCCGCTAGAGGCGTCGCACGTTTATGACATCACACTTAATTTTCAGGTACAGCACCACCGTTAACATTCTCGGCCGGTTGTCCGAATTAATTCCGGCCGCCTCGCTCCCTCATCACGCAAACGAATCTTCTTCTTTCAAATATTCGTCAAAATCGAAAAACCAGACAGCAGATGCTTTCTCCGAAACGACAGTAGCAAGTAGCGAACAAGACGCGTCGGAATTCACGGCTGTGGTTGCGCTACCACCGAAACCCGTTGAAAGCGAAAGCGAAAGCACAAGCGTCGAGTTTCAAATTGGCATCAACATGCTGACGAACGCCGAAGACAGTGCCCTCACGGGCGGTTTAAAGGGTGGCGAATCAGAATCGGTAGCTCACTCGGAAGCTTTCATCGAAGTTCCACAGTCCGATGCTGCAGTTGAACAGACAAGTGTAGAATTCGAAAGCGACGTGATACAGGAACAACAGCAGCTGGAACAGAAAGCTGAACAAGTAGAGACGAGCAAGCAGTCCGAAGGGATGAGCGTGGACTTGTTGGGACGCGAAACAATCAGCGTCACAAAATCTGAGTCAGAATCTGACCAGTCTGGAAAACAGGACGCAGGATCGAACAAACACGAAACGCAGCTCAAAATCGAACTGCTGAACGGAAACGAAATGAAATCCGAGATGCAAAGCCAGGAATCCGCATCGATCATGGAAGTCAATTCAGTGGCGATCTCTTCTGTCGAAGGAACGACGCCGACTGATGAAGTCGCAGAAGGTATTCGTTCCTAGAGGCATGCTCTACCCATTTCGAGCCAGCTTCCCGTGGCAGCGAATATCGCTTTTTTACTCATTCGCAGCATGGCGGATCATGACGACCCTGAGTGTTTGAATTCGTAATAAGTGTATTTATCTTTCCCTTCAGCCTCACCCCCCCCCCCCCCGCGAACCCTTACCTTGAGTTAACGACGCATGCCGGCGGAGTTGTGTTGTTTTATTGGTAGCTTAGTGTGATTCCGTTCTAACGCCTACTAGCGACGCCTACCGGTCACGCATGCGCTGCTGTTGCTGTGTCTACACGTAGTTACTATTCTGGTCGCCAGGGTTGGCTTACAACAAGTCGTACAGCGGGTAATCTCGCGCAGCGAGTTTGTGCAAGATTCAGCCGGCTTTTCGTCTGGATTTTCGTCGAGCCAACAGGGCGGAAATGACGTCATGCTCGGGGGTGGTGGCGATAGTGCTGCCGATGGTGAAGGTGGCGGTGGTGGGTATTACTAACAGTGTTCTACGGTGTCCCAAGCGATGCACGTATGCGATGTATAACCGAATTTACAAGCTGGTTATCAGAATTGCGTATTTTTTGTTACAAATTAATTTCTCGGTAAGCGGCTTTCAAAAACAATCATGGTCATAATTGTTTCACTATGCTTCCTGTCTTAACAACTGGGCTGGTATTCCAAACGAAATGCTGCGCTTTTCAGATAATTAAGTCAGAATCATGTCACAGACCGGTGCTGCCAACCATTGGCGCTACAAGACTGAGATTGCCGAATAATGTCGTCATAGGCTACGTGTTGTCGCTGGCGAAATGACACGAGCCTGTCATGAAGCAGCCTGAATTGTTGCAACCATTCTCATAGAATTGGTGCAACGAATTGTGTCCTTTTTCTAATTCAACAACAACCGTTCTTTATCAACACATTTCGTGTCTTTGTTTCAATTAATATTTCTAACACGTGTGAACACTCTCGGTTTAACATATAACATATATATGTTTGCTTTATTCACTACTAAATACGTTTGTTTGCTGTGTTGTGCACTTAACAACTTTGCACTTGCTATATTTTGAATTAATTCGCTACACATTGTGGAATTTGTATAGCCTAGTTTTATTCATATTTGATGCACAACTAATAATTACTGATAACAATTCACGTTTTGTTATTTATGTCATGACAACAAAGTAACATTACTATTGCGTTTCGTTTGTTCTGAGATTTAAAATAACGTTTCGTTTGTTTTAAATAAGCATTAAATTAACAATGATTGTGTTGTATGGGTTTCAAGAAATTGCGTTGCACTACGAAGGCATTATTATATCTAGTGTCTACTAATTAATAACATAAATCAATTTATTTAAATTATTTCGATATATTAACACCATGGACCAATTTGTAAAATAATTATTTAATTATTTTTAGATCAATTTCATACCAGGGTCCAGTTTGGTATTCAAGTAACAATTGTAAGATAGTGAACAAATTGTTTCTGTACATTTTGCATGTAGTTCCGTTTTACGTTTCGTGGGTCTGTCGGGGCGTTGACCAGAGATGTGGTAGAAAATACGAGATTAGTCCTGGTCGACACCCTGACGTTGCCATGGCTGCGTTAGGGCATTGTTTTACGATTATGCTAAGATGCGAGAATGGGTTAGCGCTCGCCTAGCTAGCCGAGTTCGGAGCTTCTCCAGGGACGCTGTACGAAATTCTCCATCTCCAGGCGTTGCTCAGGTGACGCACAAAACGCTGGCGTCATTTCCTGTCAGATGTGAATCCTATTAAAAAGGAGTGTACAATAATTTTCATTGGCTAACTGAGGCACTGCCTTATGGCATATTGCGACCTCGAATGTATTGATATAATTATGAAACATTTCGTTAAATACGATATTTATGGTAAACGTGTAAGAATCGTGATGTCCCATTTTTATTTCTTGAATACTCAATTTGGCGATGAAATAAAATAGGACAGTTTTACGACATATTATAAGTATTATTTTGGCTGTTTTTTATATTTGAATATGGAGTAACGGTTTTCCATATCGGACCGTCAAATTCCTGTTCTACACCATTTCTGATGGTAACTATACTACTGAAATAAAACTCATTAAAGCTTCAGCAATGACATTGTTAATTTATAACGACATTTTGACATAGAACAACTGCGACAATGGAAACATTTCAATTTCATACGAAACCCAACATTAGCTTTACATCAGCTAACCAATGATATTGTTTGTACATTCCTATTGCTACACTTCCGGTTTACATAGCCGGTCCCTGGAGCGGCGGGCGTAGTTAGGATTTAAGTAGCGGCGTAGGACGTTTATTATCGCTTGCATTCACCCATTATCGCCCATCCTAACGTTAACGGAGCGAGGCGTGACGTCAGTCATGGAGGCAAGCAACTGTGAGTCTAACAGCGTTGTGTGCCGGCTCCTGTAGATGTCTCGCTGAAGGCTAGCCAGGTGGTCCGCGGTGAGATGTCCGCTAGGACGACGTACCAGAAGAGCGCCAAGGGTCCAGTCGCCATCAGTGACTGCGCCGCCGACGGCCGATTCGTCTTGCTCGAGAACACCGGACGCAAGGTGAGCACTGCGCATGCGCCGATGTCGTCGTCACGTTTGGTGGTTATGATGAAGAAGAGTGTGAGGTCGATGACGTCATCATCATTATCATCATCATCATCATCATCATAACCATCGTCATCATTATCATCATCATCCATCAACACCCATCATCACCACCATTGTCGTCGTAGTTATTATTATCATCATCATGACTATTATACATATCACCGTCATCATCACCATTTTCATCTCCCTGATCCCTAATCAATATTATGATACCAATGTTGTCATTATGACGATATTAATAAATGCTCAAGGAAGAAGGATTCTACACCTGTATCGTTAGTTATCGTATCGATTCCATACTGGAAACCTTCTCTTTTCTCGATCTGATTGTTTTATATTACAGCAGAATTGTTTTCCAACAATCACAGGAATATTGCACTTGACTGTATGTTTTGGATATGGGACTTAGTGTTTGTGGTTCGCAGGACGAGTCGATCGGCAGCTGGCTGTTGACCCGTGTCATTGACGGCCAGGAGAAGCCAGAGTTCGTCTTCGACGGCTCCATGAGGATCAAGCCAAACGGCCGCGTCAAGGTACTAACCGTGCGGGGTTTGTTAGTAAGGGTGCAGCGGGGGTCATGACCTCCCATCTCCCACCTTTTGGGTAACCTCCCAACGTGATTAGGGTCCAACATCCAGCTATCACCAATGTCACGTCCTACTGTTTTAACGACCAATCTTCTACTTCCCAATTCCTGCGACACCCACATCCTCGGTGCTGGGCTCTGGCTATAGATAACACGGGATGTCTGTGAACAGGATTGATGTGGTAATTAAAAATTCGATATTATAAATAAAAAGTTGGAAAGTACGACTAGTTTGTTTTGTTAAACAATCATATATTAGTATTACTATTATTATTAGTAGTAGTAATAGTAGTAGTAGTAGCAGTAGCAGTAGTAGTAATAGTAGTAATAGTAGTAGTAGTAGTAATAGTAGTAGTAGTAATAATAGTAGTAGTAGTAGTAATAGTAGTAATAGTAGTAGTAGTAGTAGTAGTAATAGTAGTAGTAGTAGTAATAATAGTAGTAGTAGTAGTAATAGTAGTAGTAGTATTAATAATTATATTATTATTATTATCGCGGCACCTTGTTGGAGTTAGAATTGTGTGTGAGAGTACGTGCGCGTGCATGCCTGTATGTGCGTGCGTGTTCGTGTGTACGTACATATGTGCATACATACCTTCGTGTTTGCACGTGGATCTTTGTTGACACAATTGCTTCTCCCTCCGCAGGTGTGGGCCTCCAACAGCCGACCGGCCAATCTCGGACCTAATGACCTCGTATACGACGAACAAAGCTGGGGAGTCGGCGCTCACGTCATTACGAAACTCATCAACAACAACCGAGAGGTACGTCACTTCCGGTTGCCTCGTTCCCGTTGACGTGAATCTCCATCACAGTTACTAAGACATGGGTTCTCTATAATATTGGTTTGCAATTAATAACATCCATTTGCAGTGCATAACTAACAAATATTATTCCTAAAAATCATAACATAACAAGAGAGTGTTTATTTAATAGTTTAGCTTGATCAAGGTTTTATGTCGAATAAAACAGTTATGTGCATTTAACTTAAACGACGACGCGCGTTGTGGTCATACGATACGGTAAAGTATTTATAAATGTATATTAAAACGGGTACATTAATAAACTATTGCGACGTGGATAAATAAAAGTGCCACAGCAAACGTCATCAAACATTTACCAACAAATTTCAAATCGTCACGACGCCATGTGCAGCTACATAATCATATATCACTATGTTTTAGGTACGCCACTCGGAATTGTTACTACAATTTCACAAATAAAACGCCCCAGCACTGTTTCCCTCTATAAATGGGTGAATGCGAGACCGCTAGCATTCCATTGTTTGCTTTTCGAATTTTAGTTTCCGCTTCCATCGGCTTCGCTATAAGGCATGCGCTTTAACTGTTCGAAGATTTGTCTTCGCTTTCAGCGGAGTGGTGCCATCTAGTGAGAGGGCTGGTGGTAGACAGATGGTATCAAAAAGACTTCGTTATTGTTTGTCTTAGGTACCTGAACTAATGTTCATTTCATTTCCCTTTTCGAGTGTTATCAGCTCAAGTCAAATTCACATTTTCGCTGTAAGTTTGATTATTAACAATCTGTTCCGTTGTGCAATTGAAGACCGACATCCATTCTGATTCGTCCACGTGCTTCGGCGCAAATTGCTTGATCAGTGAACAAATATGTACAGAATGTCATGACGCACGAACAATGTTCGTGACGATGACGCAGCACGAACATTTCTGTCACACCGTTCCGTTTCTGTTTGCAGGAAAAAGCTTCGCATATTCAAAAGACCGTGTACACCTCGTAAGCGGCAAGTTGGAGAGTGACGCTGCTTAAACATCGACGATTCCACCACAGCATCCATCTGAGCAAAACTAGCAACGTCACGGCCGCAGTGCAGCTACGGCGTGACGTCACCGCTACGGCTGCTTCGGCACACGAACGTCAAACAACGCCGTCGCTTTTACCGCCTTATTCCGGCAATCAATGTCGGGTTCGATCGCTGCCCTTTGACGTCTTCGGAAGAGACGCTATGTCAAGAACCATCACGTGACTGCGTTTCGTTCATACGATCTGGCGTTGCATCGCGGAACGTATCCGGTTTGACTGCGACTATCGCCGATAACGGTTTAGCGTACCGACGCGCAACGTATCTGTACTGCGAACATACGCCCGCCGTGGTATTCGCTACTAGTTGTTAATGGAATAGCTGATTAAGTATGCGTGATAATTCAGTGTCACTCGCGTAGTCGTCACGCGGCCGTACATCTGGGCCGCCATTACGATAGCAACGCCACCTGGTGTCATAAATGTAATAATACAGTTTAGTTAAGCTTATATCCACACGTTAGCGAACTCGCGACGTACAGCTGCTTTCGTCTAACTGAGATTGTAAACAGGTATACTTCCGCTTTGGTTGAAGAGAAATAGGTCGTGTCACGCACGCACGCACGACGCGGGCCGGATCGTTTCAATAGCGTGAACGATACAGTATTTTTAGTTGGATCTATTGGTCCGCGCAAAGAGGGGTGTGGATGCTTTTCGTGAGAATTCTATGGCACTTCGTAGGGACGACGCGCTTTGAGAATCGTCAATTTTGTTACATATTAAAAGATGTAGTCCACGCATCGCTCGTCGATGCCGCGGACTGTTACGTAATTTCTATTCTTGGTGGCGGGCTATGGGGATGTCTACATGTCTTTTGCTAATTATGTCCGTGTTTGCAACCGAGGACATGTCACCAAATACGCGCTGTTTGAATGTCGAAAAAACGGGGAAACCGCGAATCGTTGCGGACATCCATGAACATCACGTGTGAATGTCACGTGACTGTCACATGAGCGTTGCGGGTGACATGTCCCGACGACTGCGCAATCTCCGCTTGTACTATTACAAATGATAATTGTAAGAACGCTGTCAATGTTGACATTTAATTAACGAATACAAGTTATGCAGTTTTTATATGGTTGCCTGTTTTTGTTTGTTTGAGAAAAAAAATCGCGTTTTTGTAATCACTAGAAAGAGAACGTGTCGGAATAAAGGAGGAGGGACATTTATATGAAGGAGTGGATATATGTGCCGTGCGACTTCGATCGGCTGCGATTGCTGAATTGTGTACATATCTAGGGGAGAGCGGGCGCGGCTGGTACCCCGGTTTACCCCGTTCTCCCCGTGCGAATAATCACCGTAAGCCGCCAATAGTGGCGATTGGGTTACGTTCGAGCAAACATGGCGGACGAGAGATGCTGAATGGAAGAAAACATCGCTTTTACTGTGCGCTGCCCATCCATGTGGCTATTGTTGTGTGTCCGTGTGCTGGCGTAGAACATAAAACGTGCAACGGTCGAAATAAAATTACCCGAAAACTTCCACGTTCTGTGTTCGCTTGAGGTGGCACTTCCACAACATCTGAACCACGCTAGCTAAGTTAAGTGCACAACACAACAAACAAACGTATTTAGTAGTGAAAAAAAGCAAACATGTGTACGTTATACATTAAGCCGAAAGTGTTCACACGTGTTATGTACGTTATACATTAAGCCGAAAGTGTTCACACGTGTTAGAAATATTAGTGCACACTATGCCGCATGAAGCCTACAATCTCCACTCGAAACACACACCCATTTTCTTCCTTATCAGTTCCCTTCCATTCGATCCACTGTTCGAACCTACCTTGTCGGATTCGTCTACTCAACGTAATGACGTCATGATAGATCACGTATTGTGCTGCCGCCATAAACGATCGCATAATTCTAGACCGATATATCGATGGCGTAACCATCATTTTTGTGTAAGTTGTGTCCACCGTATTACTTGTCGTCTTCTTTTTCTTCAAATGTCACATATCTGGGCGGGCCACACATAGATGAACAGTTGTTGAACTATCGATAAGCAAAACGTCCCTGTCTGCGTACTTGTAACATTCGGTGGCAGTCCTGTTGAACAAGACTGTTCAAGTAGAGGTAATGCACTCACACGACCCAATAGATTGCAGCAATACCAACACACACGCACGCACGCACGCACGCACGCACGCACGCACGCACGCACGCACGCGCGCACACACTCACAGAGTCAACAACAAAGCTGAGGCCATTGCTTCAAAAACTGTACAATTGATCAAATTTTCTTTTTGTGTTAGAACGTAGCGTTTAACTTTAAATGTTATTAGATTGCACACACCAACAACTTCAAAAAGTCCCCGTCTTAACAATGTGTAAAATGTTGTAAAACAAGCCCAGAACCGGCAATATATCATATGAATGTACGACACAAAAGCAATACTTTTAATTCCCAATTATATAATACAATTTAGGTATGTGTTGGCAGTATTTTTTTATGAAACGTCCACTTTTTTAATCCATCATCACCCCTAAGTATGTAATATATTATGGTAATTGTTATTAATAAAATAGGTGTGCATTCCCAACACATTGAGTGAAATAATTCTGAAAACAAAATTCCTGGGTGCATATGCGTGAGCAGGCGTAAACCCTTCTGCAACACCCTAACGCTTTCGGTATAAACCTGTTTATTGACGGCACCAATATTCACGATATTTTCTGGTCTGGGGAGAAAAAAACCAAATTTAAAACAAACAGAAATGCCATCTACCAAATACGGTTTTTTGTATTTTCTCAGTGGCAAAGTGTTATGTTGTGCCATTACGGCTATTTACAGGTATATTTATAATGTGGCGCCACTGTTTCTGTTCTCACCCACCACAAGGCGCCACCATTTCTGCTGCTTACCCACCATATGGCGCCACCGGTTTTATATACCCCACCATTTATATTACCGACCCGCTACGAGGCGCCACTAGTTAGATAACTACAAGCACACTATAAGGGGTTAGAACACTGTTGGACTTCCTGCTTGGTTACAGACGAAAAAAATGCAGTATATTTTTGAGAAATGACTTTTTATAATATTCACTTGCTCTGACATAAGTGCATTTGAGTAGTCAGATTTCTAGATGTGATTGTAGAAGCTGTTGACAGTAAAATGGTGTCTTTTTAGCTGATTTTACTAAGCGGAAGGGTATCTGGCAGCAATTTGGCTAGTTGACACTTTAGCCGGATTACTGCCTGCATCCATTTGTAAATATTGATGGGTGTCATACATACAGGCATTTTGCAAGAGCTAGAGATATTAGATTTTGACTAAACTCGACCAGCATGTCAATGAGATGATAATAACAGCAGGTGAGAAGTTTAAGAAACTTTATAGGTCACGTTTTCTTATAATCACACTAAACATTAACATGGTCGCCAATGGGAAAACTGACAGTGGGCTGAACCCATAAAATACTTGTAGTATTAGACATGTATCATTTTATTTCCTTTCCGTGCCAGTTTAAATGTACAATTTAAAATGACCGTTTTATAAAAAAAATTGTTAGAGTGTATTTAGTAAAATTATATAATTTATTATATTCTTTAAAATATGACTGTTGTATAAAAGAACCTTGTTATTTAGTAAAACTACTAATCTATTCTAACTTACTGACCACCAAAATATGTTACAGTATAATGGACCACAATGTTTTCTGATCATTTCACTGCCACAAGTTAAAGTTGAATGTTTTAATTTGAAACGTAAGTTCGATATTCACCGACAAAATAAAAAAAATATAATTATATTTTAAAACTGGTTCATAACATATTTGGGTGGTCTAGTTGTTAGGATAGAAATATTTATATTATATAACGCGATTTTACCACTAAAACAATCATACTTTATTAGATTCCACCCATCCATGGAGCAACAAGATTGTCATCATCCCAACATTTCTTGAATTCACAATGATCACATCATTTTTGTTAATTACGACACTGAATGCAGCATATAATTTTCATAAAAATTGAATGTAATTCCACATGGTTGATCACAGAATGTGCCCAATTAATAAAGGAAATAACTCTAAATAGTTAATAACTATCTTTGTGTTTTTGAATGACATCGCCAAATGGTAGATGAGAAGCCAATGGGCTAATGGATGCGAATTAACATGGAGTCAAGTGGACCTTGGCTCCTGGAATGAGATACACCCACGACACTCCTAAATTAGCACTGATATATAGATAACATGGTTGTGCTACAAAAAGAATCAGACTTTACACATTTAACGACACAACGCAAATTTCACCGGCTGCTGTAACGCTGCCGAGAGTTGTCGTCTGTCCTTCGAGCTTGACTACTTGTCATCTGTCGCTTTACCTCAAACAGTATGATACTCGCAGCCACTGCACTATTGAGACTCTCAACGCCAACAGTCATTGGTATATTGACACAGTCGCCATTTCTTTCAAACGCCAGTTTATGCGAGGGTCCACTAAGCCCCTCCGTTTCACCTCCCACGACTACAACGATCTCGCTGCCGTGTGTATAGTCCACATCGCTATAACAATGTTTCGGAAGTGGAGCCTTAGAGAACAACTCCACCGTTGCTGTGTCGAGATAACTGGGGTCGACTTGATTCGTCTCATTAGTCTTTTCGTCTAACTCCGTGTATGCGGTACCCGGATCGATGGAGGATATCTTCTCCATCACGTGCTGAGACGGCGCTGGCGACGACAAATCCAAAGTTGTGTTGTCTGCAAGGTACACATGTGAGTCATGTGACAGGTAGTTACCAATCAGCTCCCACCTGAGGTTGTTGAGGAGGTGTAAGCGGAACTGCGCCCCCGCGCCTGCACGCAGCACTTTCGGCTCCCAGATGTCGACACAGCCTGGCAACAGAGATTGACAGTCAACAGGAAGTGAGGTAGGAGCGGGAAACTGGTTCTATTTAGGGGTTGTCCACAATTGTTCACATTTCTGACCTGCCACAGCAAAATGGGTATTAAGTCGCAAAATTATGAAACACAGTTTTGTATGTTTCGGGTTTTCATAGATCAAAAATGATATATAATTTGTTGAAGTACTTTCAGCAGATTTTGATTTATTGCTAACATTAATGCAAACTTTAAAAAAATTATGTTTTGAAAAACCAGATCATTTAACTCACACTGTCTATTGCTTGTTAATATACGGGTTTTATATAATATATTTGTTGAGAGTATACTAATTCTCAGAAACCCTTCTCTCCCCCAGAATGTCTTAACGTAACATATGCAGTGCATTTACGCAAATAAAATGGACAGATTTTGAAAGAAATATACCATTATCATTACGACTACAAGTAGCTGATCTAATCATGCTCTCATTAGAACAGGAAGGTACAAACTGCTAGAACTGTATACATACTGTAAGGTTGACAGGGAAGAAGTGTTTATTTACCTTTAGTGACGAGAACTTTCTGACAGCCGACCGCAGCCGCTGAGCGCAGTAGAGTGCCCATGTTGCCTGGGTCTCGCACATTGTCACAGATCAACGTAATAGGCAGTGTGTCAGTGTCACTCGTTAGTTCTCCAACCTTGGGCATTTGACATACAGCTGGAACATAACAAAATGCATCTCTTGAATATTAAGTACTACAGTAAAAACTACAGTAAAATACATATACAGTGTAACCTCGCTTTATGTTCACCTCAGTAATACAGCCAACTCGCAATTAAGGTCACCCTAGAACAGTCCGAAATTATTTCCACATACGGTAAAGTATAGGATATTAATTCCGCTAATACGAACACCTCGTTATTTAGGTCATTTTTGTCCAGTCCCAAGGGTGACCTTAATAGGAAGGTTCCCTGTAGTTTTATTCTCTAACATCCCTGTTTAGTGGAGTTATTCTGCTTGTTGTATCACATTCATAGGCGTCATTACAAACATTACTGAAAACTATAATAATTACTACCGTGAATGCTCAATTTGAAGTAAAGCAATACTAAAAATTAACAGTATTTTCTTTATATTTAACAAGACAAGAATAGCATCAAATTAATTATCACTCATTACAGTATTTGTTTACAGTGGCGCCATCTGATGAGTTGACCACCACGCAATTATCTGTGGTCGCAAAAACATGAGTAAATAGTTTTAAATAACTACTGTTGGCTTTCTGAAATACACCACTAATTGGTAGATCTGAGGCCAATGGTCCAAGGCAAAAAAAGGCGAGTGAGCCTCAGTATCTGGGAGGAGATGGTGTTACAATAGTCCAAAGTTAGCATATTAAGATGGTGTTACAATAGTCCAAAGTTAGCATATTAAGATGGTGTTACAATAGTCCAAAGTTAGCATATTAAGATGGTGTTACAACAGTCCAAAGTTAGCATATTAAGATGGTGTTACAATAGTCCAAAGTTAGCATATTAAGATGGTGTTACAATAGTCCAAAGTTAGCATATTAAGATGCTGTTACAATAGTCCAAAGTTAGCATATTAAGATGCTGTTACAATAGTCCAAAGTTAGCATATTAAGATTTGTTACAATAGTCCAAAGTTAGCATATTAAGATGTTGTTACAACAGTCCAAAGTTAGCATATTAAGATGCTGTTACAATAGTCCAAAGTTAGCATATTAAGATGCTGTTATAATATTCCAAAGTTAGCATATTAAGATGTTGTTACAACAGTCCAAAGTTAGCATATTAAGATGCTGTTACAATAGTCCAAAGTTAGCATATTAAGATCCTGTTACAGTATTCCAAAGTTAGCATATTAAGATGCTGTTATAATATTCCAAAGTTAGCATATTAAGATGCTGTTACAATATTCCAAAGTTAGCATATTAATTGAGGCCTTGAGAAATTAATCTTATTTTGAAGTAACCATAATTATTGCCCTCTTACAAATGTCACATCACAGCTATTTAGCCATGATGCAATTTCTCTTGTACAAAACATCAATAATCCAGTATACAACATCTTTCAAAATGTCATCAGCTGGTATTTTTATTTTAAGTTAATTACACTTTATTCAGAATCGATTATATACATTCTGGTATTATGACACAAGATCCACATACATCAACACAAAAACTGAACATAATCCCCTCAGCAGGTTTTTACAAATTGCAAATAAAAATAAACAAAAATAAGACAGGCACAGTTACCCATCACTCCAGACGGAGTCACGACGTCGGACCACAACTTCATCTGCCTCTGTTGCACTTTGTAGAGGCTGCACTGAGCCTGCTGCCATGGGATTGTCTGCAGCATCTCAACCTTGGTGAAGTAGAGGGCTTTGATATGGACTCCCGCATCTATGGCATCATTGATGAGTCGGTGACCCTCGAGGAGAATGAGACCTTTCTTTTCTCGCATCATTCTTGACTTCGCGGTCGTCACCACCTGTCTAAAGAGATCATTACTTCATATAACACAAACAAAAAAGGTTATTTAAAAACACTTGCTTGTACAATAAAGGTAAGTTCTTACATAGCCCAGTATCCAGTCCATAAGACTGCTCAAAGCTCTTGACACTTTACTCCCTGGCAGACATGTTCTATCGAACACCGTCTTGACTTCTCTGGGAAGCATTCAGCCACATTGCAATTAATGTGCAAAGACTATTCATACACAGATACCCACTACAATGTATAGAAGGTACTCATTCATACAGCTGAGTGAACTGGAGCAACGTAGAGTAAACAAACTTGCCCAAGGTTCGACATCGCAGCACAGGATTTGAACCAGGGTTCTCTTGATCGAGAGTCCAAAGCTCTAGCGACAGCGCTCCACAAATAAATTTATACCTTAGCATGTAAATTGCTTCCGGATTCGGTTACATTCATAGTTTTGAAAATATGGCAAGTTACCTTTCCGAGTCCTATCTTGCTCTGGACGGAGTTTCAACATCTTCACGACGTCTTCATCAGCGTTGGTCTGCACCACTCTCGGTCATCATGTGACTGTGTTGGTAACTGTCATGTGACAACACTTCCAGGAAGATCGCAGGAAGGTTGTATCCGGAATCTCTGTTGATTTCTGGTTGCCTCTCTCTGATCTCAATCGCCTCACTGATTTTCCTTCTCCAGAAGTTGTTTTCTCTGGAGAGCACCTTTGCGTCTTTGGCCGTGATGTTGTGGCCCTCGTTCACTCTGTGTTCACCTATTACTGTGAGTGGTCCCCTGGTGTTTCTGTGTTCTTTGAGTCGGGCTCCTAGTGTTCTGCTCGTTTCGCCTACATAGGTCTGATGACAGTCCAGACATCCTTTAGACGCCGAGAGTGGCGCAGACCAACGCTGCTGAAGATGTCATGAAGATGTCGAAAGTACTGTTCAGAGCAACATAGGACTAGGCAAGGAAACTTACAATATTTTCAAAATTTCTACCTGTTTAAAATGCTTGCTTGTCCGTTCCAGTATACAGAATCAACAATGGTGGTAATTGTTAACAGGTAGCAGACCTGGGGCCGAGTACATTTTTATGAGTATGAGTACATTGCTAAAAGCTGAGTACAAGTACGAGTACATTCTCACGAGTACGAATAAAAGTATGAGTATATTTAAACAATATAAATATTAAATAATAACGTATTTTCTAATTATTAATTAATCTAATTGATATAACTCAGCACAAGTGAATATGTAATGGCAGTTGATAAATTTGTTATGAGGAAAACTAAAAAACCTCTATTTCATCAACAGTGAAATTCACTTCATTGGCATTCATTTCAGTTTCATCCTATGATCTTATCATCTATTTGCCATTGCACCGAATGAACATGAGTTGTTCACAGGTTGAGTCTTTAAGGCTGCACTGTTCAGGGCAGAATACTTTCTCGGCTATGCTAAATACCCTTTCAACTGGGGCTGATGAGGCTGGAATGCTGAGACGGTGAGGGACCAACTGAGCCAGAGTTGGAAAACTCAGGACTGCAGTGAGTCACTGTGACAATCTGTACATGGCTGACTGAGGTATTCGTTCACCTCACGTTCATCTGCTGACGTTATAAGTTTGCAATTTATATTTTCTGATCGTAGACTACTAGTTGTTGAGAGGGTTAGCACATGTCCACATAACAGATTCAGCATCCCCTTTGGACTTTTTAGCCAGGCTGCTGGCATGGGATTATACTAGTGTAGGAGACAGTCTGACTTGAGCCACCTTACTTCTACAGAGGAAGCCTGGCAGTTCTTGTTCTTAGCAGTTAGCACTGTCAGCCAGTGCCAAGTGGCATGGTCTCCATACTACATCAAAGGCATTTCCTGTCTAACTGGTGGGTTAACTGCTAACTGACTCTTTATGGCTTAATTAAACAAACAGGTTTATGGCCTGAACTGCTAGCCTACAATTATTGTTTGCTTAACAGGGTGTTTCTGACTGGGAAAAGATGCTGCCTGTTGCCATGTTTGGGTATCATAGTCATTGTTATCAGAGAATGAGGATGTACTGGGATGTGTAGGGATGTACTATCAGAAATAACAAAGTATTTAACAAATAGTTGAACATTTAAATATTTAAGGAAAATCTAATTTTATAACCAAATATATTTATTTTCCCCAGTACATATTGAGAAAGTACTCAGATGTACTCGTAAAATCTGAGTACAATGAGTACGAGTCCATGACCCATAAGTATCATGAGTACGAGTACGAGTACTTCAAAAATGTACTCGAGTACACGAGTACCGAGTACTTCGGCCCCAGGTCTGACAGGTAGGAACTTGCAAGTCTGCTGGATTAGTTACCTTGACTGTGAAAATCGTGACTGCACTGAATATGAAAGAGTTTTACGGTAAAACTGATCTGCTTCTGTTATACTGTCAACAG
Source organism: Escarpia spicata (assembly GCA_963995525.1). NCBI lineage: Eukaryota > Metazoa > Annelida > Polychaeta > Sabellida > Siboglinidae > Escarpia > Escarpia spicata. The sequence continues at coordinate 15,372,532 of OZ023217.1, forward strand.
CATTGTTTATACTCTGAGTGTTCTGTTTACTTTTCGTGCGCTAAAAATTCAACTGAAAACATTTACTTTTTTAATTCATAAATAACAAAATTGTTGACAAGAATAAAACTACGGTAAATAAATAGGAATTGTTCACCAAATAGTTTGGTTAAGATTATTCTTAATCAGAAACTTGTGGTTTACTGATCAATGACAATATCAACATTTAGACTTTGTAAGTTAGCGTCAACTGACACATCCGTCCCAAAAAACTGGTGCGAGGCTTGTCAAATACAAACTCCCTCTCCATTTTAGCCCAATACCCCCTTCTTGGCCTCTGCCGGTCCGGACACCCAGTGAGTCCCCACTGGCATTCAGTGGTCCACATTGCCCATAACTTACATTGTCATGTAACGTACCAAGACTTACAACCAATCAATGGCAATGCCTGACTCAGTGACTGACAGCATTTTCAACCGCCTTCCAAGAGTATCCTGCTAAACAGTGATACACTGTATTTCACTATTCTGCAGTTTGTAACATTATTGACTGACAGCAAACTGAAATATGACTGACAGAAAATTGAAATATGACTGACAGCAAACTGAAACTAAATGCAAATAAAACCCAATTAATCATTATTGGTACTCCAATGCAGCGTAGTAAACTTTATGGTTTTTTCCTACGTGTATTTTGTGTCAGCATATCACGCCAGCAACCTCGGTGTGGAATATAGGAGTGGCAAGGCCTCACCCAGAGACTCGACCACCCATCCTGTGGACGGGTATATTCATACATTGCCTTTTTTGGATGGGGTCAAATTGATTGTGGACGGGTCCGTCCATGTCGGTTTTTTCCATGCCATTTTTATGACGTCATTGAAACTGCCGCGAAGCCAATTACAAAATCTATGGAGACTGGTTTTGAAAATCGCCCACCCGGATCACCTGGCCAGCTCCCAGACACACGCCAGGCCTCAACATGCTAAGATAATTGTCACCTACCCGCTAGTGGCGACTTGCTGGGGTAATTGTTACCTACTTGCTAGCTGTGGCTCTTTGAAAGGCACCCAACACTTGCCTGTGTCTATGTAGACTAAATAATCCTATGTGAGGTCAACATCAGGGTAGGGAGATACAATAAGCACTTGCCGATTACTGCGCGTTCTTGGAAAACGAATGGAATTCCGCATAATCGACATTTCAAAACGGGATTTGTGTTTTTGAACGGAAACTCAGTAAACGCTAAAAGAGTAGAATCACCAACACTGTAAACGATACTGAATTTATTAGCGATATTTTGAAACAAATATGATTACTATGCAACAGTATTCGTTTATTTTGGTGAATTTATGACGATTTTTAAAATGCGCATGGCAAATCGTTACGAGTGTGATGGCGCCGGTGCTACCTCGTGAGTCGTGTCAACCAAAGGCAAAGACCGTGTATCAATACAAGACGGTGCAGCATGCGCTATTTCCAGTCTTCAAAGTACGTAAGAGGAGCTGTTAGTCCGCCATTCTGGAGGCACGCCAAGCCAGAACATATGCATTGATGCATGTGGTAGCCTCCAAAAATGGCGGGCAAAAACTCCAATTGTTGACTGACATGATTTCGCTCAGTGACGCCATCTGTCTAAATATAGGTTCCTTGACCTTGGTATCAACCGACGTAAACAGGGACGCAGGCGAAAGGCGCTAACATAAACCGTTTTGCGATCGTTGTCTGACTGTCCGCTAAGTGCATTGAAGACATGTTGCTAATTAAATGTAATTGTCACATCATTATAACATGCATAAGTGTACATATTCCGGTTTCGAACACAACACTCGGAGGAATAACAACAGCCTAGGTTACGCTGGCTCAAAGTGATATACTCCGCGTTTTGTAGTTCTAACAAATTCCGTTGGATGGCGTCATATATAGCGCTAGCTAAAATGAAACAGCATCAGTGATTTGAACATTCATGATTCTTAATATGATTGCTTGTGTAAGTTACATTTGTCAATGTATATATTAAGCACTGCAGCATCAGGAACAACCACACATTTATGTTATTGTGTGACAGGAATTATTGTATTATCTAAATTTATTATGTACGGTTGTTATTGTGTAGCAAATATTTCACAAATAAATGTTTAGAAAAGTTAACCACACAGTAAACAGTATTATTTAGATGCAGAGATCATACCATTGTGATATTTTAAATATTTGACAGAATATATTATTTTTCAAAGTTAACTCTGAAATAAAATATCACTTCTTTTTTCACTTTTAAACAGAAAATGCACCATTTGACACAAAAAATGCTACTTACATTTCTGATCACACGTGAGATATGCATTCAGCCATGTTCTCTGCCTTGCCTTCATAGTTGGTAATATGTACACTGTACTTTTAGTTTATTTTTATATTTTATGATTGGACACACTAAGTATGATTACCAAAATTTACTATGCTGGTGTATATATATATATATATATGTATACATACTGAACGTATTTCGTAGCATGTCTGACAAAATTTGGACTGGCAAAAATGTGATCCTGGGTGAGGCCCTGAGGAGTGGTCTTTCAATTTCCGACAACACATCTCAAACGTGTTGCTGCTGTTTTTATCATATTCATGATCTTCGCCGCATTCGCTGGTATATGTCATTTTCTGTTGCTAAAACTATTGCAACAGCGCTTGTTAGCAGCAGACTTGACTATAGCAATTCCTTCCTTTATAATATCGCTAGCAAGGATATTACAAAACTTCAGCGTGTCCAAAATTGTCTAGCAAGGGTAGTTCATTTTTCTCGCTCTGTACCACTTTTGAAGTCTTTGCATTGGCTTTGCATTGGCTTCCTGCACAATATTGTATAACATTTAAGATCTGTACCATTACATACCAGGCACTGTCCAGTAAGCAACCATCTTATTTGCATTCACTGCCGACTCCTGTAAGAAAACCTATCCAGCTTCGAACATCTAGTTGTGACCTACTTTTTGTTCCTGGAGTCAACACTAACATTGGAACTAGAGCTTTTTCGGGGTGGGTGCATATGGTGTTATTGAGTGTTTGGGCCGCAGGATAGGCGACTGAAATCATTTATGGTCTCAGCCTGGACCTGCGACTTGTTTAGTTTATTCCAGTCTACTATTGTCTTTACAAAGTAAGAGTTTTTCAATTGGTCGGTGTGAGATGCAGGTACTGTATAGCACTTGGTGTTATTGGTTGTTAGGTGTCGTACAAAGTTTGAGGATACATGATCTGGGAAATGTTTGGGTTGGATGAGTCTTTTATTTATTCTTTGGGGCCGAAATTATGTTTCTGCGGGGGTGGCTGGGATAGATACCTCAGCTATTCTGTACATGAATTTAAGTCGTAGGTCCCGACACCTGCTTTGTAGGGTATTGAGTTTTAGGTCTATTAATATGTTTGTGATCAATCCTTCATGTCTGGAGTGGTAGTCGACGGTAATGAAACGAGCAGCGCAGTGTTGGACACGCTCTAGTTTATCTATGTCCCCCGATGGTATGGGTCCCACACTATGGCTCCGTACTCTAAGGCAGTGCGCACAAGGGCAATATATGTGGTCTGTTTGCTGTTTATAGGACTGTGTCGTATGTTACGCCTTAAGAAACCAAGTGTGGAGTTTGCTTTTTTAGTTACTGTTGCGATGTGGGAGTGCCAATCATTTTGTCTTGATGCGCCTCTGAACTTGGTTTCCAAGGATTTAGGCACAAATGCCACAATAAAAGTTATCTTATTATTATCGATGCCTATTATTATTGTGATTTGTGGGCTAAAACAATAAATAAATAACTTGCTTTTTAACTAATCATGTTTACAACCTATAGATGGCTATGTCAATATATTTCAAAGTGCTGCCAGTCACATACCCAAATCGTTCATCTCCTTCGCGGAGCTTTGTGAATGGGATTCGTGAATCGTCTGCGTATCGTTGATCGTTGTCACCCTGCCGTTGTTGATACCTGGCCGCCGACGCGACCTTGGGTTTCACTGGAACTCCTTTAGCAAGGTTCTCTGCCTCATTCTGCGTTAACGTGTTCAGTGGGAATCGTCTTAGAATCCTTGCATATCTTCTAATGTGTATCTTCGCGCATGACTTTGCAATATAACATATGTTTGAAGCGGTATTCATTTGAGAAACAAAAAACGCATGCCTAACCATGGACGCCGCCATGTTGGATAATCAAGGTAGTGCCTAATATGCGGACTGCCTTCCCGTGACTGTTTCATCACGTTCCTAGTGTACCTGCCAACCCTCCCCGTTTTTCCGGAAGTCTCCGATTGTTTGGGGGGAACTATTATGCTCCACTCTCCCAATATGTGGTGCACTTAAGTTCAGAACCATTAAGGAGTGAACCAATTTACCCCATGTCTTCTGATTTGTTCTATCACGTCTATGACCTTTGTCTTCTGCCATACCAAGATGTTTGTTTTTCTCTCCCGATATGTGATGTTTAACATACTTCTTTCCTAATACAATATCCTTTCCCGAAAATCTGAGTTGTTTGTTTTCATATATATTCTAATTGTGTGCGTGACCTAACATTAACTCACTGCACGCTAGGAAATGCCCACAATGTACTGACAACGGGTTTACACTGTTATTGAACGTGCGTAAAGATCAGTCGGTTATAAATTCCTAGCATCGGAAGTACTTGCTCAATGGTGGAGCAGCAAGCCAGTCACCCCACTGTATCCCTTCACACAGTAACATTGTCTTTAATTTGTGCACAAGAAGACAACCAACTGAATTCCCCACAGAAGTATCTGCTCAATAAAACAATGACGGTGCAGCTATATAGCAAGCCAGTAAAACAATGGTGTCATTTCACACATTAATCATCTAATCACAGCGATAGTGCCAGTAAATCTCTGAATAGGCTTGCACAATTATGTCAGGTATGCGTGTCATTATTATTAATAAATAATAAAACGATATGATACAGTTATGCGTATAGACGTAGTATATGACGTTGTAAATAAATATATTGAAAATAATCCGTGTGATTCTGCAGCATGTGTTGTCCGTTAACAACACAATGTTCCAATCCAAATACGGTCCGTGAATTTGAAATTGAATCTGTTTGTCACCGACAGCAACAACCTCAAAATGTTCCTTTCAAACATCATCGTCATCACCATACATGTAATCAATGCAACTTTCCCGAGTGGCGTCTACAAGCTGCCAATGGTTCATCATTGTATGCGGCAACAGTCCTACAAGTCCTCACATTTGCTGTTCAACTCTTCAAACCCGAATCACCAGAATGTGACGTTATGTCTTCCATGTTTCCAGTGGTGTGGTAGATGTTGGCTATGGCACATATTACTTCACAGTACTTTTTCAAAGCGGCAGTCATGCACACTATTTCATTCGGAAATCGATCAGGTAGTCTGATTGTCTAAAAACATCATGTTAGTATGTTATTCACTTTGTTAGATATAAATGCTATGCTCATGTCACCTTTAAAGCATGACAATCGATAACCTACACAACTGGTACAATTAAGCAAAATGATATAAGCAGTGCACTTCGGAAATCCAGTCTTGAAATTATCAGTATATGCAAAAAACATTGTGTCAAGATTATACTATTATACCCGAGTGGAACGATTATGTAAAGGAGACACATGCTGAAGCCAGACATTCCTATATTGTGTGGCGCAATATGGGAAAACCCAAGCATGGCCCAATATGTGAACTCATGCGAAGGACTAGGTTACATTTTTAATGTTTACTCAAACAGTGTCAACAAAGAGAAGAAATGGCTTGAGAAAATGCCATGGCTAAATCCGTGCTTACTAAAGATACAGCTTCTTTTTTGAAAAAATATATCCAAGACGTACAAGAAAGTTTTACCCAATGCTTCTAATGTCAATGATATAGTAACCCGTCTTCCATATTCGCCATGTGGAAAACACATTTTGAATCACTGTTAATTAATGTCATTTCAGATGTAAATTTGCAAAATGTAAAACAGCGTATACATAATATTGGGAATGTGTGTAACGACAATGATGTACACATTACACCTTGCACGGTGCAGAATGCTATAGACAATGATGTACACATTACACCGTGCACGGTGCAGAATGCTATAGACAATGATGTACACATTACACCTTGCACGGTGCAGAATGCTATAGACAATGATGTACACATTACACCTTGCACGGTGCAGAATGCTATAGACAATGATGTACACATTACACCTTGCACGGTGCCGAATGCTACAGACAAACTGAAGTCTGGTAAAGCATGTGGTAATGATGGGCTATCTGCTGAACATTTTATACATCCAGATAGGCGCATCACCATATTATTGTCCACTTTTTACACTGGTGTTATCTCGCATGGATATCTGCCTGATGACTGTACGAAAACTATTATTATACTCTTGGTGAAAAACAAGTATGGTGACACAAGTGATGTTAACAACTACAGACCTATAGCACTGGTCACGGTTGCTTCTAATATCTTTGAAATTGTATTACCTGAACTTATGGAATCTTACTTTGATACAACAGACAATCAGTTTGTATTCAAGAAGGGCCATTCTGCTGATCATTGTATATATGCGTTACAAAATGTTTTTCAGCATTATAGAAGCTACAATAGTCCTGTGTATATATGCTTTTAGATGCATCAAAAGCATTTGATAGAGTTAACCACTCTTTAGAACATTGCTTAACCGTGATATGCCAATCCTAGTCGTACGAATTTTGTTATACTGATACAGAACCCAAATATTGTTCTACTAAATGGGGTTCCACGATTTCTGACTTGTTTAATGTTTCAAATGGTGTTAGACAAGGTGGTATTTTATCTCCATATTTATTTAATATATATGTCAACGATTTAAGCATTATGCTTAAAAACTCTGGCATAGGATGTCACCTACACATCATCAATACAAACCATATGTTGTATGCAGACGATTTATGTGTTATTGCACCTAGTCGCGATGGCCTCCAGGCATTGCTGAATATCTGTGCCATCGTTGGCTTCGAGAATGACATTATATATCATCCTATCAAGTAAGTATGCATGGTTTTCAAACCACGTGGTTTTCATCTCAAATGTCCATATAATCATCATCACCATTGTGCAGCCACAGAGTTCTGTGGTTGGGCGAAGGCCCCATAATGTTGTTTCCAAATCTGCCTGTCTTGCGCTATCCTCTGCCAGATGGTGCCCTTCCAGTAGTCGTCTAGTTCGTTTCTCCACCGTCTATTCCTCTAGATCGTTTCCCTTCGTAAGGTCTCCATGTTGTGATACGCGATATCCATCGGTTATCTCGTAGTCTGCTAATGTGCCCTGCCCAGGCCCACTTCTGTCTTCTGATTTGTTCTATCACGTCTATGACCTTCGTCTTCTGCCTTACCCATATGTTTGTTTTTCTCTCCCGATATGTGATGTTTAACATGCTTCTTTCCATCTTTGTTTGTGCGGCTGCTAGCTTGTTCTTTGCCTGGATGGTGAGTGCCCATGTTTCCGCGCCGTATGTCAACGCTGGAAGTACGCATGAGTTGAAGACTTGTCTCTTCAAGCAGGTTCCAAAGTTACTCTTGAAGATGTCGCGGTGTTTGGCGAATGCTGTCCAGCCGGCAGTGATCCTTCTTTGAATCTCCTTGTTTGGGTTTTTGTCTCTGATACTACATCGCTGTCCTAGATAGACATAGCTTTCAACGTTCTCTATCTGCGTCGTGTTGATATATATTGGAGTGTCATTTTCTAGCATAATTTTTGTCTTCGAGATGACCTTCTTGAGACCTTGTTTTTCACTTTCATCAGCTAGCTCCTGCAGCATGTTTTGTAGTTCTTGAGGTGTAGTAGCGCATATGAGTATGTCGTGGGCGAAGAGAAGATGGTTGAGATATTCTCCGTCTAGATAATTACTTACACAGAAACACACTGTACATTTGTTGAAATGACAACATATTTAAGGGTGGTTATCTGCAATGACTTAGATGATGATGAGGATATGCTAAAACACCTGTGCAGATTTTATGCCAGGTTCAACAGCATCATCCGAAAATTCCACAACTGTTTCACCGGTGTTAAACTTCATCTGTTCCATGCATATTGTTGTTCAATTTACTGTTCCGAACTCTGGTACATTTCAACAAGGGCACCTATTTAAACTTAAAGTCGCATACAAAAATATGCATAGACTGATCCTAGGATACCACCGATGGGACAGTGCGAGTAATATGTTTGTAAATAATTCTATTGACTCATTTGACGCCCTATTGCACAAAAATGTTTATGATGTCAGAAAACGGGTTCTTAATATTGACATTAATATGATCAAATATATATGTAACTGTAGATAAATTGTTAATGGGCCCATGTGGTCCTGCTGGTCGAAATATCTATATGTTGTAAAATAGTAACTATATTATATATCTTTTTTACGTATTTATTATTTTTTCTTCTGTTTTTATTACTTTTTATCTCTTAATTTATTAGTTTGGTTTAGACATTGATATATTTTACTTACTATTTGTTAATGGTTTACATGTATTCCTATTTGTATGTATTACTTAATTGTACATTTACTGTGGGTTTTTGTACTTGAAAATAAAACATTCAAGCATACAAGCAATTTGGCAAAACCTTGACCGGTCCAAACCCGGGGACCGAACTGTCTCTAAACTGGGGCAGAGTTGTTTCGGGGTGGGGGGCCGAGTTGTTTCGAGACAAGTCGGCCCGGGCCAAGTTGTAGTTCTGACACCAGTCCTGACACCAGAGTTTTGCCCCTAAACGTCATTACGAGTAAACGAGTCAAGGTACAACATTACAATGGTACGGAATGACCAGGGTACAAAATTACATTACGCCAACGGAAATGGGCAAACGTGTAGCCAGTCATGCGCAGAGTGCTTCCACGTCAGCTTACTGTAAAATCGCCACGGTTTTGGTCGAAACCGATTCAAACGACTGTAGATGATAGCGTAAATTAATGCAAATATGTTGTTAATGACAATGATAGCTCGTATTGCCGATGGCCTTCCATTGGCGGCGTCAATGCAGGAGGATGAACAGGTATAGTGCGAGTTCAAGTTGTATTACAAACCGGGAGACGCCAGTTTCCATTCCTCGATCTGCTTCCTTGGAAAATCTGGACCCTGCCCCCCTGATCATAGAAACGGTTCAGATATCAGTGACTCAGTGCTATAGCTGTAAGCTTACAATAATACAAATACAAGCCGCATATATCTTTGAATCCGCCGTCACTAGTATGTAGTTTGCATGACCTAGCCATAGTCCAGATAACATATGCAACATAAAAATTTGTCTTGTGATTTTTCAGCTGCTCTGGAAATCTGGTGCTCCTGCCAAATGTCTGACAGGTAGAAACCAAATATCAAATAAGTAACATTAGGAAATGCTGGTACACTTTTTCTTTAGAAACTGAATAAAATTATACCTTTGTAAACATGACCAAGCACTCCTTGAAGTTCTTCCCCATGGCGCTCAGTCTCGGCTTCAGAGAGTGGAATAGACTACCTACAAGCTTTTCGGCTACCACCTACCCAGAGGTTTTTAAGGCTGGCCTTTGTGGCCTCAACATCTGCCACCACACAGCTTCTTGCCGAGACCTGCAAATGCACTGTACATAGTTTTAAATGACTTTACTGCTTTGCTCACACAGCATTTTAACTAATTGTACAGTAATTTTAAGAGAGCACAGAATTTTAATTAATTTTACAGTAATTTTAAGAACACATACTGCCCGCAAAGTGCGTAAACTTTGTTGGATTCTAATACTCAGAATAGGGCCCAGTCCAGTATTTGAAAGAAGAAAAGGAAATGCCCACACTAGAATGTTACAGTCTATGGGCCTGTTCGACAGCTAAACGGAACCATGACAATTCGCATAGGTTCAAACATTGTGGCGGTGAACAAAATTAATGCTACATAGCATCTAGGAAGCCAATTTTCAAATTCTTTATGACTCCATCATGACCTTTGTTGTCAGATTATTTTACAAGCATGTTCAAATTAATGAAATTATGATATTCAGAATTCAGAACACAGCAAATAACTGGTTTTGGCTAGTATTGTAAAAACTGTTGCTAATTTCTTTAATTAATTTTTACCTGCCTTCATTTATACAGTGGTGGCCCCACTGCATTTTTTGTAGAATTAGGCCACTGGATCACTGTTAATTTCAAACCCTTATATAAATTGTGACTGTGAATGCTAATATCTGAGGAAAATCACAACACATGACTGAGACTCAAAAATAATTGAGTAAATCTTTTCCTTAACTGGTCTGAATTAGTTACTGTCATACCAACCTATTGAGGAATAGGCCCAGCTGGTGGACATGGTTACTAATTTAAGCCATTTTAATAAAAGATTGCCAACTATTGAAAGTAGGCAAGTATACGTATCACCAGCCAATAGAACATTTATAAAATGCCGGCAGGGCTCCAGATTTGGAACAATTGGGGGCTCATCAGGTGAATCTAAAGGCAAAATTTGAACACTGGTTGACTATGAATGATGGTACTTTCATTATATTGATTGGACAATTCAGAATTGTTTTGAACTGTTGTTTAAATTAACATTATATTTTGTTGTTGGTAGTAGCTATGACAACTTGTTAATTTTTACTGTCTGTTCAACTCTGTTGATCTGACTAAGTGACACATTTCTGATTGTGTGCATGGACAGGCTGGCCGAGGTCTTCTGGAATACCAGAATCAAGCAAAACAACTGTTTCGGAGGATGAATGCTCATTCCCCAACCAAGGGCAGTCTAGAAACGGGACCTTACCTATTTCAGTAAGTGCCTTTCTGCTTACAGTAACATCAGCTAGTCATTTCATAGAATTAACATACGCTTATATTTTATTATTAAATTTACAGGATTAACCATAAATCTACATATATGTAGTTATTACCTCAACTGTGAAACACTTCAATTAGTGATCATTAAAAAAACACCATACATAGAACTTTTTTTTTTATAAGGTTTCCCAACAGTTTCTTTGTGCCAAATGGTATTGATAAATTAGTTCTTTATGTCATGGATGCTGCAGTGGTATAAACAATGATGGAAGCCTTATTCGTCTTAAACCTTTTTGTACCCACATTTTTGGTTTACACAGTGACAAATAAATGCAACTAAGATAAAACTGTAAATATTAAAACGATGGTCTTGTCTACGTTGCAGCTACCTTATTGAGAGAGGCGTATGCTTCCTGGTGCTGGCTGAGAGTTCCTTCTCCAAGCGGCTGGCGTTTGCCTACTTGGAAGATCTGCAGGGGGAGTTCAATTCACAGTACGGGCCACGAGTCGACAAAGTCTCCCGACCATACAGCTTTATAGAGTTTGGTATGTTTGCTATGAGAATGATAACGTTCATATCTAGGCTGGAATGTCATTAGGAGCATCGCTGACAACTGTTTTTCCAAAATCTAGAACCCGCCATCAAAACTGGGGCAAAAAATTATTGCATGAAAAATACACAATATAAATTTGAGTTAATCAATATTTGAATGGTGCATTACTGTTCTGCAGCCTCCCTTTTTAAACTTTATCCCCATAATAGGATCACTTCAAAAATATATTCTGAATTGAAAAAGTAACATATGTAACTTTTAAGAGCTACTTTAGACTTATTATGTGGATATGGAACAGCCATCATCATAGTATGTGTCAGTAATCTCCATTGTAGCATGCTCTATCAAAGCTACACATCTGATATCTATAGCTAATATATCTATACTATCTATAATGTATCTACCTTGCAAATTACATCCGTACGTCATGATTAATCAAAACTCGACTTGTCAGCAAATTTTTTTGTGTTCTTCCTGATTTTCAAAATAACTAATACACAGTTGACCCATACCAATTTTTTTCCCATCTGTAATTATTCCATGGTTCATATTGGCAATAAACCAATGTAGATGTTGTATGGAAAATAAACGAGACTAACTTGTTTTGCAGATACGTACATGCAGAAGGCGAAGAAGTCGTATCTGGACTCGCGAGCTCGACGCAATATGGGCACACTCAATCATGAACTACAGGACGTACATCGCATCATGGTTCAAAACATCTCGGACGTCCTACAGAGAGGGGAAGCTTTGTCAGGTGGGTGACTGTCACTGACGTGGGATCATCGCCGGGATGTATTGTGGGTGACAATTATTACGGGAAACCAGTGAGGGTAATATTTCATCGGAAACACAAATGATTGAATTCCTACATTTTCATAAAGCCAGACTTTTCATATTACATGTTTTACGGGCCCACCGACATTAATTTCCTGGATCTAGAATAAAATTCACGATGTTCATTTTTTTACTGCTGACGATCGCATTATTTATTAACTGAACATGTTAAATCATAAATAGAATATCTTACTGTTCATGAGAGAAAATGCCCTGAATTTAACAGTTTTGGCCGTGTGACCTTTTAACAATGGTTGCTACCGCTTTTCTTTGAATATGATGTTAACAACTATTACATTAAATACTATCACTCCTGCGCGAAATAATAACCTATCAGCTGTACGCTGTGACCAGCTATAATTTAGTCCATGGGAGTGCCCATGGTGCATCTGATAGCCCAGTGTCCTCGAACGCCCCCATTGGAGTATTTGTGCATTACCCTCACTGAGACGCTTCCGTACAATTTTTGATTTCTTCGGCGGTATCTCGACTAAACTCTCTTATTCACAAAATATATTGTTCATTTATCAGTTGTCAAACTAATCTCCGTAGCAACAACTTCAAATAATGTAAACAGGAAATTGAACAACGCATAGCATCATGGGATTGACTACTGACATAACTGACAGACAGCCAAGAAGATGGCGGTTATTTTGATACCAAACAAGATGGCGTAACGTAATCATTGTCACGGCATAAACATGGACTACTTTTGGCGTGTTTCATCAATTCATATTTTTATTGTCCTTTCACATTTGATGGGCTTTCTAAATTAATGCTAAAATAGTTACTTAACGGTGAGTAACTGCTAAAAAACGATCTTTATTGTGAAGTAGATATGTCAATCTGTCAGTGTCAGAAACTAAACGAAACAAGTCATACAAATAATTGTTGATGCATTTCACACTGCTGTGTCTGTCATTAATATGGTAATTACAAGTAACACTGACGATTTTTATTAATTTTCACATATCTTTTTATTTAAATGTTATAATATATTTGAACATGCACTATGATCTTTTTTCCTGACATTTTAATTTTATTCCGTTTCCCGTCACTGCTTTCTAGACAATTTTGCACATAAAACATGTAATAAAAAAGTCTGGCCTAATTTCTGAGATTTATAATTTTTGCGATTCATCATCCTACATTTTGATTGTACACCCATTCCCATGTAACGTCTGCTGTCACTAATTACGAAGCAGATAAGGATTTCATGTTATTTCGAATGTGACTCAACAGTGGCACCCCCTGGTGAATTGCTGGCTTCTCAATTTGCCCACTAAAATACAAAATAAGTATAGATATCTACTCTCATGTTGTTTTTAAAATATGTTGCCAGTTGGTAGATCATATACCAATGGTCCAAGGATGTGGATAACCACTGAAATAGGTGAACAAATTTCAGCACGTGTGAGAAGATAACGGTTACAGAGCCTCTAAGTTAGCGTATTGATGTGTAAATTGTGCAGTATTATAAGAACGTGTGTTGCTTGCAGTACTGGATGACAAGGCAAGCATGCTGGCGACACAGTCACAGAAGTACAAGAAAGACGCACACTACTTGAACCTGAGCTCGTCGTACGCCAAGATCGCTGCCATTCTCGTCATTATCATAGTCTTCCTGCTCTTCATACGATACTGGGTATTTTGAGGTGTCACCGCGTGTTGTGTGCACCTGGTGCTGGACGGAGATGGTATTGACAGTGTTGACGGTGATTGTGACGCGATGGCTAAGTACAATTGCTCCGCATCACAAACGGTTGCGATGACTGTCTCGTGATGGAAAATACACAGGAATGCGATTCCTATCTGAATATGTGTACAGATTATCAGAACGGATGAGTTTATACATCAACAAATATGGACGTGTTATATAGAACAACCTTTTGTGGTACAAACAGTGCTTCGCGAGCTGGTGGACGATTGTTTCAGCTGACTGTCTGTCAACAGTTCAACAGCACACATTTCTGCAGTTCATGTAGACAGGTGTCTGTCAATTTATTCAATGTAACCCAGTGACATTTTCCAGTTCAGATTGCCGAGAGATACAATACTATTGCTGTCAAACACATCTGTGGTGTATTGGCAAGTTGATATCAATATTGTTATCGCTGTAAAGCTTGTATTATGATTATTTGAATGCCTTTCGTGATAAAACTCTGTCCATGCAGTTAGCTTGTTTCCGACAGATGACTCACCGTTATAATTTATGACTGCCAAAGGTTTGGTTGTCGATTACGTTTCCTTAATCTTCAGCAAATTGCAATAAGGATACATTACAATACTTCATCTATTTGACTAATAAACACTTTGTTATTCAGTGAAGTCGTGTGTGCATGCATATATATAAATGGTTGTTGAAATAGGTGGCGTTTCAAACGATGCAATTGTGGCCATCTACAGATTACATATGCTAGGAAGGGGGTAAAAGTGATTGTGTACGCTGTGCGAACACGGGGAAGGGGTGTCGGGTACTGCATATTGTACACAGACGGGTCACACCTGATGTGTATAGGAGGCAATTTCCCACAACTTTTTGCGTATGTTATTTGTAGATAATGTCTTTGTGATTGTATATTAGTTAGTTATTATTTTGTTTTATGAACAATAAACATAACATGTTTGTTTCAATAAAGTTGGAATAAGTGCATCAAGTAAATTGGATTCATGTGAACAAAAAGTTAATTAGAAATCTTAGCATGTTCCTAATTTCTTTTTTCGTTCCCATGCACGCATCTCACAAACGTACCAATTGTGCAACATTGCCTGGTGTTCACAGATTCGCATACATGTACACTGTATTGCAGAATATAGCGTTTAATACATAGCCCAGCTTTATTACAAATTATTATTAACATTTTGTTATCTGATGCCAAGTTGCTACTTTAATAGTTCCTGCATAGTAAATTCAGTTTGTTTACATTTATTGCAGAACGGACACAAAATATGCTAGTTAGTCAAGTCAAGGTAGTCATCACACAGAAAAAAAGCTAGCAAGCAGGGTTGTGGTAAAATACTTGCACTTGTGTAATGTTTTTAAATACACAGATTGGGTTTTAGAAATGACATCTACTTGGTCAGTTGTACTTGCCAAATTGTCAAGTACAAAACATTAAGTACATTTCAACTACAAACCTTGAGTATCTGAAATACAAACGAGCACCACTGTTTACCTGGGATGCACATTGAATGGCCATCCTGATGTGTTTTCAAAATAGGTATTAACTGACACAAGTCTGAATAATATTGTTGATCATTATGACTGAAATGCACTTGTATTTGACATTGTACTTGATCGAAGGTACTTGACCCGAACATTGCTACAAAAACAGAAGCTCATTTTACACAATGCAGTTTTAGTAGTTTTGCTTTATTTGTGCAAGGCACGACCTAGAGTTTGTATAAACAAGATAAAACTGACCTGAAACAACATATTTGCAGGACAAGTCAAAGCAGTTTGACAGCAATTACCACAGCTACATTATTAGTGGTAAGAGGACAGTATTAATTTTCACTGTCAAGGTTTGAATAACTACCAAACAACTAGTAGTTCACAATTTAATTACACGAATAACCATCAAACATAAGTATCTTTGTTTTCATAGTTACACTGTTCAAACATATTTATTGCAGCTGCCATAGATTTGTTGTTTAAATCTTTGAAACATTTTACAAGGAAGCTTAATTAAAAAGACTTCTGTTCATTATAATTACATGCAAGGCTTTTCAGAATAACATTTGTGTTTTTGGTTACTTGATCAACCCTGTGAAATACAATATATTTGTAATCCTGTAAAAATTAAGCCAATTTGACCCAATATGTAGCTATAAAAATACAGGAAATGTGCTTTCTTTGATTGATCTGAAGAAGTTGTTTGTGACATTGTTGCAAAAATCACTGACTATGAACATACACAAATTCATATGTACCATCAAAGTGAAAACACCCTAGGAAAAATTAATGTTGCAGAAAAATCTGCCCTAAAATATAAGAACATGCAACTGGAAACAAACAATACGCAGAAAGGTCGGATGATCTAAAGTCATTGTTTTGTTTATATATATATATATATACATCTTTTAAATATAAATGCTGCAACATAATTCAGAATTCCTCGTCCGACTCTTTATCGGAGTCCCACTCACACGATTCTATTGCCCCCTGTTCAAAGTCCACCTCTACATCATACTTGAAGTCAGGATCATCACGTTTCTTACGATTCTTTTCGAAGCTTGCATCCATGATCTCCTTCTTCCTCTTCAGCGTGTTGTCATCTAGTTTGTTTAGGTCTTCCTCGGGATCGACGGTGTCGAGTCCTTTATTCCGAGTCACGCACTCATCCAATGACATTCCGTTGAGGCGATCATGGAGGATCATTATCAGCTTCTCCAACTGCAGTGGAGACATCTGGCGGAGATATTTCTCATGGCGCTTTTCGTGGAGCATTTCTTGAACGATGCGCGACACGCCAGAGTTCTTGTTGAAGTTTCGCAGCGGCATGGTCCTCCGGTGTAGTTTACCGCCGTCGTTCGTGTATGTGACGATTAGTGCCGGGGGCGTGAACCTCACTCCACATCTCTTGAGAACAATTGAATCTGACATAGTCCGTGTGTAGTACCTATGACAGTCAATGCAGTGCACTGAGAAACATATATCTAGAATTGTTAAACTGCTTAAACATGTAGCAGTAATGGAACAACCACATCTTGACAGGAACGTGGATTATAATTCAAATGTGTTGTTTACTTATATGCAAGAGACTATGTCTTACAGAGCTGTCACAACTGAGATGGCATAAGACACTATTCAAAAGAAACCAATCTAGTGCAAGAATATACAGGATAACATCTTCAAATGTTTACTGTCTTAACTTTTTACTAAGTGTATTTGTTACACTGTTCAGTTTATCCCAAATGCACGTGTATGTTAATTATTTAGAATTATATGTTATCGACTTTCCAAAGAACAATGTTGCACTTGACGAACAGAATATGTAAATCATTGTGATTTGTGGCAACATTTTCTGACATGTATAATATTTGATTTTCTCTCAACAAAGACAGTTAAGAATCGTCCCACCAAATTCCCGAGTTACATGTGGGGTGTGTACATGTGTGTGTAAAATGCCTGATGAATACAGACCAGACCACCATACCTATATAAATTATTGCTGACCAATTGTTTCGTCAGCCATCTCGCTGATCTTCTGTGACAAGTAGCGAAACAGTCAGCAGTGGTGCCTGGAGAATAAAAAAGGTATATTCAGTACCAAGTCACACACAATTACAAGCTCTTTTACTCAGGCACTGTCAGGCACATGAAAAGAATTTGTGATACCATGAATCCATGATATTCATGATTGCATTTGCATCACCAGTTGGTTCTCTCAAACAACCCAGAGTTGACACTGACGCCCACAAAATATTACCAATTTGTGGCATTCCCACATTTTGTCTTTGACAGAAAGCAAATGTCAAAGCGCTAAAAAAGAATGGGCATAGACTACAGGGAAATTTGATTACAGTTGTAGCGAATCTTTTTGTGAATTACCAAATTTTCTGCTAATCACTTCCCTAGTAGTACTTTGGCACTTGAAGTAAAATCCAGGCCCACCGGCTAAATTCTGTTGCCGTTAGTATAACTACGTTTGCTTAAATTTGATACCTCAATGCAGTCATTCCATGCATAGGGCCTGTATAATAATTATAATGTTAACAAATATTGCGCTAAGGGCAGTTTAAAGGTCCAAATAGCACTCTGGTATGCGTCAATGTGCGCTATTATACATTTACTATAGTCTATGCCAGTCTATATTCTATGCTGTCTGTTATACTACGCATTGACTTACGGATCATTAAAACCGAGGCTGTCGGCACAGACTGTGAGACGTGTAATCCGCACAGATTACCCAGGACGATATTTGGATCTCAAAGTTAAGGTAATGCATACGAAGGAAGACTGACTACGAGTAAAACAGTTTAGCTATCGTAAACCCCAGGGCCGTGTACAGGGGTACCGTGTTAGTGTCCGGGCGAGTTACCACACGTCGGCCACCGAAACCGTGTCCAAGCCGGTCATCTTTTCGGTTCCGAGCCATCATGCTGTTATGACTTAAATTCTGTACTGCAGTAATGCCTGTTCTGTAAACGTTAAGAGCGAACTAAGAATGCTAACTGTCAATGCTGGAGACGCTGACGTACACTAAGGTTTTAATGTACCTTAAATATACCTCAAAAGCATAAAACGCAATGCGCAAGACCAGATTTCGGAGGAAGCCAGTCGACGCACAGGAAGTGGTTACCGTCTAGCGCCCTCTATTGGATATGCAACGAAGAGGTTGCTAATCCACCTTACGGCGCCACTGTTATTCGTGAAATTACAATCGCAAATGTAAAACTAATTGCATAATTAATACAAATGCGGATTATAAATAAATAGACATGGACATGGATAATCGTTTGACAAGGAATCCTACACATATCAGGGGACGTATTACTTACATGTATATCGGAATCACACATTGAACAACATTAGGCTACATTGTACAGGCAATTAATTAATGTTTACAAATAATTATAATTATTGACCTGCACATGATTCGTGCTCTGATCAAGTTCAATAGAAAGATTCAACCTAAATAACAAGAAGGCTACGTTAATAATTCGTATAATAATTGATAATACTACATTGCTAATTATGACGTAATATTCTAGTGTAATCACGTAATCATTGCCTTTGTGATTGTTTTTTACTTCTTGTTGACGTATGGATATTTCAAAAGAATTACTTTTCAATTTCCCTTTTAGTTTTATCAAAGTAGCTGCTACGTAAATTACGTTTAGGTTTATTCACACTTGTACAAAACACGTAGATGCTAGCTAAATGCGTTATCACTTTAGAAAAGAAGTTTCTTTGCAATGATAACGGCTTCGGTGGGGGGTGTAATACAAATACATTTCTGCCATCTTTTGAGTTTCGAAATACAAGAGGTTCGACATTTTTCATGAGTCTCAACAGTTCAGGCCCGTAGCGTGGCTGGTTTTAGGGAGCCTCGAACGAATGGGGGTATCGTTCGACTAGCTGTGTTCGAGAGTTTTAGCGACAAAAGGAGAAGGGTATAGTGTTAAAGGAAATAAAAACAAGGCATTAGCTAAAATCCGTTTTCCATGTGTATACAAAGTTTAACATTGTATGTAACATTCGAGAACTTTAACAAAATACAGAAAAATACATTTGTAGCACAACGTCGATTTTAAACCCGTCTGTGTAGCGATTCCCGCGGAAAATAAAAAAATAATGAGCTAGGCGATCACGTGGTATCTTAACGTCACATATGACTCACACTCGCAGCAGGCCGACCCTTTCTATGCATGTTTACATGGATAGTTTTGGGGTCGAAACGAGCGTCAGAATGAGTTATTGTGCAATATTCCGATGTAATACAAACACTAGTCATCAAAGAGGAACAAGCAGTTATCTTACGGTTCCACGTGAATTCAATTTATTCAAAACAGTTAATGCGAATGGGCCTACAAGTCGACTAGGTATCGCCGAGCTTGGGCTCGTTTTCAGAATAATTATATCGAATGCAACCAACGGGAGATAATGTACACCAATATACATACATAGCAAACATCGTATCCAGCTACAGAAAGTAACGTGTATAAGTGTATAATCTTATAATATATTGGTTTATATTACTTGGTGAAAACATAAACAACAAAAAGTGTTAAACAATCAATGGTTTGGTGTCGGGATCGAACCGGCGTCGCCCGATTACAAAATTAATGCGAAGGAACCAACGCCTTTACCAACTGAGCTAGCAGGACCGACAGAAATTCGCTGACTGATTTAAGTTGTTATGATAAATTGTACAAATCCTCCTTCATACATCGATATTATAGTGATATTATAAGATTATACACTTATACACGTTACTTTCTGTAGCTGGATACAATATATGTTTGTTATGTATGTTTATTGGTGTAGATTATCTCCCGTTGATTGCATCCGATATAATTATTCTAAAAACGAGCCCAAGCTATGTTCCTTGTTCACTAGGTACACCTGGCTATACATTTTTATAGTGAAGTTTTAATTAACCGTTTAGATAACAGAAACTTACTGAAGCCGATAAATATTCAATAATGAAACCATTTTATTTGCACCATACATCCAGTTGTTATTTCCATAAGCAGTATAAATACATTATATATAACTAAAGTAATTTACGGTATTAAAACAGGATAGGTGGTTATGTACTTTCCTATCTATATAAACAAAGTACAATTTTAGTTAACAAAATGTATATATATAAATAGATTAACATTATTGTCGACAAAATATTAAAATATTGCATCAGTATAAAAAAACTGTTTCATTTTGTACTGGGAGTGCAATAATTATTTGTTCTGCGCATCATTTAGAGTAACATATATTGAATATTAGTTTCTGTCGAACTCTTGTTTCGATAACAAATAAAATGGCCATTGTATGATGAAAATAAAGTTATAAAATTACAAAACTTTAAAAGTAACGCACATTAAAAAAAACTGTTTTCAGTCATCATTGGTGTAGTTAGCTCAAGAAGATCCCTAAAACATTTTGAATGTTGTGGAACATTTATATTTTATGAATTTTCAAAAGTATTGTAAAAACAACTTTGTCGACACCATTTTTACACTACTCCCAGTGCAGTTCACTTAACACAAACTTGTTTCAACAAATTTTGAAGAATATGCTGTAGAACACAATCCAAACATGATGAGCATAAGAAAGCATACATTTTATTATGTAATCCTACTTTGCAACATAATGACAGGATTATGTGCGTTTGGATGCACAAATCGATCGATTGCACAAATCCATTTGAAACGTAGTGATGAACATATTCCCAGCAGAAGCCACACGGAACTAGTGTGGCAGAACAAAGTGTGGCAGAATAAAATTACAAAACTTTAAAAGTAACGCACATTAAAAAAAACTGTTTTCAGTCATCATTGGTGTAGTTAGCTCAAGAAGATCCCTAAAACATTTTGAATGTTGTGGAACATTTATATTTTATGAATTTTCAAAAGTATTGTAAAAGCAACTTTGTCGACACCATTTTTACACTACTCCCAGTGCAGTTCACTTAACACAAACTTGTTTCAACAAATTTTGAAGAATATGCTGTAGAACACAATCCAAACATGATGAGCATAAGAAAGCATACATTTTATTATGTAATCCTACTTTGCAACATAATGACAGGATTATGTGCGTTTGGATGCACAAATCGATCGATTGCACAAATCCATTTGAAACGTAGTGATGAACATATTCCCAGCAGAAGCCACACGGAACTAATGTGGCAGAACAAAGTTAGACATCTTCTTCACTACTGTGTCAGTTAACATATTGTCCTATTAATAGCACTGCTATGCATTTTGATACACAAAGCTGTCAGATGCACTCATCCATTTGAAACTTGTAGTGAGGTACAACTTCCCAGTAGATGTCGCACAGAACAGAATGGGGCAGAACAAAGTCAGGCATCATCTTATGTCAGGTGACCCATTCTCCAATTAATGGCACTGTTAAGTAGAGCTCTTCAGTTTCCTCTTTCCATCAGCTCAGCTATTTCCAATGTTCCTGCAAGTAAACAAAGTTTAATTTAGGAAACTGAGCCTAAATGTGAGTTAACTAACTCAACACTGTGCAGATTAATTCAGTTTAGATATTGGATTATGGGACTTATCACCAAGTGTACAGCTGGCTAAATGATAAAGAAATACAAGAGAACCTTGTTATGTTGATTCAGTCAGACTAAAATCCCAATCCATTACTTTTGCCAACTTTTAATTTGCTTCTACCTAATTACCTGTATGCATTGGTCACATACAGTGCTCTCAAGATAACTCAAACTCACATAAGTGAATTTTCGCTAAGTTAAGTACATCTTTTACTCGGTCCAGGGCAAAGATCTCAATAAGGGAACCTTCTGATAACTTTCTAGTTATCAGAAATTCAATTTATCAGTATTGTCATGGGTCCCTGGAAGTTCGACCTTATCCAGAGTGCACTGTACATTTTCCTTTATTCTTGCTCTAATAATTAATGTTGTATATAATTATACATATGGGCCATTCTCGCGAAAAGTGTACAGTGACGGTAAAGTAACATATCAAAAATAAATGTTTAATTTGTTTTTAGCGAGTACTATTATTATCAAATGTGCTATTCACATGAAGCAGCGCAACTTGATCTGATCTATTATTAGATTAAACAAATATATATTCATGGATAAAAACTTATATACACTGTATATATATATACTAGAGTGCAGATGTGCTGGTGTCCAAAATTCAGAATTTGGAAAGGCAAGACCTGTAGACACACATACCCAAATCCCAGATTTAGGCAAACAAATTACATCCACAACCAGATTAATCCTGTTACTATGGTTGCATATACTTATATTTTAGTGTGCATTTTCGTTCACTGCATGTCAAATACCGGACAATGCAGTTTTACTAACTAGAAAGGCGAGACCCTTGCCTAAGGCTATGTTATTTACTGTAGTAGAGGCTCGACAGACTCGGCGACAGTCCCTGCGGCAGCATTCTATTTAATCGAAACGTTACATGGCTGACGGCATTGGGAAGAAGGATAAATAAACACTGTATACTCTTCCTGCACTGATAACAATAGCTGTCAATATACATATGTCTACAAATTGCTTTGTGTGGGTCACTGCGCTCGCATGAATATTCATTATACTCGGACTGCAGAATTAATCATCCACGTGACAACAAGCTCAAACTGATTCGCGTAAACACAATTGTTTATCGGCTTTTTGCGCAGATAACACCCAAATTATACATAAACATGCAGGACATAAGTAGCAGAGAAAGTACTTATGGGAAATTAATACGTTTTGATACAGTACACCTCAAATATATATTAGCTTACAAAGAATCCCTTTAGGGGAAATCCAGGAAATTTTATTCAAGGGATTCTGTGCTATGTGAATACTGGTGTTTGCATGTATATACAAATATAACCCTGGTAATAAGGAGTACGCGGGCACACCGTGGATTGTGGCTTTAATGGAATAATAGTCCAGTCATTTTAGCATATGACCTGCCACAAATTGCAACAGAAAGTTTTTCAACGATTTTTTATTCATAAATATATTATGTGTAACATACTAAAAATATAAATAAATCGTGGGTGGGAAACCCCCCAAAATGCATAAAACCAAATGGCCACCATGTATAATACAAATCGCCACAACTCGCATCTTCATGAAATTCTTCATGTGACGATGTTGTTCCAATTGTTTCATTATCTCAGTCTTGTTCTGTTACGTCATATGGAAATTTTTCATTTGAAAGGTCATGTTGACGACATAAAGACACTTCAAAGGATTACGATGCAATAAGTGTGTTGTCGGCTCCATCAACAAGAAGATGTGCTCGTACTGCGCGCGATATGGGTTTCCCTGTCACGATCTGTTCAACTGG
>OZ023217.1:15401231-15418917 GCA_963995525.1 Escarpia spicata
TTTTTATCAACTAAATTAATTCAATGTCCACCTTGTATTCTATGTATTCAAAGTGTCAGAAAATATAAAGTATATACATAAAATGAAAAGAGAAAACGTAGGGAAGATAGATAATTTTAAAAAGATCTGAATAAAAAAATCTGCAAACGAATGTAGTCGGTGCGAACTTTGAGAAAAACATTATACAATAAATAAAAGACAGATTGACGCAGAGAGGGCGGAAACAGAAGAAGGTGGGTTAGTGTTCGTTAGAATAAAATTGGGAGATTGCGCTAAAAGGAGGTTTTCTGTTGTTGTTAATATAAAATCATGTTACATGGAATAAACAATTAAAACACGCTGATCGCCCAAATATGTATAGCACAAAGAATTATCCCCGAATAGCGAACTCGGATAATTCCCAAAAAGGTCGTGAATGTATATCCTTTTAAGAGAGTTTTTGAAAGTGCAGAGTGATCTTCTCGGAGATAGTATGTCCCGTTGCATGTTTCATTTTTTAGGGGTGCTTTTATCTGTTTGGAAATTTTTTCGCGATGTCGATCGAGGGGGTAGTTTTGGAGAATTTCCAGGTTGAGGGGTGGGTATAATGTTGGAGATATTCCAAGTCGAGAGGGGGGGGGGGTAGTGATGGAGCTTTTCCCAGTCTAGGGGAGTATTGGTGTAGACTTTCCCGGTCGATGGTGCAATATCGGACGACTTAAGTGTTTGTTTATGTACTAATTTAACTAATTTAATTCAAGCACAGCAACTTCTCTCCAAGCGGAACTGTCCCCTCCAAGAGGAACTAGTTTGCCTCAGGGGTGCTGGAATGTGTAAGCACCAACCCCGCAGCAATTACTAGGACAGTTTCCCTGCCGGTACCATGGTCTTGGTGAAACTGTATAGCGTTATCTCTGTTTCAAGAATACAAAAACTCTTCTTCAAAAAATGGGAACCTTTGCTTGCTTTCTGGGTCCACAACAGTGGCGTTATTGAAATATTCTTTCGTTCACCTATCGTGACAATTTGCAGGTTCAGGACCAGTTTCCATAACTTGCGTGTTAACTTCCCTTATTTTAATGTCTTTTGGAAGGCATCTCCATTTCATGTCTATACATTTTTGATCTGGCTCTCGATTCTGCCGTCTGCAATTATAAGCTCCACGCCAGGTCATGAATAGTGTTCCTGAAAATGTACATTAAGTTGGAAGAAACTAAATGACGACATTTTCTTAATACACAACTAAACATTTTCGACTCGCATCGATCGACACAACATCAAGAATTCCAAGCACGTAGCTAATAAAATGGCATCTGGTATGAACAAGATGATACTATTATGTTCCTGTCACATGATGTAGTGTATCTATTCACCAACACCCCAATCGATGATACATTGCACATCATCAAGAAACGACTAGAGGAGGACACAATACTGAAACTATGGACAAATCTAAACGTGGAAGACATTATGGAGCTGTTGAAGTTCATCGTCACAAGAACACATTTCAGCTTCAGGGGTACACTTTACCAACAGACGTTCGGTACCGCGATGTGAAGCCCAGTGTCACCGGTGATAGCCAATATATTTATGACATGGCAGGAACAACAATACATCGCGACAGCTCCAGTAACATGTCAGCCCAGACTATGGAAGCGATACATGGATGACATAATGGAAGTCGCGAGGAAGGGATGTCAACAACAACTGACAGATCACCTCAACACCATTGTCGCAACAGGCAACAACAAGGTCACGTACAAAGAAGAGAGTCAGGGGTCGTTGCCCTCTCTTGACACACTGATGGTACGGGAAGAGGATGGAACGGTCAAACTCCTAGTGTATCGAAAGAAGATCCACACCGACCAGTATCTGGACTTTAGTTCACACCGTCCGCTACACAAAAACAGAATTGGACAGATGCAACAGCGTCGTAACTAAGCCAGAGGACAGAGAGAAAGGGGTGGAGCACATTACCAAGGTACTACAGCAGTGCGGGTACCCAAGTTGGACCATAAGGAAGATAGCGAACAACAACAAAACCAGAGGGGAAACTAAGAATAGAAGAACACAGCTAAGTCCAGAGACAGAACCGGTGCAACGGATACTAAAACATCATGACCTAGCATCAGCTGTCAGACTTCACCTAAACCTCAGAAAAAATATTAGTATACCCAAAAGACAAAGTGGAAGACAGCAAGAAGACCGACAGTGTATACCAAACCCCCTGTAAGACCTGCAACACCACGTACATTGGGAAACGGGGAGAACATTTTGCACGAGGCTAGAGGAATTAACATAAGAAGTTGAAAATATAACAGCCAGACGTTTCACTCGTGAAAAAGGAAAGGCACAACAAACATTTGAACACAATTCGGCGATATCTGACCATTCGGACAGAAAGAACCATCAGTGTTTGAGAGAGAGAGATAGACGGGTGTGCGTGATGGGTTAAGGAGGCCGACTGGATCAGAAAGACAACACTACAATGGATAGAGACGGTAGGGGGTACCGATTGAGTCACGTGCGGGACAGCCTGCTCGCCACGCCACCTGGCTAGCAGAGAAGAACAGTTCCTGATGAAGGCCGCCGAAATGTCGATGTGAGTCAAACATGTCTAGTTGTGTATTAAAAAAAATTCGTTATTCATGAATTGTCTTATTTTGGAAGAATCCCTCTAATCACAAGATAATCAATGTCTACCCATGTTTGCGGTCAGAGTTGGCATTTTTCTTAAAACCTAAAGTGTTAACCGTAGACAACAGTGTGCGCAGATATTGTCTATTGAAGTTATGTTAGGTTCTTGTCTGTGGACAAGCTATGTAATTGCAGGGGAGGCTTGCGCACTCGTATCCCTTTTCACCCCTGTGAGGGGGCTAGCTGGCGACTGCAGCTAAAAGCGATAGTGTGAAGCGCGTTCACTAAGATCTACTACCACACGTGCCTCTCCCACATATATTTCACAAGAGCACTTAGACAGAGCTTGGGTGTGGCATTATAGAGAAACTAATATGTACATAAATTCCAGCAATATCATTCACTCCAGAGGGCGGACCCAAGAAATGGGTGTTCCTTCTTACCTGCCACGGTGAAAAAAATGTTAGTTACAAGACCACAACCGCCACTCTCCTAGTTCTGCTTAGAATAGAACAATTACAATGTTAAGTGTATAGCATTGCTACGTGTACACAGATTTATATGTCCAGGTGTAAGTATAGTATCGGTACCTAGACTGATGGTTAACACGCCTAGTCAGAATTCCTTTGGACAAAAGAGTGAGTCATAAACATTACACTATTCGCTTTTTGCGTTTCCCTTTTCCACGTAAACACGACCATTACTTTAACACTTCGATGCAGGTCAGGTAAAATGTGTCAACATTTCAGTACTACTACGGCTGCTACTTTTACCACTACTACTGTTACTGCTACTATTGTTACTGCTACTACTGTTACTGCTACTATTGTTACTGCTACTACTGTTACTGCTATTACATTTACTGCTACTACTATTACTGCTACTACTGTTACTGCTACTACTGTTACTGCTACTACTGTTACTGCTACTACTGTTACTGCTATTACATTTACTGCTACTACTGTTACTGCTACTACTGTTACTGCTACTACTGTTACTGCTATTACATTTACTGCTACTACTGTTACTGCTACTACTGTTACTGCTATTACATTTACTGTTACTACTGTTACTGCTACTACTGTTACTGCTACTACTGTTACTGCTATTACTGTTACTGTTATTACATTTATTGCTACTACTGTTACTGCTACTACTGTTACTGCTACTACTGTTATTGCTACTACTGTTACTGCAACTACTGCTACTGCTACTACATTTCCTGCAACTACTGTTACTGCTACTACATTTACTGCTATTACTGTTACTGCTACTACTGCTACTGCTACTACTGTTACTGCTACTACTGTTACTGCTACTACTGTTACTGCTACTACTGTTACTGCTACTACTGTTACTGCAACTACTGTTACTGCTATTACATTTACTGCTATTACATTTACTGCTACTACTGTTACTGCTACTACTGTTACTGCTACTACTGTTACTGCTACTACTGTTACTGCTACTACTGTTACTGCAACTACTGTTACTGCTATTACATTTACTGCTATTACATTTACTGCTACTACTGTTACTGCTACTACTGTTACTGCTATTACATTTACTGCTACTATTGTTACTGCTACTACTGTTACTGCTACTACTGTTACTGCTATTACATTTACTGCTACTATTGTTACTGCTACTACTGTTACTGCTACTACTGTTACTGATACTACTGTTACTGCTATTACTGTTACTGCTATTACATTTATTGCTACTACTGTTACTGCTACTACTGTTACTGCTACTACTGTTGCTGCTACTACTGTTACTGCTACTACTGTTACTGCTACTACATTTACTGCAACTACTGTTACTGCTACTACATTTACTGCTACTACTGTTACTGCTACTACTGCTACTGTTACTACTATTACAGCTATTGCTGTTACTGCTAATACTGTTACTGCTATGGTGGCTACATTTATTGCTACCGTTACTGCTACTGTCGTTACTGCTACTACTATTACTGCTATTACTGTTACTGCTACTACTGTTACTGTTACTACTGTTACCGCTACGGTTGCTACATTTACTGCTACTGTTACTGCTACTACTGTTACTGCTACGGCTGCTACCGATACCGTTAACACTCTAGATAATCAACTGGCAAAATCGTTGTTTATGTAAAAAGTAAAGTACTCCCCTTCTTGAACCGCAAAGGTCACTGGCCAACATAGTGTCAATGGCCAATATCCTTATGAAAAGGAGAAGTAGCCTTTGAAAACCAGTAATTAAGAAGACGATATGAATTCCCAGGTAGATTTGTTTTAGATGCCCACCACGTGGTCTAACTGGGAGCAGTTATTACTATATTTCGGTTACGTAAATTTGCCATTTTTTGTATCTTCGCCAAAGTTGGCGTGTCCATACATCCATATAAGTCTATATATTTTGTGTGGACGTCTTGTGTGGAAGTTTGGAGACTGATTAGTTGCCTCTCTGTAGAGCGGTCACCCCATGTGTGCGGCCAAATTGTTTTTGCAGAAGAGGTGTCCGTTCAAGAGAAGGACTACTGCGTGTGTCCGTATGTATGTATGTATATATATATATATATATAATGAATATACTATTTCTTGTAACATAAGTACAGCATTATGCAATAAAATTATTTTACATTACCACCCTGCCCCCAAATGCTGCACCCGCATCCTCGTTATGAGTGACGGCCTTAGGCCAGACTTTTTATATTACATGTTTTACGGGCCCGCCGATATTAATTTCCTGGATCTAGAATAAAAATAAAATTTACGATGTTCATCTTTTATTGCCGCCGTGTCATTATTTATTAACTGAAAGTGTTAAATCATAAATAAAATATTTTACTAATCATGAGAGAAAATGCCTTGCTACTGTATGGAGTTTCAATCGAACAGTTTTGGCCATGTGGCCTCTTAACAACGGTAGCTACCGCGTGCGCATGCTTTTCTTTGAATATGACGTTAACAACTACTACATTAAATACCGTCACCCCTGCGCGAAATAATAACCTATCAGCCGTACGCTGCGACCAGCTGCGATTCCGTCCATAGGAGTATCCGCGATGCATCCGATAGCCCAACGTCATCGAACGCCGCCGCCAAAACATGGCGGCGGCGTTCAACGACATTGGGCTATCGAAGTATTTATGCATTGCACTCACTCAGACGCTTCCGTACAATTTTCTTTTTCTTCGGCGGCATCTCGATTAAATTATCTTTTTCACAAATTATATCGTTCGTTTATTGGCTGTCAAACTATTCTCCGTAGCAACAACTTCAAATATTGTAAACAGGAAATTAAACAACGCATAGCATCGTGGGATTGTTCCGTGCCTCGTTTTGAGAACTACGCCAAGTTTCGTGTCTTATTTGCATAAGTATAAAGCTAAATAAGGAGATCGTCGAGATTTGGGACCTGATTTCAACGCGGGAAAATTCAAAATTCGAGAAAAGGGGCGTGACTGCTAACATAACTGACATATAGCCAAGAAGACGGCGGTTCTTTTGATACCAAACAAAATGGCGTACCGTGAACGAACGTGGTTGTTGTCAAGGAATAAACACCAGTGGCGTACTCAGGGGGTTGCCCGGAACCCCCCCCCAAATTCCTCACTATTGTATGATCCATACGGTAACGTACAGCAGGGGCGTACACAGGGTTTTCTTTGGTTGGCCGGAAGCCCCTCCAAATTTCTGCACTGCTGTATGATCAAAATTATGGCAATGTACGTGAGTACACGGAAGGATGACGGTAATGCCCATAGGCGCGGGAACAGGGTTAGAGTTATAAATTGCTTTTGAACAGCACCGCCCCCGTGTTCGGACGTCATGAGTTCAGAGCCGAGACAGCGGAGAAGCTGAAGTTACGGCGGCACAGCGGCACAGCGACGAAACATTTTCACAGCAACCCCCCCCCCCTTCTTCTTATGTCACACTTAGCCCCCCCATGTGAATTTCGTTACCGCGCCACTGGTAATACCCGTTTGGAAACCCCCAACATGTCAATCCTGGGTACGCCCCTGAACATGGACTACGTTTGGCGTGTTTCATCCATTCATATTTTTATTGTTATTTAACATTTGATGGGCCTTCTAAGATAGTACTAAACTAGTGGCTTAGCGGTGAGTAACTGCTAAAAACGATCTGTATTGTGTAGTACATATATCAATCTATCAGTGTCAGAAACAAAAACAAAAAAAGTCATACAAAACAAGTACAACACTGGAGATCTATATTAATTTTCATGTAGCCACATATCTTATTATTTAAATGTTATATATTTGTACATGTACCATGATCTTTTTTCCTGACATTTTAATTTTATTTTTATTCCGATTCCCGCCACTACCTTCTGGACAATTCTGCCCATAAAACATGTAATAAAAATGTCTGGCCTTACTGCGTTGTTGCTTTATTTAAATACGGCTGTCATCATAGTATTTCAGTACAAAACTGGCGTTTGACTTATTTCGTCAAGTATACGAATTACATCCACCTTACCGGCAAGATGTCCGGCTGTTTCGTTTCTGTCGTCGTTTGGCTTACGTGTCTTCTCGTCGCTGATACGACATTCGCAAGTACGACACGGTCTAGTGTCAGTCTGGTAAACAATGGATACGAGGGTCTGGTGGTGGCTATCGCAGAGACGGTGCCCGATTCTGGTGCTAAAAGCACTGAAGCCATTATAAAACGAATCAAGGTAGGGGCGAAATATCTACATGTTGATTCACAAACAAACTGTATCGTGAAAACATGTTTGATTCGACAATGTCTAATAAGAATGCTAGATAGTAAATGTACGCGTGGCAGCCATTGGACCATCGAACATCAGACAACCAGTGGCACATCTAGGTTGAGGGAAATGCGGACCAAGCTTAGTCGCCCATGGGTTCGTTGAAACAGAATGTAGCGAAAACACGGTAATAAATACAATTATACAGATACATTGCAAAAGGGACCATGGGCCAATTCACCCCCAAAATACGCTATTACGCAGATGTCAACTGAAGAATATATTCAAAAACGACTGTGGACACACACACACACACACACACACACACACACACACACACACACACACACACACACACACACACACACACACACACACACACACACACACACACACACACACACACACACACACACACACACACACACACACACACACACACACACACACACACACACACACACACACACACACACACACACACACACACACACACACACACACACAAACCTACACACATACACACACACACACACACACACACACACACACACACACACACACACACACACACACACACACACACACACACACACACACACACACATACACACACACACAGACGAACACAGACGAACACACACACACGCGCACACACGCGCACACACGCGCACACACGCACACACGCACACGCGCACACGCGCACACGCGCACACGCGCACACGCGCACACACACACATACGCACACACACGCATGTACTCATTTTTGGCCTTGTTTAAATACTAAACAAAATATATTAGCTCAGTGGATCTGTGGAGTAACGGTCTCTGAGCGGATCAGTGGAGTAACGGTCTCTGAGCGGATCAGTGGAGTAACGGTCTCTGCCACATACATACGTAGAACACGTAAGCAGAATTATGTATGCAAATGATTAATTATGTGATTCAATGCTGTGGTCGCTACGTTCTCTGGCACGGTATCAAAGTTGATCGGTTACCAGAAATCACGTTGCTCGCCGTGGGTAGCAAGTTGTCCACTGCGTTTGCGCGCGCGTGCGTGCGCAATGCACAGAAGGCCATACTTTCCACATACGTTCGGCACGCAAGTACTTTCTGCCCGTTACAATGCACTGGTTGAGAAGCGCTGATCTAAACTAATATAACACGTGTTGAGCAATATAGGTTTCACCCTTCTAGTACATGTCGAATCATTGCTGCTGCATATATGTTTTAATAGCTTAAAGCTAGGATTCCACATATACGCAAACGTCTACGGACGCAGCATGCAGAATGGGAATACCTCTGAGTGACGTCACGTTTAGGAATTTCCTATCCGATTCCTGTGCGTATACGATTCGAATCGCTACATGGTGCGATTCAGTTCGCCGCATCCGTGTCCGCACAACAAAACTCATCCGCCTATGTACTTACGGAACTACTTCTAATAATTTCCGCCGGGCACTATATATTAATTGTTTTGCGCACGCTGCACCCGCACATATGGAATCCTAGCTTAATGCGTCGCGATGTTAGGGTCAAACATGTATGTAGGCCAACGTGTCCGTTGTATTGTGCATTCCAGAAAATGTTCACGGAGGCGTCCAGCGATCTGTTCAAAGCGACAGGTCAGCGTGTTTATTTTCGGAAGATAACCATCCTCGTCCCCAAGGTACGCCCTATTAACAATATTTTCTCTCGCATATATTTTCTCTCGTAGATTTAACAACTGGCCAAAATAAGGTGTTTTGGTATCCTGGTTGTTTTTTTTCTTTCACATAAGTGACAATAGTCGGCCTGTACGTCATGACGTCATAGTCGGCCTGTACGTCATGACGTCACAGCGTTACACGTTTATCGTTCTTCAATACAATCCTTGTCCACATTGTTTTATTCTTATTAATCAAATTATAGGCATACTTCAATATTTTACGCAATAAAAAGGCACACATGATGATTTTTTGTAGTTACTAATGATATGTCCAAACACATGTAATTTAATGTATGCATATTTTTTGTTTTAAATTGCTTGAAACTGTTTATACAATTAGAACAAAATAAATGTCTTAGCAACATGATACAGTGGGGTTTCACAAATATGTCCATGCTTTACCCTGCAAACTGAGACAGGGAGAATATCAAGCCTATAATCCTGGTGTCATTACAGAGTCATATGATTATCCTTCGCCATATAGTTCAAGCAGTATAACCCTTGTCCATTATTTATTTCGATCAAACTGTAGGCATACAACATTATTTTACCTAATTAGACATATTTGTAAAGAATCTAATGACAATAAAGTACAACTACCCGCATGCACACGAGCAGGTATCAATATGCACAACACACGCGTGTGTGCGTTAGTGTGTGTTATCTGGTGAAACACAACAAATTATGACCGTCGCCGCGAAACATTCTCAACAGCACTAAATGTTGCCTTGATGCATGGGAGATCGGAAGGCAAAGCCTCACAACTGAAGAGAGCGGTAGCAGGTGAAGGAAAGGCAGCTATCACAAGTTAGGGTGGATAGCGTCAATCGTTGTCCAGTAAGATGTGAGAATTTCAGCGTTGAATTTCACCATGGTACCTTAATCCTCTGTGATTCCAGAAGTTCTGTCTGAACAGCATCATTGTCATCAGGTGTATGTGTCAGACGGCCAGATAATATGTACGTTGGAAGCCTATATGTTTGATTCGCAAGCCTCCGTAACTTGTGAGTTCCTCTAGTGTTTTCAACATAGCTAAGTTTCCCTAATTGATAATTTTGAATTTCAAAAAACAGTTATTGATGATCAAGGTTTCCAATGGAGTTAATTAATGTCAATGTTAATTATTCGTACAGCGAAAGATAGAAAGTTTAAAAAAACGCGCTATACGAATAAAAAAAAAAAGATATAGCTGTCACACCGATCCTATTTTAAAATCTGAATATATACTTAAAATCGCTGATATTCACAGGTTGCATGTCTCACTATTTATGTATGACTATCACCATAATACACTGCCTAAATCTTTCAAACATTATATACAAAAAAATCCAGCCACTAATACCATAATTACTAGCCAACATAACATCTTATGTACAGTGAAGCCCATAACACATTTTCATCTAAGTTACCTAAACGTCGTTTTATGAAACTATAGAATAATCTTGATTATAAACTCTGGTACCCAAAAAAGGCGAAAAGAACCCCCTGCCTTTTTATACGACGCCCTGCTATATTTTGCACGTAACCCGTGCGTAACGTAACGTAACGATCGTCTGCATGCACTCCGATGTCCACTACGTATCCCAATCGCGCCACACGGTCATTTCGATTGTTCAAGCGCCCCTATCTCGACTCCTATCCCGGTCGCCATTAAATTCTTAATTGTGTGTGCCAAAAATATTAAATACGTTGATTTGAGGAGACGCCGACCTTCGAAAGTGGACCCTGACATAAACCAGAGCGACGGACTTTCGCGGAGTGCCTCGACTATACATCTCGCCAAGCATTTCTTATTTTGTTCGTATCTTCAAAAGTTAAAGTCTGATCGTCGGGAGACTTCTACCATTAGATTAGTCGTTAAATTCTTAATCACGTGATACTTGCAAAACTTATTAAAATACGTTTTGCTCTGAGGAGACGCCAAACTTTGCAAGTCGGTAGACCATCCTGTTCGCGACAGACGTTCGAAGCCGCCACGTGTGATTACAAAAATAATGTTTTATTCATACACTCTTTATTTGTTATTGTACCGATATATAATGATATGTAACGACGTTTAGTATAACATAGCTCAACAATAGTAGTGCATAATTGCGTATTGTGTGCGTTAAAAGAATCTGCTTCCCTCAATATGCAACGACCCGCCGGCACGTGACGTCGCTCATGCTCGTTGCAAGGCGTGCCGTTTCTAGGTCACGACGTCACGTGCGTGTATAGTGGACTAGCCAAGGGTGCTATGGTTGCTGGCGGCTAGCGTCTTCTTTTGCCAAAGCGTTTAGCAGTAGCTACCTTTAATAATTATTATTCGGAGGGGTACCATTAAACAGTGGCTTCAAACTAATAATATTTACGTTTTATACATAAAATGTTATGTCATGCTGGATATCGTGTTTTGCTAAAATTAAATAAAGTTAAGATATGCCAATTTAATAAATAAAATAAGTTGTATTGTCTATATATACTACATAATCATCCATTTGTCCACATTTATATTTATTTAAATGTCTTTTTTTTTCAAAATTACTATGTTGCTTGTGCATTTTAAATATTAACAGTATATCTCAATTTATGTTAAACCTAGCCCAAAGAAATTTGGCACACATATTACCTGTATAATATTCTCTATATATATATATTGAATATTATGCAGATTGACACGAATTAAAAAGTCATGTAATACTAAATATTGTGTTTTGTTCTACAAATGCTTGCCCAAGCCAATATTATAATGCATAAATATACGTATACACTGTGTATGTAATATACTATATGTAAGTAGTATGATATTAAATTACAAGCTGTACACTACCACTATGTCTTGTTAACTATTTAATTTAGTCGCATGTCACAAGTGCCTTTTTAACCATTGCTTACCGCGCTCTACGTGCCCTTTACTAAAATGGCACCCTGCCCTTTTGACAACCTGGGCAAAACACTGCACGTGCATTGCTTAATTCCCAGATGTACGGAGTGCAATTAAATATTTGTTGACTTTTTATATTTATGTTTGAATCAAATAATAATAATTGTTTTTTTTAACAGTAATTTCCTACAATAATTCGTTTTTCTCTCCATCGCATCCCCAGTCCGTTGTCATATAGAATATATGTTATCTTACAGAAGATATCATAAACTCGCGATAATCATCGTATTTGTACATGTGTATATATTTCGAAATTCATGTGTATGTGGTCACAGGAAGACGACATATAAAGTGCCACGTGACCACCATGCAACATAACTTTATTTAATTTATGTATACTGTTATATTGTTATTGTTGCAAAATAAATTTGATTTGATTTGATTTGATTTGATGGAGTTAAAAGTTCAGAGAGTTGAACTGCCTATCATATCCACGATAGTAATTCTCATTCATCTTCTGGCCAAGTTGAAAGCAGATTCAGTTAGTTTGTGATACAAGTAAACGCTAGATATCCTGTTTGGTTGCGGCAACACAGCCTTTCGGCTGCCAGAGGCCTTCACTTGATTGCAGGATATAAACATTTCAGGTACATTTCCTGAATGTGCAAACAGAGGTTCTTCTAGGAATTCGTAATTTATACACCATGGCGAATGTATCTGACAAACATTATCAGTTAATAATAGGATCAATATCGATAGATTCACACAGTTGAATGCAGAACAAATCAGCCTATTCTATGTCCTATAATCACGTGGTTCTGTGATATCAAGAAAGGTTTGCACATTTTGTGGGGACAGCAGACATATCCTTCGCATTAGAAATGTTATAAAAAAATTCCAGTACTTTTCTCCCCCAAAACGTGACTGGTTATGGTATATGCAAACAGCACAAAGAACTGTCCCCACTAGTGTGAGGTTTCTTTTTAGTTGCAATCAATGATGCCTTCGCCATTGCTTAAGCATCTAGTAAATCGATCGTTTCGATTAATTTTACATTTTAGTGCACGCAACGTCAGATTACATAAGGTCGTAAGACGACCTCCCTGAAATTGCGAAACGACCCCTAATTTGAAAACCATTGACATAAATATTAATGAATCCAGTTTTGCGACTATTTCAATGTCATGTATTTTAGAGCAGTTATTTACTTAAGCAATGCTTATCGTTTTACATTCTCTTAAAACGAAACGTGTTGGTTGAGCAAGAGTCGCTTCTAGAACCTTATTATACTGTATTTGCACCGTCTGTTTCTGCGAAAATTATGACAGCTTAAGGGTTTGATCAATCTGTACATATAAGTCACCGAACCAATGGCCCGTTATTTTTTTGACCGGCAGAAATGGAAAAAGAAAAAGGTCTACGAAAAGGCGAAGACAGAGACGTTTGAAATGGCCAATGTTCGTATAATCGAGGAAAAAGGAACCATGAAAACGTACCTTTCCAAAACATGTGGAAAAGAAGGTCAACGCATCATAATTCCACAAATTTACCTGTGGCCGGAAAAGGTCCCCACAAATTTTGGACCGGCAGGTAATGTTTTTCTGTAATCCTCGGCATCTAACAATATGGATGGTATACACTTTCTCCAACAGCAGATTATTGGATACAACCACTGTGTAGCGAAATGTAGGAATCCTATAAATTAGCATACTTCTATGAATGAAATATTGCATTGGACTTCATATTAGTTATGTACGTTGTGGTGTGTATGACGATTTGTTAGACATACGACTCGAGCAAACAAGCAGATATTATTACGTTTGCGAAATTGACGCGTTTGTTCTCTTGCAGGACGTACAATCGTCCATGAATGGGGGCACTTCCGGTGGGGTCTGGGGGACGAATATCCCCCGGCAGGCTTTCCGAGTTTCTATTTTGACAGAGGCCGCATAGTGAAAGCCGTGAAGTGCGGGAAACATTTGAAAGGTACATTCACTGACCGCAATGCAGGGAAGCATTGCAAACTCAATCGGAACACCGGACTACCGACAGACACCTGCTACTTCCAGGCGAATAGAACACACCCGGGAGTGACGGCGTCCCTGATGAATGTCCACTGGATCCCACAAGTAAGTATTGGAAGCTCACTTCAATAACATTTATAGAAGTCTACTACGGTCATTCAATGTTTGCAGGTCGGTCGGTCGGTCGGTCGGTCGGTCGGTCGGTCGGTCGGTCGGTCGGTCGGTCGGTCGGTCGGTCGGTCGGTCGGTCGGTCGGTCGGATCTATGTTGTTTTAAATTTTTATGATATGGATGATGACATGAGAACTTAAAAAAAGTTTCATAATCGGTGTTTTTGACATACGGATTTGTGTAGTAAAAGTTTAGTAGATGCTACGGCCTGCGGTTATGTACGTGTATTACGCAAGGCTCCTATTTCTTAACATATTCTGATCACTCAAACTTTGATTCATGTATTTAATGAAGTCATAAGACACTGCTAGAATTCCAGTACGACGTAGGGCGTATATGGGTAAATGTTCATTAGTTTGAATGTGTGGGATGCGATGATGGCTCAGGTGTCGTTGAAGGTATACCCTATATTCTATAAATTCGTCATGTCGCTGTGTATTTGTAAAAGGAAATGCAGGTGGATGGTAGCGTTGTAACTAGACAGTGTGGAAAACCCGTTTTACCGAGCAGTTTACTAGCTTCTAGGAGCAATGTTTGGCTAACATCGGCAGTATAGCTTGTGGTGCTTACTCGCTCCTAGCCACTAGTACGTCTACACAACTATAGCAGAAACCTTTATGTGAAAACACTCCGGACTTTGCATGGGATTTCGTGTTTACTCGTTACTAGCGATTAGGAGTAATTGTAAAACGTTACTCGTTCCTAGCAGCGACATCTATGTGAACGGGCCTGAACTCAGTTTTCTAGCTTACTTTCAGGTGACGACCTTCTGCGACAGTGATGACAAAAAGAAGAGTACATTACACAACATCGTAGCCCCAAGCCACCACAACAACTGGTGTGACCACAGGAGTTGCTGGGAGGTGATGCGTGAACACAATGACTTCCGCAACGGTATGTACATGTTGCTCAAGAGCCAGGAGGGTTTATTTACGTTTTATTCGCCAAAATGTCTGAAGGTGGCTTCTGGGGTAAACATTACTGTAGAATCCGAATATCCATTTTCTTAAAAAATTCTACTTGGAAGATTTCTCAGAATTTACACCGGAAGTGGGGCACCCTAAAATCAAACCTACATTGTTTCGCGTTGCGTCATATTCAGTTTCAATATTATGATTAAAAGAGCATGTATCCACCTCCGATACATATAATTGAGGTATCAAATGAAAGCCTGATATACGGTTATTCTGCAGGCGCGCTTGAAGTAGTTTTATTGACATTACATCATGACCTACGAATCTGTACGTGACTCAAATTGCGCACGAGAAGACGTTAAAAAAAGACAAATAAATGCCCTTTGGTTTATGTGGCAAGAACATGGATACAACTATTGGTGCAAATGATACAATATTAAAAAGAAGTCTTATTCTGCTAACATTTCGAACCAATTTTAAGTTGGTTTGAAATCAGGGAGCCGAGAAGTTGTGTTTAACGGAAGAGGTAGTAACCGCGTAAACGCGAACACGTGACAATTGACGCAAAGTTCGTCAACCAATTTGACTGTCTACACATCGAAATAGCAATCGCCTTGTTATCGTATTATTACTATGTTATTATTTAATTGTTCCACTAATCTTAAGTGTCTGCCGATAATAATAGTAACATTTACGACTAGCTACCCCGTTTAAGCGCAGAACATCGACGTCAGTGTTGTGTGCAACAGCAGGATTTCTGTGGCTCATTCTCAAGCCGGCACGAACTTAGATGGTCCACGTAAGTACAGATGCGCCTATATTTCGTGCATAACTGTTTTATTATAATGGAAAACCAATGTTGTAATCTAATACATCAACCTTTCAGAAATACATATATGGCAAGTGATGAGTTTAATTTGTACGCCGGCAATATTTTAAAAAGACAATATTCCTAAATTTGCTTGTATGTAGACAGCCGAAGGCAGGACCCGCAGACTAAATGACAAGTTGAGGACCACGCATCTCGGTCTGTTCTACCCTCGTGATGACAGTTGTCCAAGTATCCCGACTTTATGCAATTCTCTCACAATCTTGGCTGTTCAGTCCTGCCCTTTTGAAATATCTTTTATTATATATCTCCATCGTTATTTCCATCTTTCATTTCTCCTTCTACCTCCCTCTTCTGAGTTGCTCTCTATGTCAATGTCTCCTCACTTATTCTCAGTACATGTTCTGACCATCTCAATGTGCGCTCAGTTACTTTCATTTCTCCTTCTACCACCCTCTTCTGTGTTGCTCTCTTTGTCAATGTCTCCTCACTAATTCTCAGTACATGTCCTGACCATCTCAATGTGCGCTCAGTTACTTTCCTTGTCAGGTGTTTACTCATTCCAAACTCTTATATCTCAATTCCCCATATTCCATATTTACGTATTCGTCGGACGTAATTGCTCTCTGCTCCCGGCTGCTTCTAAAACTATACATAGTCGTCGGAACCGGGGGTTAATATTTTAGGTGGAGACCTGGAGATATAGTTAGCCCTCAATATTTAGAGCCTCAAGGTGGGTTTTATGGTGAGCATCAAAGAGGTCCAATTTGAAGTTTTTGGATAGCCTCAATGTGTTTTGGCGGCCTCAAGGGAAGTGCAATTGGACATTTTGGGAGAGCATGAAGTTGTTTTTGGTGAGTCTCGGGGTGGGGGGCAATTTGATCTTTCTGGAGAGCATCATGGTGGTTTTTGGCGAGCCTCAATGTGGCTTTTTAGGCGAGCCTCCAGGGTTGCAATTTCAGGTTTTTTGAGAGACTCGGCCCCAAAATACAGGCTGAAATTCTTCTTCTTCCAGATGCCGTGTCTGTTGCAGGCGGTGGCGATCATGGGCCTCCAAACGCATCGGTTGTGTATATTTAGTAAACGCTCTGTGATGTTATCTCCAAACCATGTTGCCAGGTTATGTAGTATTTTGTCGCAAACGACATCTGCATCTTCCCCTGTATCTTTCGTGTCGTTTCTAGATGTTACAAATGTTGCTTTCGCATTGCATGGCCTATGCATCCTGCCTGGCGTTTTCTGGTTTCATCCATGCTAGTTCTATTCAACATATGCCTTTGTTCAGGCCGTGACATCAAATACCTATTACGAATTCGTATTACGTATTTGGCGATGCGGATTAAACTACAATTTCATCACACTGCGTGTGGAAAAGTGATAGACCCGGAGTCTACGTTATTAGTTAGAATCAAATTGCTC
The DNA here is from genome assembly GCA_963995525.1 of Escarpia spicata. Lineage (NCBI taxonomy): Eukaryota > Metazoa > Annelida > Polychaeta > Sabellida > Siboglinidae > Escarpia > Escarpia spicata. Next base: position 15,418,495 of record OZ023217.1, read on the forward strand.
GCATATGCAGTATTAGGGGCCTACTGTGCCGATGCTCTAATGTACACGGTTTCCCTTTCCTTTGTTCTACAGGAAAGAGTAAACCTCTTCCCGCCTTTCAGAACACAAAACCGACATTCCGCATCATGCAAGCGAAGGCGAATCGAGTTGTGTTTGTGTTGGACGTGTCTGGCAGTATGACCACAAGCACTGGCGGAGTGAGTAGACGTTACAGATACCGATACATAATTATTACATATACTTTAATGTCATGATGGACATAAAATATATGGCAATTTAGAATGTGTCTTGGTGTTGAAACATACAGTCACACCAACCAAACCACGAAAATAAATTAAAATAAGATAAATAAATTAAATAATAAAAAAGTATAAAATATTGTTTTAAAATTATCCATTAAAATCGCTAGGCTAAGCTGAAACT